>JBAMIG010000018.1:14744419-14755817 GCA_037177335.1 Kiunga ballochi
ACCGGCTGCAGCGTATCATACGATCTGCAGAAAAGCTGATTGGCTGCAGCCTTCCATCTCTCCAAGATCTCTTCTCCAGAACCCTGAAGAGAGCAGGCAGGATAGCGGCCGACCCCTCAGCTTACAAATAAAATTATTTTAAACCCCTCTGCTTCTAAAGGATCAGACTAATGAAAAGCACAAGTGAAAGTGTACGGTTACAGAAACTCAAAACAGGTGATCGCAGTAAACCAGATTGTCATTAGTACTCGGACAGCTATAAGATCAGGTAAGATGACTGAATTAACACATCTACCAAGTTCAACTGCTCCGCCAGAGAAAATAAAACGTTTGGACTTATTTTAGGCTAAATTAAAAATGCATACAGCATACAAAGAGTTAATTTCCACCACTTCCTTCATTGTTCAGCAACAACCTGGTTTGCACCTGGCATGATGCTTCAAGCCTTGGGACTGTCCTCTGTGAACATTATGAAGATGACATCAGCACCTTTACATCATGTGTGTGACAGATCATACAAATGTGTGGAGAACATTTCAACAAGAACAGTGAGATGCTTTCCCAATAACAAACCCTGCATCACAGTTATCTGAAAAAGCTGCTGTAAATTTGAGTTTCCCTCTGGAATAAATCGAGTATTATTCATTTTCATTCATCCAGCACTGACCTGCTGCTTAATAAATTCTAACTTTGTTTAGCTTTTGCATATTTAGTAAATTTGCAGCATTAACCTTAAAGCATGTGATGAATTCTAGAAAATTTGAGCACTGTGAAAAGCAGGAAGCTGTTTTTTGAGTAATAAATAAAATGAAGGGATTAAAGACATGCATCCCTTTTAACCTAAGCAACGTGTATTCATCATGTGTAGACAATTTATTTACAGAACATTGCTGTCTAAGAATGTTTAATTATAGAAATATTTAATCCAATTTATGCTGTTGGTGTTTTGCTATTGGCTAAATTATTTTTATTAACAGCATTAAGCAAACATTTATTGCATAACGCCCACTTTAAAATCTGCTGGCCTCCACTGTTGCTATCAGTCCTCACTTTGAACTGTGGAGGGCAGTGCAATACAACAAGAGCAAATCATTTCAATGGCCTGAGCTGGTGTTTGCATACACGCTGTACTTCTTTTAAAATGTAAACAAATGCAAATTACTCACAACTACACTAAGATCCAATCAGTTTGCTGCACATTTGTGATGTCCTTGCTGTGTTTCTTCAGCAAAAAGACAAACTTATTGGTCCATGTTCCACATGCACGTAGGCAAACGGTGGGTGCAAACAGCACGTGGCGACAGTCAGACACAGTGGGTAGCAACTGCACCACATTGTAAGTCGCAGGTAATGGAAGAAAATGATATTTTGAGAATTGCAGTGGGCTTTTGGACAATTTCTGCAAAGTGTTGCAGGTAATAACCAAGCTGTGATGGTCAGCAATCTCAGCCTCCACCTGAGACGTGTAGTGGGCAGAAAAACGGTGTTTGACACTTTAAGGTGAAAATAGCTGGAGCTTCAGCAGAGACATCTCCAGAAAATTGCTTTCTGTTGGTGTCTGAAAGGTGAACGATGACCTAGAATGTGCTTCCAGATTATCAGGCTGATGACCTACTGAGTCAACCAGCTCGGGATATTATTTCTAAATGTGGATTTTCAGAGTTTTAATCACGTTCAGAGCTGTGAGGAAAATGGGAGCTAATAAAACATTTGCAGTATTGATTAAACATCAGAATGTTGTCAGGAACAGCGGATTTTGCTTTATGAAATGTCAGACCAGATTAAACAACCCAAAACAAAAGATTTATCTTCAAAAAGATTTAATTTTGTTTTTAAAAGCTACCTGGAAAATTCTTATTATATATAAAAAACACCACTAATGTTTATTAGATAAACTGGTAATTCTGCTTATGCATATTGTGCAGCAAAATAGTAATTAGGTTTGATACTGCCTGTAAATATGACTTCACACAGTCAAAAGCAGAGCATCATTAAAGGAAAAAAGGGCCATTGATCAAGCCCCCTGTGGAGGCAGGAATACAGGAAGAACAAAGATTCCTCCCATACACCAATTAAAATTCACCAACATGTGAAGTTACATACACCATCAGTAATTGGACATGTGTTTAGAAAAGTATATTTGATCTAAATTCATGTCTTATTCCAGCTGTCCATCTTTAGACAAGGTTTAGAGTCACTTACCTGATCTTTTATTGAACTGCGGTGCTTTCAGCTTCATGTGGATAATCCACATTAACATCCATCCATCATCTAACCCTGCTTAAACCTTCCTGAGGCTTGGAGCGGATCCCAGCAGCAACAAAGCAAGTGGTAGGGTTCATACAAGACAGCTTGCCCGTCTGTGGCAGGGCCAACATAAACAACCATTCAATTTATAGTCTATTAATATCCAGGAAGCTGGAGCTAAATTTAACCCAAACATGCAGGGAGACAACACAGTGTGTGGTATGTGCAGATCATCCCTCAAACATCTGAGAATAAAGGATTTTTCTTCATATTATTGGCTGCTATTTTACCTTTTAATTCAGATTTGTTTTATTGCAGCTGTGATGTCAGTTTCACCCTTACGGAGAGTGGTCCAAGAAGAGGTGCAACTGCTCCACATCCCAGAATAACATGCCGATGTGTGTCTGGAAACCATGGATACAGTAATCATAACATTTCCGAGCTGATTTAAACCTGTCACTTAATGACACTTTGACCAGAATTACAGGCTAAATTTTGTTTTTATACTTGTTTAGAAATATTTGGTGTTGGTGAATTTAGAGGGAGATGACCTGCAGCAAAGGCCCACTAGTCAGAAGTTGGACCTATGCGGGGTTAGATGCCAAAACTTAAATGAGAATAAAGTAAAAATAGTCTGATCAGAGACTCCGGTCATGATGCCCGATGCTAAACTTAAAACTGGGTCCAGAAGATGACAATCCTTCGCGCTAAACTCTGCGTGTTTGCTGGGGTATGCTTCTGTGCTTTGCTCAGAATAATTTCTCTTTAATCAAATCACTGTTTACATCATGGATGTTTAGTTGCACTGAAACTATTTACAGTTAATTGTTGAGGCCACTAAAAGTTCTCTGTCAAAAATGAGGAGTCTGTTTTAAATGTGAAAGATTACAAGTTATTAAGACAAAGAAAATAATACAGTAAAAACTGTTCAGTCTGTTCAGAGGTCCGTCAGGCAGAGCTCTGGAGAGACAAGCTGGAACTTTAAAGCCTCGTTCCCACGTCATTGCATAATCATATATCTGGTCATTGTAGGATAAAGAAGGGTTACCTGAAGCTGAGTGGAGCCTAACACCAGGTCCATGTTGTAAAACAAATAAAACAATCTGGGCCAGGTTTGGATGCCCTGTGGGTCATCTGAGTTCATATCTGGTTGTATTGACAAGCTCTCACACTAAAAGTCACAGATTTGCAATCAGCAGGGATGCACAGGCTTTATCATGACTTTAACACAGAGAGATGCTGATTCAAGTGCTAATCTCTCTGACATTATGCTGAGCATGTCAAAGGATGAAGCTCACATATGAAATGTTTGAGTTTCATCCACAACTGGAGCTTCATTGTATCGTTGCATTGAATTAATTAGTAATTTACCTGATCTTTTATCATGAATTAAATGTTTTTATTTTCCTGTCTTTTCCTTTTTTTGTAATTTATATAGAATATTTTTTGCCCTCATATGGACTCATTCATATACTGTCTGTATCTGTACCTTAATGTTTGTTTATTTTTTCCCTTTTTGTCCAAACAAATCTTTCTTCTAAGAAGACAACACGTCCCAATAACTGTATGAGGGTAAAAAAGGCAAGATCACAATTAGAGGGAACATTTCTTGCTGAATATGTGTAGCTATAAAACAAATGAGTTTCCTATTGTGGCATTTATAAGCAGCAATAGTTAACTTGTTACCAAATCCACTTTTAACTTCATCAGCATGATTATGCTGATGTGTTACTACCTCTGGTAAGAAATGATAGTTTACTCACATAAGGGGACAGACGTATGAAATTGATCTGGCAAGTTGGTAGGATGCTGTGTAAACACCTAACTCTGAACTTAAATCCTACTAATGAATCATTGCTTTGTTCTGCAACTCATATTCAACAGTAAATGTTTTCAATAGAGGTCTGAAGGGTTATGAAGCTTGACCAGGTGTTTATGAATAATTCAAAGTGAAATGAGAAGCAGTGAGAAGAAAGTGTGATGGAGGACAACGGGGTGTGAAGATGCGTTCAGTTAAAGATGACAGTAGAGAGCAGGAGGTGAGACATGAAGAGACCGACCTGGATAAAAAGGTAAGTCTTTACAGGAGCAGGTACACGAGAAAAGTGAATGAAAAGGGAATGTAAAAATGGAGAAGAGACCAACAATGCGGAGGAAAAAGTCAGACAAGATCTGGCAAGATGGCACATTTCTATTTCCAGTGGATGGGACACATCCTAAAAAGAAGCCAAGTTTGATGCAGTGTGCACGTGAAGAAGATGATTTAGAGGTGGACGATGAAGCAAACGGACAAAAACGACTCCTTTTGACTGGGTCATGTTGTAAAAATGAATTTCAGAGCAGCATATATAATATAACCCTTATCTGTAAAGTACACAGATAAATCCTTTGATTGCAGCTGATTCTGCGTAAACACTGTGTGAAACAATAGTTTTTCCATGTAATTAAAGTAATAATACATCTAACAATGTTCAGATTAGTTAACACAATTTAGCAATGCATGTCAGATTAATACTATGTAGGCGATCCATGTCCTATTCTGGAGGTTGTGTGGATCTACTCCACCTATTTGCCTAAATGTCCTCTGGCAAGAAACCCTGCATTTCCCCCTGATGCCTCTATCAGGGGTTGTGTGTGTGTGTGTGTGTGTGGGTGTTTGTGACATGTAGTGTAAAGTGCTTCGAGTGGTTGGCATGACTGGAAAAGAGCAGTACAAATACAAGTCCATTTACCATTTAGGATACATGAGAATTAAGTGCTATGGGCTGCAGCAGCCACACTTGTAAATCAAATGTCATGTATTTAAAGATTCTGAGGAAATTTATCAAGATCATAGAAAGAATTTATCAAGGAGGGCAAGAACCAAGAGAATGACTTCATTTAAGTGGACATGGTCCGACTACAATTCACTTTTATTTCTGTTAAAGACCAAAAATAATTAAAAATGCCAGCAGAGTATGATAAATGTATGAGAAATAAAAATATGTTTTATGGTGAGAATCTAATTATCTCACAAAATGACACTACAGTGTGTTATATAGCGTATTTAAGCAGCGTGGTGCAGGGAGGCCTAAGTCTGACCATGAGAGCGATTCTGCAACTTTTAGATGAATCCTGTCTGCAGCACACCTGCATCAAATGAACGTTAGCAGACCTCTGCAGAGCTGAATGACACGTGCATGAGGAAATGAGGTCCTTTGATTCTGGTGTGAGGGAAGGATTGCAACTAAAAGTTGCAGGAAAATAGCGTGACTTGTACACAGCTGTTTTAGCATCTATGGAAACCAGTATACTCAATGTTGGTTTGTCTTGTTCCTTTCTCGTTCTGCTCTATTACACAGCTTGTACTGGTGAGCAAATAAACACAAGGACCAGGTTGGAGAGATGAGCTTCTGTCTGTTCCTTCCACAAATGACCAAACCTCACATGCTGTGTCAGAAGTAAACCAAAGGATGCCTCCTAACAGGGGTAGGTAGCAGCAAGTGGATGATGAGGGTATGTTGGATTTGGAGGCTCCAGGGTTGGTTGGTCAGTGTCCTGAAGTATGAAAAGTGGAGTCAAAGTTGCAAGGATTGGACAATATTATTACTTTTAACACTGTGAAAGGCTTGCAGAGGTTAATGGCTGACCATAACAGCAGTGTGTGATGAGTCTTATTGTACTAACTGGGAAGGGCAGGTGTGTATTCTAGCCATGGACCCTACAGATAATAAAGACTATTCCTAATAGAAGACTACAGTACAGGAAAAAACATCAAATAAATGGATACTACCAAAAGTTTTGCTCCTATAAAACACAAAAAGAAGAATTTCCTCATTAGTCGTACACCATTTTTATTTTGCAATTGGGTTCAGTCTGATTTAAGCACAAAGGAGGGATTCATAAAATGGTCCTGCAGGCAGATCTGAAAGGGATGTTGCCAGAAGTAAAGGGTCGAGTTTAGAAACATAACCCTAAACCGAGAATGCTGCTGACCATGTCGATGCCTTTCTGCGAGGATCGCTTTGCTGAACAGCTGTTATCAGCTGGTAAGTCTGAGGGGTCGGCTGTGAGAACTCTTTGTGCAACATGTCATTGTACTGGTGGAAAAAATAGAGACGAGCATCAGGTTGAAAAGCTAAGCTTAAGCCTCTTTATTCCACAATTCAGCCAAATCTCAAACACATATTTTAGAGTTTAAGTGATTTTATTTACTTTTTACCCTCCTTTATTTAACTGAATGACAGACTTGAGTCTAAATATAAACCTTTTTTTTTTACAGTACATTGTGCTCTGGTTTGTTCACCAGTTCGTTGGGCAGCTGAGGACCGGTTTTATTCTGGCTTAATGTTTGTTTTTTAGTCAACATTATTAAAACTTTGCAGAACTCCTGCATGCTCAGTAAGATTTCAGATGACTTCATCCACTTAAGTGCAGCTTTCACCTTCTCTCATCTACTTCCACCAATCATTACTGCATTTTAAAAGGTCCTCTAATGCAACTGGCCAGTCAAGCATTGATCCTGTCAGAGAAGTGATTGCAACGCCTCAGTTCAGTCGATATTGATTTTAGATGTTTGGTCTGGGGTATAACAGTGGCTCGCTGAACTGAGAATGTGCTTACTGGAGTATAAAGAAATGTTTGTGGAATAGCTGTCCTATGGACTATTAAAAAGTGTATTGGGATTGGCAGTGTGAGCTCCTTCTGCTGGTTCCACACTGAGGGCTGTTGCAGAAAAAACAGTAATAGCTGTCAGAATGGCCAGCAGGAATCAACCTCACTGTAAAGGCCTGACACAGCATATCTGGGTCTTTTCCTTTCCTGACAATCACTCCAGAGGAACTATTAAGCATTCTTTTTGGGAATACCTTCAGTGTGTATTTAAAGGGAATAAAGCTCAATGTAATGATTAAAACATGATGTCTCGTATATTTAAAAAAAGCCTTTTGTGTAAGGTAGGTTAAATAAGTTTTAACATCAACTTGGCACTTTCTTTTTCAATCCTGGCATATCCTCTACCTTTTAGTGTATTTCCTACACTGGAAAGAAGACCTCAAAGTGTCTGGCTGTCTTCTGCATGTAGAACAAGGTGATTCACTGACTCTCATACAAATGGGGCATATTAAGCTGCACTTGTTGATGGTGGGTTGAGAACAAATGCAGTGCATATGTGTATGCATCACTCATCGATCCAGCTGGAGGAGGACTTCCACGTGGCCTTGATGTGTGAGAGGCTGTCTGGACCTGGAGGTTGGACTATTGATCAGTACTTTGAGTCTAAAGTAGCCTCTCTATTCAGGCCTGTTAATGGTAAAACACTTCCAAAGTGACAGTAATCAATGGAAATGGTTAAATGACCACATACAATTATTATGTTATGAATTGTCTTTGCCACAGCAGATTCATCTTGGTGGATAATAGAACCTCTTATTCTCCCTGACGATAGACATTGTGTCAAACTGGGTACTATATGGACTGTACCCATAATGAGTCTTTCTGCATGATATACAGACTATATGAACCTTTGTCCCGTTTGCACTCCTCACTGCTTATAATACAAGCACATTTGAGGGTAATGGTTGTCAAATTGTAGTGGATAATCAGACAGATATGAATAATGCATCTCAGTATGTCTGTCTGGTTATTGTGTTGATTACTGTCAGAATGAGCCACAGTACTTTTGCTGAAATAAGACATTCATTCAGCACTGCTCGTGATCTTTATCCAATGGCAAAATATACACTTTCAGTCTGTCTTGAACAGAGTGAGTATATCATGCAGCGCAACCCTGAAAAGTTAGAAAAAGCTGGAACTGCCATTGCAGTTCACAAAATAGGAGTCAAAATAAAGTATTCTATTATTTCTCTGTGGCCCAACAGTATGGATGTATTGACAAATGGTGTGACGCAGACTGTTAAGATTGATACAAATGGAAAGCCCCACAGAGTCCCTGGACATAACTAAGCAGCTTGTAGGAAAGTGCAGACATTAAATAAAAATAGCTTGACTTAACTGATCTGAATAGAGAGGAAGATTAAAAATATCTTCAATTAACTTTAACACAGTTATACAGCAGTTTGTTATGATTTCACAAAAATATTTTCTCCATTTATAAGCTAAATAGGTCAGACTTTTCGGCACGTTTGGCAAGATTTCAAGTGTTCAAGATTCATATTTGTCTTTCTAGGTTAATTTCACTTTGTTCTCAGTAGCTACTTAAGTTTAGGCATGAAATCTTCATCACCTGCATCAAGAAAAGCTTTTTAAAGGTTATGAAAACGTTTCCTCTTAAAATGTGTATATTAAAACTGAACTTGAGTCAATCTGCATGACTGCATTTTCTAATTTAATACATTTTTTTGCCTATATGATCAAGCACAAATTAACTAGTTCAAAATTTGAAGCACTTTCTTTTTTAAACAGTATTTTAAATAACTGGTATCTTTGATTTTTATTATTACATTATTACATCCTACATAAAATATGCCCAACGTTGTTTAGCTGATTGACTCTGCTCATCACTTTAGCTTCTGTGTGCCATGTTTGGGAAACTTTTGTGTATCAACTGTCTGGGATGCACATTTATTTCTTTACTATTTAAAAACATTGACTTGTAACAATTGGTGTATAAAGATTTAAAGATCAAAAATATAGATTCAGTTATTATGGCACAGAATGTAAAATCTGTCCAAAGCTTATCATCCTTCCAGCCACATCCTTCCTTGCCTCCACAGATAAGTGTGGACTTAGATTCTATGGCCTCAGTATTGTACCTATGTCTTCAGCCTGGAATCTGTGTCATAGTAGACAACCAGCTGACCTTGCAGGTCAATGTTGCCTCGGTTGTTTGTATCTGCTGATTTGCTCTCTACAACATCAGAAGTATGGGACCTTATCTAAGAGAAGACACAGTTTGGCTTTTAGTTCAGGCTCTGGTCATTTGACTACTGTAATTCCTTACAGGTACGCCTGGTTGCCGGCTCAGTTGAACCTCTGTAGATGATTCAGAATGCAGCAGCATGTCTGGTCTTCAACCAGCCCCAAAAAAGCTTATCATTTTATCACTAATTTCTCTTCACTGGCTCACATCTGCATTGTGCATCGAATTCACAGCTCTGCCTCTGGCTTACGACACAATAATGCGAATGACTCCTGTCTACCTTCACTCCTCATTCCAGAGCTACGCTCCCTCTAGACAGTAAGGCTTTCCTGGTAAAATCAGTAGCTAGATTTTTTCCCTTTGTAATGTGGAATGATCTGTGGAACTCTTTCCTCTCTGCAGAGACTTCATCTACTTTGAAGAGCAAGCTAAAAACTCAGCTGTTGAAGGAGCATTTCTGCACATGGCTTATCTTTTTCATTGTCAGAATGAGTCCAAGTCTTTGGCACAAATCTGCACCGAATAAATTGTGTGGACTTAAGCCCAAGATATATGTGATGAAATTGTGTTCTTGTAATTAAACAGACTGTTGTAGGGAAGGTAAATTGTTCTCACATGTAAGCTTTGACAGAAAAAGGCCTGCTAAATGACTGTAATAAAGTAGAAAATGCAGCATCATGCAATAATTCACCACTTGTCACGCCTCCTTTTTTATCATAAGATGTAAAATTAGATCATCACAGCAAGAGGTCAGCGCTTAAAGTATAAGTGTGAGAATCAATTTTAAAATGACAGCAGAATTTAGCCCTAATTAAGACAACAGGGCTAAAATGCGTCCTATTGAGATGTGAACCTTTAGAGTTAAAAGAAAAATCTTAATTTGATTGTTGTATTGAAGTAAAATGAACTGCATGAGTAAAAATGTCAGTGGTATGAAAACAGGAGGAAGAAGGCACAAATGATAAACTAGCATGAATATCTACAACATGCACACAGAAACTAATCTTTTCTGGCATGTCTCTGACATTTTGGTGCTGCTATCATAATTTCTCAGAGCATTACATGATGACAAACCTTCTCCATTTTTATCTGCCTTAATGCTTTTAGTCCTTCTTTCTGAATTAGCTGTCAGACAGTCTCCTCCTCAATGCTTCATTGGACCTCAAATGACTGGATTAGGCTCTACTTTTAAAGATAATTACTTAATTGACGTCTTTTCATATCCTGTCTGTAACTGAGGACCTTAGAAAGGCTGTGATTGCTCTGTAATTATGAGGCTAATGCAGATATATGCATTTGCACCAGTTTTTTTTTTTTAAAAACAAGGTGACAGCCTTATATTCTTTTTGCATCCACAATTCCTGCAAAGAGTTTGATGCACAGCTGAAATTGTAGGGTCTATTTTATAGTAGAAGTATTTCTGAATGTAGGCGTCTGGCTGTGTGCCTGTCAGAAGTGACGAAGGCATCTTTGTGTAAGAATGAGATGTCCAAAGATGTCTGAATGTGTTTAAGTTGCCGGTGTGTCAGGGAAAAGTATTTGGCTCTGCTTTTATTCCCCATGCCACTGTCTCCTGTTTGAAAGGTGGAAGAACACCTCTCACCCTCCTCATCTTTTTCATCCATTTCTTTTCTCATCCTTCTAGTATTGCTCTTGGATTCAAAGTGTCAGATGAAATCTATTTGTGTTAGATGTTTGGGGAGGAACATCACAGACAAGGCAGCAGCGTTCACAAAAGCCTTTTTTTCACATGCTTGGCTGTCAATATAACTTGGAGAGTAGCAGATGTAGGCTTTTGGTTTGAGGGAGCAGGAAGAGGTAAATACAGTTATGGTCTGGGAGAAGAAGGAAGTGAAGAAGTAGGAGGAAGAGAGGGAGGGTGAGAGGATCCTTAAGAGAGGAGGGGGCAAGATTAGTTTTGGTCTGGTAGTGACAGATCGTAGAAAAAAAAAAAACGAAGTGGAGGAAAGAATAGATGGAAAAAGAGAACGGGGGATTAGTGCCACTTCAGGAATGACAGAGCATGGAAGAGTGAGAGAAAGAGGAGTGGGATGGAAGATGGGAGGAATCCTGGGAGTTTAGTTAGGATTAGTTTTGCTTCAGAGAGTGGGGATTGAATGAGAAGGAAAGAGTTGGATGATCTGGTTGGTGTCATGAAAACAAAACCTCTTATCAATCGGTTGTTGACAAAGTGAGCGTCAGAACTCGCTCTCTTTCACTCACTCACTCACTCACTCACTCACTCACTCACTCACTCACTCACTCACTCACTCACTCACTCACTCACTCACT
>JBAMIG010000018.1:14775224-14789369 GCA_037177335.1 Kiunga ballochi
TGTTTTAATGCTACTCTGCAGCGGCTGTAATTAAATCCCGTTTACGTTCACATGCGCTTGTGCACTTTTCTTGGTTTCTTGGTTTAGTCTGACTTCCAGACATCTTGCACAACTTTCAGCCATTTCATGTTCTGTGTTTTGTAAGTAGCTTCAAGAAGGCATCTATCCAAAACAGTGAGGTTAATAAAACCAGACTGACAGTGATTGATTGTCACTATGTTGATAGATGGGGTTATTTAAAAAAGACGCATTAAAAGAAACATTTTCTTTCTGCCTGAGAGAATATATTTGGGCATCTGAAGTAACCAACATCTCAAAACATGAGAAATGTTTTCAGTCACAAACACAATTCCTCCATCTTTAGCTTAATTTATTAACTTTCAACTTTTACTCTTGTGTTTCTGTTCTACTATTAAACAGGAACGTTTCTTCAGCAGTTATCATTTAGGAAAGAAATAAGAGTAATACTAGTGACAGGAAATTTAGCTTTTACAGCAGTGGTCTAACATTACCTGCGTAAGTCTCTACAATTTGAAAAAACACAAACAAATAATAAAAACAACAATGACAAAGGAATACAAGTGGATTTGGAGTTTATTGAATCCATATGACAGAGAAATTATGTCATATGTGCAAACTGAAAAATGAAAATCCTATTTAGTGTGTTGGGAATTCTGGGCCAACATAAAAACGTGATTTCCACCATGAAGAAAGGGGGATGATTACCAGGAGTTTGGGATGATACAGATGTGAATAAAGTTGCTTGTTGAAGACTTTTTGGGTCTAATGCTGGAGTGTCCAGCTTCAGTCTGAGATTGCTCACAATCCAGCAGGTGTTTGATGCACCAACACGTGACTCAAATGAATGTGTCTTTGTGCTGAAATTCACAGAATGTCGGATCCATTTAATTTGAGTCAAATGTAGTGGAGCAGAAAGACATTTCTTTGGACACCCATGATAATAATAGGCCTATGTTTCACTGCAAGTTTAATTTGCTGCTTCTGCTGAAGAAAGATCTTAGCTAAGCTACTTAGTGCTAGAATATTTAATTGTAATAATAGATGCTTAACAATATGAACTTTTTTAGGGGAAATAAACTGTAGAATGATCGTCAAGGTACATCTCATTGAGGAGAGAAGTAAAGTGTAGTGGATCACTCCATTCACCATATCTGTTTCAGCCATTCCCTTCTTTCTATAGGAGAAGACATGTAACAGCGTAATAGCAAAGCAAACATTTTATCTCTCAGGTAATGGCTACGTTTGGTATTTAAACATGGCATTGTCCTCTTCTGGCTTTTTTTTTAAATTTTTTTTTTTTACAGCTAGTTAATATGAAACATTAGCATCAGAGTGATGGAGACTTCTACAACCACTTTACATGATTTACAAATGGAGCAGACTCTGATACCTGTTTGAATGTCCCATTCTGTCCCCAACACAAATAAACTCATGCATGCACATGTGCGCATGCAGAAATCATGCATGCACACACATCCAAAGGCCGGCTCGTATTATTTACAGCACTGCAATCAGCTGAACCAGTGTTCTGCATTTTCTTTTTGCTTGCAACACTATTTTCTTGCCATAATTGTCTGGGGAATTATACCGTTGATGACAGTAATGAAATCTGTACAGGCCTTCATGGACATCCTCAATTTTTCCTCCTGGGACTTCCTGGATGTTGTGGGAGTTCAGGCCTGTTGATTGCCTTCCCCCCTATTCTTTTATAATGTGTTTACTCCCCTGTTGATTCAATCTTTCTGTCTTTATTATTAGTTAATATGCATTATCCTAGATCCAGCAATAAGGACTGATAAAACTGTAAGAGGAGAACCATGAGACTAGAGAAAGAGGATGAGAGGCAGTAAAGTCTAATAAAGCTAAAATGCAGATTATGCTGTGTGGACTCGGATAATACCAAGATTACATTTTTGCTTCTAAAATTGGATTATGTGACAAAAGCATGATTTGGATTAGTGAAAAATGGCACAAAGTGAATGAGCCTAATTTTTCCCATCATTTGTGTCCAATGAGGGGAAAAAAGTTGCACTGAAGCCTAGACCACACATCAGCCAAATCTAAGAAACCACAGACACCATAAATGCAGACAATGGTTGTTTCTTACTGGGCTTCAGAGAGAGGGCACCTTAAAGGTAACTGAATATGTTGTTGAATTGTTTTTAGAATAAAGCTACTTTTGCCTGCAATTAAACACAATTATCTATAAATATGCCAGAGTCTCCATCTTAAAGAGATATTTTTTTAAAAAGGGTGCAGCGCCATTGCATGGTGGTTATCATTGTTGCTTCAGAACTAAAAAGTTCCCGGTTTGAAAGTCATTTGGGCGCTTAGTGTTTTTTGTGATAGCCGGTACAGAAACTGATGTGCTGAGTCCATCAGGAATTTTCGGACTTATTGCAAAGCTGGCTGATGGGTGTTACTTTGGCATGGATGTATGAGATGGGAACATTTTTGTGCTTTTCTGGGTCAGTATTTGGTATTTTGAGAGCTACATCTGAGCAGTAAGCTACATTGAGCAGCCACTGCGCAAAGCAATGATGTTGGACTACTTTTGCAAGTAAACAACTGCAAAGACATCCTAAATATCACAAAACAAGTCGTTTTGTTTTTTTTTCTCAACAAAGTTCAATTAATTCAGTGTAGGATGGTCACACATTGTGCACAGGGATCAATATCTGTTTTCCTGCTGTTCTTTCTAATTAAGCAGCAATATCAGCAGGGTGCTCTTTATTTGTTTATTCCGTGCATTGCAATGTCCACAACCCCACCAGGTACAGTGAAAACTATTTCTAGAGTCTCACTGCCTTCCTACCTGTGTGCTCAACCCTCAAAGGATCCCCTGCTGGTCATTCTCCTGACTGTACACAACGTCCACAAGCAGATAACATCCCCATTACGACACAACAGATAAAAACATAAAAACCTTCACGTGTACTGTTGCCTTTAGAAATAATTTTTATCACATACAAGATAAAAATACATTTACAGATGTGGTTGATATTAAAGATGCAGTTTAGATTTGTGAAAGTCAGCTGGAGGGTACTTGTGACTTACCAGATCAATATCCCTCCATATGTACACAAAAATGATATATTTACAGAAATTAAAGGCTGAGGTTTGTGGCCTGATGAACATTTCTGGTTTAAAAGTCTTTTAAAGCAGCTGGAGTCTCCATCTTTTGCCTGTTCTAAATGTTACTATGGCAACAAAAGCTAATAAGGCATTATTAATTGACCAAAGGGACTAACTGTGTTTACCTGTATACACACATGCAGAGCTTAGTTTTTTCCGCTCTGGTGTGCACCACGATTTGAAATTCATTCTCATTAATGAATCATTTGTCAGTCTCGAGCTCTGACAGTAACGAAGGAGCAGAAGCGCAGCAGGGTGCTGACAAAAAGACAAACAAATAAAAAAAGCATGCATTGCTGCACTCTAGATACTGTATAGGAAATCTGTTTCATCTTTTCATCAGTCATGGCATTTTGGCATGTCTGCTGCGACACAATCAGCTGCCAGTGGCAATAATTTGTACAACGAGAAGACAGCAAGAAAGATCAGCATCTTTAGTTGTTTGAGTTGCATCAAAATGACCTTTATGTAACTAAATTTTAACTAAAGGATCAATATTAGCACTAAGCGAGAGCCATGAGAGGAATTATGATGGTGTCTCTTTCCTTATACCTCTGAGCTCCTTGACAGTCAGTCAGCTGGGTCCACTGAACTGAATTATCTCATTGACATATGGATTGTATTTGAAATACACACATTTATTGAGCATGTGTACAAGCAAAGACGCCATCAAACAGAAACCCGCAGATCTCAAAAGCTCTGAAAATCTGTCTAGCTGAGGTTGGACTTGGCCGTACAGAATAACACTGAAACTAATGAATACACCTCTCGCAGACTTCTTTTCTCTGTATCGGCTTCCTGCTCTTCTTTGCTCCCGTTTGCAGTCCTGATCTCCCACCTCTGATTCAGTCTGTTTCAGTTTCTCTCTCTCTCTCATACACACACATACACATTCTCTCCAATGTCCCTCTTGGACATCCTTTTCTTACCTGCACAGATGGTTACAGTGACTCCTCCGAGCCTTAATTATTTAGTCAATTACTATGGGAAAATGTGCAATTAAAGCGGACAGTTATTCTGCGCCGTGCGGCTCCATATTAATTAGGCAACTGATTTCAGGGGCTCGGTGGGGGTTGTGGTGGTGGATGCAATGCACCATGCCATCTTTTGTGTCACTTCTAGGTACATGTCATGGGCATCTTGAGAGAATTAGCACATTTTATTGCCCCGATCCTTTGCTCTGTAGGGATCCCCACTAATAGCTGAAACAGTGCTGTGAGACGCAGCCTGCAAACTTTAAAATTAGATGACACACAACTATCTCTCTGAATTGCTTACTCCTGACTAGCCAAGTTTATTTTGACATAAAAAAACAAGATCAGTTTTTTTCCTTCTGTTATTTATTTATTTTTTTTATTCCTTGTAATGGTATTGATCTGTTTTCCTGAAGTGCCAGTCTTAATCAGACTCACTGGGTTCACTGCTGGCCTCCCAACAACCTACACAGTGTATTTCCCTGGGAATTAGTTTGTAAAACTACACACTGTGGTGCAACCAAGCCCTTCCATGCTGTGTTAATCCTTTGGAGTACTGTTCTAACCCAATCTTTAGGTCTGTTACTCCCTCTACTCTTCATTACAAGGCCCTAATCCTGACAGCAAACCTCCAAACACAGGGGTAGGGAGAAGATGGGGGGGACAACAGGAGACCTGCTTATTCACCAAAAGCACAAAGCTAACACTGAGGCTGCCATGGGTGGGTACAGCTGACAGCTGGAACAGTGTGTGGGGGACTAGAGGGAGGGAGCGAGGGTTGGATTTAGAGTTGTACGTATGGGATATAGGATGACTTTATGTAATTTGATCAATGCACAAGTATGAGAAGCAGCAATGTGATCTGGATTAGTGCTAACTGTAATAACACAGATACAGTCACAGGGTGAAAGGGGAAGTGTGAATTGGATTGCTTGGCTGATGTGGGAAAGGAGGAAGGGAACAGAGAGGAATGCTGTATGAGAGAAAGAGCTCAGAAGGGGAAGCTGCAGAGAAGAGCAAATAGAAAAGAGGAGGAGGAAGGGAAAGAAGAGAAGAGAGCTAAAGATTAATTAGGAGAAGATGAAGAAGTAGTTTTGGTGGTGGAGGAATAGAGTGAAAAGCCTGTGGTGCTACTCGAAGTCATCTAAACCAATGAGGACATTGATGCTGAGAGGGCTTGTTCACTGCAGGCAGCTGTAAGAGCCTCGGTTTGAAACTGATTTTTACATCCCTCCTCTTGCTATCAGTCATGCTCTCGCTCTTTTTGCTGGGATTGAATGTCAGTTATAGATGCTCGATATTTACAGATGTCCGATATACTTAGGATTTTAGTTACAAAATATGACAATTTGGCTATAAATACTGTCACTCCTGTTTGATTACTATTACTGTGTTTTGTGTTACTGATGATTTTATATTTATTGTGCTTTGTGGTACAACAGATGGAAATGATACCTTAGTTAAATCTGGTATATTTACAGTAATTTTGTCTGTATAAATAAGCACTGCCCCATTCAGATAAACTGTAATACATACAATTTTAAACATAAAATTAAATAATACACTGATTTAGTCCACTCTTTGTTCTGGATACCGATATCAGTCGTTAGATCATTGTTATTCATCAATGGTTCATGTCAGTTGAATGTCTCAGTTCTTCCTCTCCTATTCAAAGCTATCAAAGCTATTTGGATGAGCCCATATGCAAACTTCTTATGCTGCAGTTAAAACGTAGTTTGATGTCATCAAGTGTGCGTTGATGGACGTCTGTCTAAATGTTCGAGGTTGGTTCAGAAATGCAGAAGCCACAGATTTTATTGTGAGTTGTACTAAAAAAAATCTCCAAAACCATAGTTGACAATTGTCATATTTAGACATTTTGAGTGAGAAGAGTTGCTGAAGAGTTTTACATATGATATACATGCTGTGTAAAAGCTGTAAATAAAAAGCAAAAACTGATAATGAGCATTTCAATAATATTACTATTACGTTTTAAGTCCAATTTGACCAATAATGTAAGTAGGCCAATCCTATTGAACATCGTTAATTATTACTGATAATTTTATTTTAATTATCTTACTACTCATTTGCACAATTTTTACTCTTCACACTTATTGACCACTGTATGAAAACATCTAAAAAATGGGAATAAAACAGTAAATTTCATTACAATAGTAGTCTTTTGAAAATTCTTAAGCTTCTGACACATCACCCTGTTGTAGACCATCTACACACTTCATTAGCCGTGCATTAGTAAAAATGGCCTTTGAAAGCTGCGTAAGTGGTAAACGTGTGACTGCAGTTGGTGCCAACACATTTGAAAAGGCAACGAGGCTCGTTCCTATGCAGTCTGCAATGTAGTACATAGCCTCTTAATGTGTCCAATTTCTGCCTTGATAAAGCATATTTGAATACCCCCCCCCTTTTTTTTTAAACACTTCATATCTATTAGCAACAAGATGGTTAGTATTAAGGTATCAAGGTGTATCAACCGGATGTGCTAATTTCCAAGTTAACTCTGACTTTTGTTTGTGTGTTGTAGCAAAAAAGTAGCTAAAACTGTAAAAACATTTTCAGTAAAGTGAATGAGTTTATAAAGTTTTGGGGGAAAAATCTACATGATCATCCCTGTTTCTGTCCCACCAGCTCTTCAAACATGCATACAGGGCAGGAAGTTCCTTTTCCTTATTAATGACAAAATATAACCAAAACATTTATAATTACATTTATCTCTTTGGACTGACAAAATGAAGCTCTGAGTGTTACAAAAAATGTTATGGACCATTAAGCAGTTCAGAAAAAACAAAATGTGTCTATTTGCATAACAATGCCATTGAGTGTATTTACCAGGCATACCCTCAAGTCTTTATAGTTAACTTCAGTCTCATCATATTGACTGACAGATTGACAGGGGCCACATTGTGTCAGTTCACTGATGTCAGATATTAAGTTGGAACTAACCCTCTATTGACGTTCATTAATGAACTACAGAGGAAAAATGTATCACAAAATGATAATTCTGTTGATGGGAGGCAAGAAGAACAACAGGGAAGCTTATCAGCCCAGTGATGTAGTTTACCGGCTTTTCAATTAATTATGGAAATTAGCTAAGCGGTAGGCACACTGAGAAATGAAATCAGATCTTTATGCTTATCTCAGGCTTGCAGCACTCACAGTATCCTATTTAAATGACATCTTATGTAGAACAAACAGCCCCACTCATTGTCCCCACAAGGCCGCACACATACACACCACATGCACTAACAAATATACCTTTGCTCATAAAGAAGCAATTAAGCCTGGAGATGCGCAGACACCGGCACAAGGAAGCTAATAAAGGTTACAAATTGACATTAATGTATGCAAACAGAAAAAAACACACATTGCTACTGATAAACAAAATGCTCCCATAATGATTTGTAGCTTTGAATGTCTGAATATTATTAATTTTGCTTCTCTGATCCTAGATGATGACACAATCCTCCTCATTAAATTCACCTGTCAAATTGGACTAAAATGCGATCGTTGATCTGGAGAAAATAGGTGAAGCAAACATGCACAAAACTGAACAAATAAGTTCCAGTGGCTGAGATGACATTTATGCTTTTCTCTTTGTTTTCTGTCTTCAATAAGCATCAAAATCCCTGTGTCTCTGAGAAAATGTAGAAAGAAAACCCCTTAAAACTGTAAACTGTGGGTCATGCACGATGAGTGAGCCTTACCACCTACACTACTTCCCCAACATCGTCACTATCTCCTTGTCATATACTGATACATAGAGTCATCGCCTTCCTCTTTAATGCGCTGGCTTCCCATTTCATTTTTTTCCAGAATGATGGTCATAAGTTATTTTTTAACATCCAACAAGTAATTCATGTGGAAGTGAGAGGAGTGATATAGAGGACAGCACTTCCTTTCAGGATGACCAACTGTGAGTCCAACAAGGAAACTTCAAATCCTCTTTAAAGAAATTTAATGTTTAACATAAATTTCACTGCTTTGATCGGAAACATTTGCACAAAAACTTTCTGGTTAACATAATAAAAGCACCAAGATTTATAACTTATTATAATATTATGAGTTTTTTTTTAAATCATCTTTCAAAGACACTTGTGAACATATATTCACTATCATGTAAGCATGAAAAATGTTGACAGCAACACATATATATTGCCCCCTATGTTTGACCTTAGCTCCTACATATATAAAAGCAGTCATGAGACCCAAGGTTTTACTGGGATAAAATTTCTTATAAAAAATTCCACCGTCTGGAGAGACTGCTCTGTCTCCTCGAGTCTTTAATGACATTTAATGGGCCAAAACAAAGATTATGGTCAGTGTATGGCTGAAGCAGGTCAGCAAGTTTGGGAATATCACATTGGAGGGCACATCTCTGCCCCCTGCAAAAAGCATTTTTTCCAAAGATAACAATGACAACAATGTACACGAGACTATGTTTGTGGTGTAAGAGTGACCTGATCACTCGGCTCTGCACGTTAAACAAGGAAGCTACAACTTGCATGGATTATAGCAAATCATGCTTTTGTTTCTACAATCAGTAAATAGTTTAGGCTTATAACTTATATTTGAACCTCATCTATGTTTTCAAATGTGCTTACTTTTACAAACTCACCCTCCATTAAAACTGTTGCCAAAGCAGTACCCATATCTTTTTCCTGGCTTTCTTTACCAACATAATGGCCCAGTTCACATCACTCATCCATGCATTTGTACACCAGTAAGGATATGCAAAGTGGAGTTCAGTGTAATGCCAAATCAAGCTTTCCAAAGTGGATGAGCTGGACTGATGTTGTTCCAATTGGAAAACGATTAATTTATTGTCCGAGTCAGTTGCCCAGAGGCAAAACAAACAGCTGTACACAATTAAATTTAGCTCTAAAATATACACATTATTTAAGGATAATAACTTGGATGTCTGCAGTCCAATGCAGAAAATGACTTTACATCTTGTGGATACAGAAGCCCTTGCTTGGCCCTTCATGAGGCTAATTTACAATAGCATCACCTCCACACTTATATCGTGCAAGTTAGTCCTTCCAGGATGGAGATCAAATATTCCACCGTAGAAGGCAACTTGTTTTGTTTGTGCCATCTCCAGCCAGATTAGGCAACAGAATATTTTTGGGAATAGGAGGGGAGCTGAATTTCCACTGCCAAATTTCCTCATCCTCCCAGTGGACTTGTGTTTGGAGAACCAATACAAAACACAAATGTGGAGAAAAGAGGTAATATGAGGTTTTTCCTTTCCTGCGATTTTGGATCAAAGGAAATGAGCAAATTGGCTGGACATGTCCATTAAGGGAAAGTGGAATATGTTGGTTTTGTCCAATTATTCTAATTGTTTGGAGAGAGCCATTACTGAATGGAGTGCAGTACATTTGGAGGTATTGCTCCAGACTGGGCTTGGTGCACAGTGAGCCATGTCCACTACAATCCCACCTGTTTGTCTATAGAAAATAAAAGAGGAATGATTTTGCTGTCAGGTGCAATGAATTCCAGTTTGAGTCCATAAGAAGGTCTTTTATTTTCTCTTCTTTAGACAATTTCCTGTTTTCAGTTTAAGTGGCTCACAGATATGGCAGACACTTGGGAAAATGAATTTTGTTATCTGACTCTCAACTGGAAGCTCAGAATTGAGATGAAACATTGTCTTAATAAAGTGTGCAAGAACATAATAAATGGATGCATAAAGTAGCCAGCCTTTACACAAACTAGCTATTTATTTGCTTCATCAGTCTTGTGAGACAGCATTAATAACGACCTAAGCATCTCACGCTCTTCTAATTTAATGCATTTTTCTTCCAAGACATCAAATTTCCAGTGTTTTTACCTCTCCCCTCTGTGGATTTTATTTGTTCATTGGAATTTACAGCATGAATCTTTTGTTGCAAATAATCCCCATTAGTCTTCTGTGGCAGCATGTGCTCTGCACACAGCTAACATGAGCAAAGTACATCTGAAATGCATCTTCAATGGTGCTTTTTCCAACATTCATATCTCTCCCTGTTGCCTTAATGTACTCCATATGAACTCTATCTGTTATAGAAATCAGAGAAAAGGGTTGGAAACAGAAAAAGAATAAATCATAGAGAGGCAAAGCAGAAACAAGCTAGAAGGTAAAAAAAGTTTAAAAAAGTAGGAAATGGAGATGAAAAATTGAAAAATGAGGATGGAAATCATGTTATTAGTGATGCTGGACTCGCATAGCAACATAATAGAGTTCATAAAGTGGTAAGATAACGCTCACCTGAAGCCGTGCGATGCTGTCATCACTCAGAAGGACAGTCATGTGGTGAAACTAATGCAGCTGTGCCTACTGTTCACACTCTGCAAGCATGTGTTTATGTGGCTGCATGGGGTTGCCACACCACAGTGTAAAAATGTGGAATAGCAGTGTTTATGCACCAAATTTCCATTTATTATCCCAAACACATCCTTATTAAACAATAAAGAGATAAAAACAAAAAAGAAAAATACAATTGTTGACCCAAAATGTTTTTTTTGGTCACTGAAGCAGACTGTGCGGCTGGGCAAAACTTATCAGAGGGACCTACCAACCAAAAGTTTTCCAACATTGAAATAAAACCCACAAACACAGAAACCGTAGCTTCCTGGTAACATTCAAGGGAAGACAATGAAAACATAAATGTAAATCAGCAGACATTGATAAAAACACCAGAGATGGAAAAATGCCAATTTCTAAAAACAATCTATTTACGGGTCAGAGTTTGCATGAGGGACCACGCACTCTCCCTCAAGTTTGTTTTCACAGATCACAACTTTGTGTGAACAGTGGCACATGACACATTCAGGCCTCGTTTTGTGGGTATGCAACAGTTATAAATGTTGCATAGAGTCAGTAAAAATTGCCCACATCCACATGCAAACACAACTACAACACCCTTTAAACCAGCGGTAGCAAACTCTGGACCAAACCTAATAAAAGACTTAATTAACAGAATATTCTATTTAGCCTGCTAATTACCCATTAATATGAGTCAGGCATGTTGCAGCAGGGAAACTGCTAACACTTGCAGAACTGAGGCTTTAAGGACTGGAGTTAAAATGGTATGTTACAGGTCATGTACTCAGATTTAGCTTTGAACTGGTGTCGATGTCCAACCTTTTTGCTTGGAGTATAAAGTAAATAAAAACCTGATACCCACTGCACAGTTTATAAGTTAAGAAAATGATTTAGATTTTATAAGAAAGCATTGAAAATAATATGACACCAAATCATAAGATAGTAACACAGATGACTTGAAAACGTATTTGGCAGGATGTTATTGTCACAAATCACAGTGAAATATTCTATGAATACATGTTATGATAAGATTTGATATAAAATAGAACATCAACATGTGTCTTTATACATTGTGTATCTAGATAAGGAGAAATACTACAGACACATAAAAAACCTAAACAAAACTCATTGCTATTAAACAAATCTATGTCTGGATTTCTAATAACATATCTTAGGCTAAAACTACATAGCAATACTCTTGCAAATAGTCTCAACTGGTCTGTGTGAGCTAAAAAACAGTCACTCTGGTTGTGATTAATTCTCCACTCCACAAGGCATCCTCTGAGTCAAACATGCACTGTTATTTAGCTGTGCCCCGGTTAGAGCCTTATAAGGTTCCCGCTTGGTCTCCTGACATGAAACCATGGTCATATTATTCTTTGCTGGTACCTTATCTGCAGTGTTGTCAGGGAAAGCCAAGAGAAAACGGGAAGTGGGGGAAGAGGTGGAAGGTGGCAGCAAAGGGCAGAGCCTTACCTAGATTGCTTTTATTTCCTGTTTTGCACTGAGAGATTAAAAGCAAGAGAATACGATCTCAACCATTGGCCTCAAATGCATCTGGAAACTGTCATAAATTTGACAGTAGATTAAATTTTTCTCTCTCACTGTTCGAGTGTCTTGGATGACAGTTTGATGAAACGGCACATCGTACACTTCAGATAAAAACCCCGCTGTAGCACGACAGTGGTGACATACGTCGATGCATTACAGACATATTTGTGAGATTTACAAGTAGAAGTGGTTGTTGAGGCCCTTCTCCATCCTATCCCTACTTTCATAGAGTATTACATGAGCTGTGTGTTTGTTTTCAGTGTTTGTGCTTGTGTATGTGTTTGAAGGAGACAAAGGCAAAGCTATGAGGGAAGGGAAAAACACAAAGAGATACGGAAACACAGAGAGGCTGTTTGTTACAGTAAATTAGAAAACACTTCGGTAGAAGAGTTTTAATGGTTACAAAAACAGCAAATGACACGCACACTTACACATTTGCAGACTTGCACACCTAGTAATCATACAGCCAGGGGGTAATTACACAGGGCTGTAGATGTGTATAACATGTGCAGCACGTAGTCCGACTGGGAAAGTGACCTCTAGGTTTCTCGCCCACTTTTGTCTTTTTTGTCTTAACTACCCAAACATGATCACCTTCCTGCTGTAGTGAAAGTGAGCTGTAACGGCTTGTGATTTTACACAGATCAGCACGGATGCTGCTGGCTGTAAAAGAAGAGCGAATCACTTTCTCAGCAGGGTAAAACCACAGACCAATCACAGAATTATGGAGCCCCGGGGAGCACGACCTGCTTTCTGCCTGGGTTTGAAAAAAAACAAGAAATGAGTTTCTTTCAGCTTTCCTTCACCATCTACAAGTCTAAAATGTCTCATCTTTACTCTCACTTTTACTCTCCTTTTTCCAAAAAGCAGCCCACTCAGTTTTTTTTTTTTAGATTTTAATAACCAGCATTTCCTGGTGTTCTTCATCTCTGTCTCTCTGTTCACTGTAATAACCATCCATATTCTAGTGAAGCTGGTAAATGGTGGCCCAGTTTGTCTCCCCCCCCCATCCTCCTCCTCCTGTGTTCCCCTTGGTGAAATTACCAGTTGGTTACTATAGAGACATGTTTATAAATGCAGTTTATGACTCCATTTCTGCCCTTTTTCTGGCTGCATTTACCTCCTCGTTTTCCCCACCGATCTTTCCTTCACCTCTAAAATGACATCTCTCTCTTTCCTCCTGGTCTTTTTTCAGCCTGTCTCCCCGCTTTGTCCTTCATTTGCACCTTCCACTCACTTGTGTTGGCCTTTCTTTGTCAAAATCTCATTATTTTGTTAATTTGTCACCCGCCACTGCAAACGTGACTTACTATGCAAGTGTCATCGCATAGAATTAATACCTAATTTACCCGAGTACTTATGGGCTTAAAGTATCTTCCTGATCTTGGTGCTTGCAATACCAGAGAGCGTCAATCTTTGTCTAGACCCGAGCTTGAAACAATTTTTCTGCCATGATTAGTAACTGTATGGCTTCTTTTTATAACAAAGCATTTGTGTGGGGACATGCCATACATCACTGTTTGCAAAGTGTCAGTGTATCTTTGTGACCAGAGATATAATGCAAAGAAAACAAAAGCTTTGAGTTGCCTTTCTGCCCCCATGTGTAAGGTCTATTGCCAAGCTGATTCATTCCTGTGCTTTTATGAAAAGACGAGGGACATATAGGTGTATTTGTACCACTCAAAGCAAAGTGCTGTTGAGGCTACAGTTTTACACCTACTGGGTTCAGGTATGGAGAGAAACTAATGCACAACACTGGGCTGTGGTTAATGTTATTTTGTAATAACTCAGGTACTGCTAGATCTCATCTTGCAGTGGTTGAATTCATAATGTAGGTTCACATTTAATACTTCAACAATTACTCAAAAAGGCAACAGTACTGACCCAGGCACGTAAAGAGGTAAGTACTACACACAGGATGGATCCCTGACTTTAAGCGATGAACATGCATTATGTCAGTCAGAATACCATCTTATTATTTATCAGTTTTTACAGTAAAATATGTCACTTCAACAACAGATAATCTTTATGAAATATGCAAATGATTGAACTCTTTTTGTTTTGTCATGAGACCTGCCCTTCATACATGAAGATCACACAATCAGGCTCATCTGCTCCACCTGGACCTCGTCAGCCCTC
>JBAMIG010000018.1:14792874-14804893 GCA_037177335.1 Kiunga ballochi
AGAAAAAGATTATTTAGGGTGAAAACGTCTTAAATTTCCTTTTACCCTTTGATTGCGGGGAGGGGCTCCACCCCCCCCCCCCCCCCCGACCCCGTTAGGGACAAAGCGGTAGATAATGGATGGATATCTTAAATTTAGTCCTTGTTGCTATGAGACCTCCATTAGACCCTGGGAGACTTTGCAGACAGCAACATGTCTACAATCATGGATTTCTTTTTCATTTTTGTTATTTTAATTTTTATTTTATGGCTGAACTTATTCTGAAAGAATGCTTCTTTTGATTTGGAAAAAGTTTTACCCCTTTGAACTGAAATTGCATGACCAAACCTTTGACTGGTATTTGATATGATATATTACATTTCTATTGGTTTAACTTCTAATTAGACATCTTTTCCTTAACAGGAGTAAGAATAAACTACCTATTAAAAATCACCAGACTCCATTTGCAAAACTAATGCTTGTCGATCTTAGACTTAGAGAAATTGCTTGTCTAAACCTGCACTGATGGGTCAGGTTTAGATTTTTTTTAACTATGGAAAACAGAACATCTAAACATTATGAACCAAGGCTAAATCTGCATGGACAATCCACTCTGGAGTTCTGTGAGGTGCAAAACCAACACACATCCTCATTATTTTCTTGAAACTCTTCACAGCTAGAACACAAGGTCACTAAGGGTAAAAGTTCAACCCCATATGAATCCCAGGCATCTTTCACCACACTGTTTGTTTGTGCAGCTGTTTAGTGTTTACATGTAGCTTTGCCTACAGGAGCAGACAGAAGCCATTATAAAACTTTCCTCATTTTGACAATTGCTGCTTCCATTTACTAAATAATAATGAATCGCTGAGATTATTTCTGCAGTCCAAACACCTGATTTTTTGCTTAGATTGTTATCGGTGTAAAAACGATGCAATGAAAATGTACTGGCAGTAGTCATACGCCTGGATGAGTCTTTTCTGCAATGATTACTTTCGTACAATCATAGCAAACAGTTGTACAATGTGCTGTGCTAATATTTCCATGCTCATTTATCTTTTCCTCATCCACCGTTAAGTCCCAGTTTGGCAAATCGATGCATCTGTCCATTTACTCCCACACCGTCTCTGCTGTCTATTACTATCATGAAAATAGGATATCCTCCTGATTGCAGCTTTTACTCCAGCTTTTGCTGCTCATTTTCCCAACCTTTCCTTCCTACTTTGCCTTTTTTTTTCTGCAAAATGATTAAAAATACTTTTCTTTTTTCCCCTCTTACTGCGAGAATAATGATTTTTCCAAAGCAGCAATTTAATTACAACTTAAAAGTTGTCCTATTCTGAGTCTTTCACCGTTCTTGAACCAGTGATCCTTTTGTGTGTCACCCAATCGGCAAGGAAGTAAAACTCTCTTTCCTTCCTTCTGTGTGGCTTTTTCTCATTAGCAGAATTTTCCCTTCATTACCCTAATGTCATGAGTTTGTCTCTTTCTTCATCTTTTAGAAGCTGTAATTGGGCCTTTGCATGTTGATGATTGTTTCAGTGTTTGCTGCATGTAAAATTACTCGGAGTGAAATTTCACTCCAGGCGTCTTTTCGCCGTTTCTCAACGTCCCTCATGGTAAATTAGAGAACATGAAAGGAAAGGTTGAACGTGAGCCCAATTCTGTCAATCCCTCTTTTCTCTGCACTCCTTAAAGACTTTACAAATATTAATCAGGCTGAAACAGGCAGGCAAGGAAACTATTAGTTTCATGCATTCAAAACCATGTTTTTTTTTTTAAAGCATCTGATCAGAGTTCTTGTTTTTTTTTTTTTTACCAGCTATCTGGTACATACAAAATGACATGGTCCTTGTGCATGTGGCTCCAGGCAAAGCATCTGTGCACATCTGCAGAGCACGCAATATCCCCTGTTGCCTCGTTATCTCCTCCCGAGCTACTCAGTGATTTATTTACCTGCTCACCACATGCTGCTCAGGCAAATGGATGACATTAAAAACGGGAGAGAAAACATGTTGAATAAGAGAAAAGAGGGGCGGCATCGCCAGTCGGACCGGTGACGGGATGCAAGGGAAGAGGAGCAATAAGCAAGAGACAGCTCAAGCAATGATAACATGCTGACGACGAGGAGAGCAGGCCAACCACATTCAGTGGTTGCTTACAAACTGACAGAGCCAATGAAAGTCTGAGCTGCAGGAGGGAGTTGAAAATGAAATAAAACACAACTGAGATTAAGTAACCTCACAACACCTTTGTGTGTTACCTTAAATTCTAATCAGGCAATTTTACTGGGCTAAAACAAATCTATGTAAACCCCAAAGATGTCACTTTTTATTGATTTAGACTCTGTCATCCATAAGAAGAGCTCAACAGCTGAAGGACACCAGGTGGTTTGTGCAAAAACGTATTAGAAAAGAATAAGTGAGAGCCTTGTTGCAGCAACTGTTTGTTGTTCAGTGGGAAAATAATTACATTTCAGTATGGGGAGCATACTTATATACTCAAAACTAGTAATTATAGGAGTATTACAAACACCGTCGCTATATTTTGAAAGCTGTTAAAGACAAGATTTTAGTTGGATAATGGTTTTATTATATTGTTGTGAAACTTATTTTTGATTATAGTCTTCATGTATTTCATGTATGTCTAGTTCTGCTTGGAGAAGCACTTTGTGTTTTTATATTTTTGAGAGTTGCCATTTAAAGGATCATTTTTATTTTTACAATCCTTGATGCTCATCAGCATCCCGAGGCTGAGATACTGCACCTTGCAGCCTTTGTTTTGGGGCTATGCACTGCAACACGTGCAAGCAAACAGGATATCAATGCACTGGTCGGTTTAGCATGCACCAATGTCTATTCTCCGAAGAATCCCAAGTGATATTATTGGAGGAAAGGACATAAGACAAGAGTTAACATCAGTCTGGAGAGAGCTCGGTGTGCAAGTGGGAGGAGAGATGGATGCTAATTTAGCTGTTGCTAGAAGGAACATCACTGAAAATCACATTGTGATTATTTAAAGCAGCTCAAATAGGAAATAAGCAAAAGATAGGAAAGATAAGATAAATGTTTAAATCAAAATCACAAATAAATAATCAGAAATCACTGCTTGAGCCACAAAAACAGAGGTTTTTCTCAAGGTAACAGGTCCAATTTCTAGCTTGGATGCTTTTAAACAAGCAGGCTGTAACTGACCTCAGATCACAGTAATAATGCTTCTGTGTAACATCACAAGCCAAAATCATGTAAATCCATTCCCAACATTT
This sequence comes from Kiunga ballochi, assembly GCA_037177335.1. Taxonomy (NCBI): domain Eukaryota; kingdom Metazoa; phylum Chordata; class Actinopteri; order Atheriniformes; family Pseudomugilidae; genus Kiunga; species Kiunga ballochi. The sequence goes on from JBAMIG010000018.1 coordinate 14,796,119, forward strand.
TTTCAACAAGTGTGTGTTTAAATGTTTGACTTTAATATCTGTTCATAGGACGTGTTTTTAATCATGTTCATATTAATGCAAACACTAATAATGCTGACATTTCTGGTGAGGATCCAGGAAATCTCTCTTTTCCATCAATCTTCCATCACATTTATGTTTGTGGAGTGGCTGCCCTGCAGAACATCTTACAAGCTTCCTGGAAAGGCTTTATCTTCTAATAATCTTCTCCAGCTCCATTTATTTGAATTTTTCAAAAGAGGTGGGCAGTTGTTTAGAAAAGCCCTGGGCTGTTTATCGCCTGGCCAAGGTTTACAGAGTCAGAGAATTCCTGAAGCTTTGAAATGAGCTTCAAGCTGAAGCTCTAACCAGCTAATTAACATCAGAGACCTTGCTGAACGATATCAGAGATCTCAGATGTCTTCAGGTGGCCAAAAAATTGCCAATGGATCATTTTTTCCATTCAAATTGGGCAACAAATAGTATGCATATTTTGCTTAATGTGACTGAAAATGTATTGTTTTTTTTTTTTTATCTTTGGCTTTTGGGAGATAATCAACCTGTTAGCTGTTTAAGTTTTTGAGGTCAAGCACTCAAAGCTTTTATGCCTCTGCATTCATCCCTGTGTTTGCTTGTTTGGTAATAAATCCAATGGGGGCAAAGGATTTTAGCAATGTTATTTATCACCTGAAGGCAGTGCAAACCAGTGTAGGTGTGATTTAAATCTATCAAACCATTGGTTTACATTTGATCTGGTTTTGGTTTATGACTCTACTGTTAGACATTTTGGATTGTGTGTATTTTATTTTATATTCACATAACTTTTTTAGCTCTTACAATCCAACTATAGTATTAACACTGAAGCCATTTAGTGGACACTTAACTCCAATGACCTAAAAGCTGCTGTTTATGGATAAAGTGTGACTAGAATCTAGATGATAAAGACACCTCCTGTACTATTACAGCTTTGTAAAAAGGGTTGGTGTCAAATACTGATTTGCCAAGGTCAACCCCAGGGTACTAAAAGATATCAGTGCCTGTGATCCACAGCCAAGACTCACGATGCTCCCTCGAGCTCTGCCTCTCACCCCCCATGCCATCCTCTCTGTCCCCTCTAGATCTCCAGGCTTAGCTAACTCAACCGTGTAAGCACATCTCCCCCACCGCTGGAATCAGCTTCCATCGGGGCCCTCGCCTGCTTTGCCGAACAGCACGCACCTCCAGTTTCACTGGAAGCCAGACAGACGCTCGTGGAGAAATCCCCCCACAACCACCCTCCTGTGCTCTTAGACCGTTCTCAGCCCAGCATGTTGGTTTCAGCCCAGAGGTTCAATGCCAGTCAAGTCACTGCCATTTTCCAAACCGTGTGACGCTCTAGGATCTGACTCCCACATTCCACTAATTACGGTTTTGTCCAGGGAGGACTTGTTTCACTGGATCAGGGTTTTCAGATCATTGTTGCTTAACGACACTCTTAATGTCATTAGGATGTGGGGGCGATCTCTCAATTCGGCATGACTTGTTCCGTGGCAGCAAGACAGGGACTTGATAGAGTGTGGAGGCTTAAGCGGCAGGAAACCTGGTGACCTTTCCCTGTTTTCTGATGGGCTGACTCGATTGCCCTTTTAAAAATGCTAATTCCAAATGGTTCTCCAAGAAGGCCCTCGGCGTGTCAAAATGAAAGGGGAGAAGAAAACCATAAGCAGTAAGTTTTAGGGTTGCAGCTCTGTCTAATGGGATGCTGGTTGCAATTATTACCAACACTTTTTCATGTCAGTGATTTTTTTTGGCACCATTTAAAGAACTTCAAAGACTGAGTTAAATGCATGCATATACAAAGCAAAACAGAGTTGCCCTTCTTTAACATTTAATCCTCTTAGGGGCTCGTTTATAACATGCTACTAAACTTATAAAACACCATAGGCTTTTATTTTTTTGCTTGTTGTCATGTCTTTTTGTCTTTTGCTTTTTTTTTGCATGAAGATGCTACATTTCTTGAACTCTGTAAGAACACATAAAGAGAAACTTAATTATTGGTAATTTTATTCATTCAATGGGCCACAGAGGTGTGCAAAAAGTGATGGAAAGCATAATTATCTTAATGGAAGACTGAGATGCATGCCCTTTGTAACACAAGCACCTCTTAACAGCCAAATCAATAGCACACTGCGGCTGCGCCCTCAGCCCAGAAGTGGATCACCCCCATCTCCACTATTGAGCACTGATGATCATAATAAGCAGCTTTGATGCGATTCACATCACCACAAATAATGAGCCATCCTCATTCTAGAGAAGGCTATTACCTTCTCTGTCTCCCTCAGCAAAATTCAACATTAATGTAACTTAACAAGTTTCTCTTCTAACCTCTCCAGGGTGTTAAGTTCGACTCATTTACTCCCCCCTTCTCTTTCCTTCTCTAGCAGTTTGAGTGGCATTTTTCAGAAGATTAATTAACAATCATCACTTCATGAGAAACTCAGTTTGGCAGCATGAAAGCAACAAAAATATAACTGGATCTGATGACTGCATCACCCTTGAGGGTTAATAACTGATCAGAGAGCCAGAAAAAAAAAACCTTTTAAGGTAACAGACGTGTTATGTTAGTCCTCAAACCGGATGCAGCTTTTCACAATGTCCATCACGGAGCTTGTGTAGCTCCATATGAGGCTGAGTCAGCTGTGTGTCACTGAGCTATGAACAAGAACCTCTGATTGCTTGGGTCATTAATCCTCTGTGCTGGACTTCTGACTAACAATGCTCCTCTGAGGCGCTGCACTTGGCCCTTGCACAAGTGCTTACAGCAAAGCGGAGTGTGAGCCTTGCTAAGATAGCTCTCTGAGCATCAGCTGACTCCCACTCTCATACGGTCATTCACACACACACACACACACACACACACACACACACACACACAACCAAAAAGAGCCAGGGTCTTTGGGGACAGGCAAAGACATGATCATTTAAATAGTCTTTGTGAAACTCAGGGGACTTTGTCAGTAGAAGCATCTTAATATGCAGCAGAACAAATGGCTTGAGACCTACAAACATATGGACAATGTGCACGTTGCTGGTTGACCAGCTAGATTAATTTCCTCTCAGGCACACTACACATTACTAAGGTGGTACATTTTAACTAAATGCACTAGTGGTGGGCTTGGTTGGGGCCCTGGGACTGGTGATGACCATGCTGACCCGCAAGAGGTCACTGTCTGGGCTGGCCTACACGCTTACTTACCCCATGGCTTTCCTCGGCCTCCTTGTGGCAGGAGTGGGGCCGTCCCTGCGGTGGGCAGTCTCAGCTCCTGCTTTGAATTGGCTGCTGGTTGATCCTCAAAGAAGGCCCAGTTGCATTTGCATGATCACTCGACAAAGCTCATTCTAATGTTTAGTACACACACAACACCAATACACAGGCGCACATGTACTGGTACATTCTGGTTGTTGCTTTGTTTGTATTTGTTTGTGGCTCACTTCTTGTTTCTTTACAGGCGTAAAAGATGTTTAGTTTATCTGTTAAAGATTTGTTGCAGTTTCTGGAATTTTTTTTTTCCTTTTGGATTTACTCCGCCTTTTCTTCCTCTTTTTCTCCATTATTTATCCTTTCCCCACCTGTTCCCCCTGCTATCTCTCTCTCTCGCTAAATAAACTGCAGACTTTTCAAGTTAAGCCAGATTTTCTCTTAATCCAGCATCATGGATGATGATGTTTGCTGTGATTTCTTTGAATATCCTAAAAAACCTTTTCTTTCTTTAAAAGTATAGAACATGCTTAGTTCTAATGATGATGTATCCACCTCCACCACGCACCCTATGCCACCTTCTTCTTATTTTGATAGTTTTTTAAGGCAGCCAGACCTCTACTCTCCTGTCGTAATGTTTGACAGGACGGTTATGAAAAAAAAAAGACAACTGAATTACACACACATTCATTCAAATTGGCCACATGCTGGTGGGAGGAAAATCATCCAAACTGCTAATTAGGTCATTCAACTCATCCTGCTCTGGAGGCGGAGGGCTGTGCAAGATGGTCAGGCCTGGTATACTGACCCCATGACTGCTGGTCTGGGAATTTCATGCTGGGATTGGTCCACAGCCAAGCACTGAGTGACCTGAGCATCATTTGGACTCATGACTGAAATTTTAAGAATCAAGTAGACCTACTGGGCATCCTGCCATGTGTCACTGGTTCTCAAGTCCATGGATTTCACCCTGCAGGATGAGTCTCTTTCAGTGCTTAAAGGATTATTTTTTAACCTGTATACATTAGTGATGCTATTGCATACAGTCAAGTCATGTTCTTTTTGCATTGTGCTCAATCTGAAAGTAATTTGTTTAGGATTGTCCTTATTACAGAAATAATAGTGTTTTATGCTAACTAGTTATACAGTCCTTCGTCAAAAATTAAAACAGGAATCAGTTATTATTTTGTTGTTGTTTTTGAATAAATAACAGAGCTCACAGACATCCAGTTGTAATGTAAGACATAGTGTTCTTCTGTTAAAATAAATTACACTGAACTGGTTCCAGTTTTATTTCAGTTCCAGTAATTTTACAGTGATTATTTTTTATTTAAAGTGCATTTAATTTACAGATGGTTAAGCGCTTTGGCTCACAGCCTGGGGTCTTCGGATCCCAGGGGGTAACCCGAAGATCACAGAGGCTTTGGCTGTTCAGAGCCTATGGGAGTTAAATTACAACTATGTACACACAGGCGAGTTCAATTGTAATCACTTTAGTTTTGGGTGTTTCATTCAAATAGAAATTGTGTGCTCAGAGCCCAAACACACAAACTCTGCATCATTTCACTAATGAGATTTCTGCAAAATGCCACACTGTAGATGAATCATCCTTATTTTAAAGTGAGGCTAAAGTTTGGTAATTTTCTATTTTCTTTTTATAAAAAATAAAATAAAAACAGAAGTCAGCCAAAATGCATTACTTATGTTACAAAGATAGCCAAATAAAGTACAATACCATGGTTTCAAACATGGAAGGGGGTTCCACAACTTTTTAGTAGTTTCATTAAAGGGATTTTGGAAGAAAATGGGGTGAGAACCAGTACAGAGTGTTTCAGTGAAACCGTAAATAGGGGCTGAGACACAGCAACTTATTGCATGTAGGCACTTTAGCTTTCTTCTGGACTCAGATTTGAAAACAATTGGCCATTTTGGACTATATTTTAGATTAAATTGGATTTAGATCTTTAATAGGTCATTTTACCAAACCATGAGTTTGCTTATTTCTAAAAAAAAAATCAGTTTCCTAACATGATGCCTTGATCCAGTGTTTTTTTTCCTCTTGTTTGTTTTATTTTACTGTTAGTTTTTTTCAAACTCGCGCACATTGAGAGGTTGATATCCATGCCAGTCTGTGCTTTGTGATTGTGACATTTCTCCTTCTCCCTCAGGGCTTTGCTGCACCCGTCCTCCTCTTCTGTGCACCCTCTCCTGCAAAATGCTCCAATTTCTCTGGAGCAATATTGTCTGCATGGAGAGGAAAAGGTCACATGGTCCATTATATCCAAGTGAACTTTTGACCTAACATTTACAGAGGAAGCAAAAAATAGCTGTCAATGTGAAGACGCAGCATGGTTTAGACGGCTGTACGTTACTGGATAAAGGATAGATGGATTTGTAAAGAGAGGCAACGTCAAAGGATTATCATTTGACAACACATGATTTATCCTGAGAAACAGAGATGATGCTGCTAAGTGGTCGTGTGCTGATCTCAGTGTTGAAACTGGATGTACAGTACAAACCATCATCTTACACTGAAAGAAGTTCCTATGCTAATAATAACTGCTCTTGTATATTATGGAGACTATACATGCAGAATATAGCAAACCCCTGAGGCTGAGATGGCAGTGACTAACACTGCATTTTGACTCTGATTCACTGTGCCAAGATCACTTCTCTCTGCCAGTGCCGTTCTGCCTGGTAGCTTCTCATTAAAGCTGTGCATAAACTGTGATGAGATGCAAAGTGAAATCCTTTGCCATTTGGGGTGTGTCATTAAGTCAGCAAAGTGACAACCGCTGGGAACGTTGTGTTTAGTGATGTCACCTTTCTTCCTGCCAGTTATTGATCAATAAAATAATTTCAGGATCCCTTCCTGTAACTAACAAAGAACATCAATGATTGGCTTATAGAGTATGGGCATGCAGAGTAATGCAATCCTCGTGAATATACAAGAAGCTTAATAGTTTGTTTATTCCTCATTTGACGCTTGTCCTGCTGTTTAGTCAGAGCGGCTGATTTCCAGCTTGTTATTGACTCAGCTGTTGTTGCTTTGTTGTACAAAACCTGTCCCCCTAAGTCTCTCTAAGAACAGACCCAAGTGAGAAAAAACCTTTTAACCTGACGGGAAATAGAGTTCTGTAAATGTCAATATCACTTTTCATGAGTTTTTTTTCTTCTTTTATCCCACAGCTCTTGTAGCTGTCACGATGTGCAACATTGGAAGACTCAAACACAGGCTTGACAGGAGGTATGCAAAAAGAAAACTGTCAACTTTGTATAAAAACAACAACAATGACAAATGCATGATTCTAAAATGTGAGTGAGGGAGGAAGAGAAAGAAAGAAGGTGACAATGATCTGACTGAGAGAAGTGTGCTGATAGAGGAGAGGATTTACATTAAGCAGCTAAGAGGCAATTTGCAACTTAAGCTAGTGTTGCAAGACAGGAAGTAAAACTAAGCATGGCATTCGTCTCACTGGTAGAATCTGGCATGTTCTACGAAAACTTCTGGTTTATTGTGGATTGTTCTGCAATGTCAAAATCCAAGGAAATGCATGATGTATCTGCTGGAAACATTCATGAGAGTCAGACTTACTTCTTTTCTGTAAATACGCTGATACTGCTTATGTTGATTATGTAACTAGCTTACCTGATAAAACACTTAGAGATGTAGCATAACATCAACTCACATTAAACACATAAAAACATTTTTAGATGATATGTGAGAGCGACTTGCAAACACTCTGTTGGTATGGTCATATATGGTCAATGCAAACAGTGTGATTACTAATAATTACCAGCCTCATTTATCATTTCAATTCATCTAAACATTTACTGGATGTTTCTTTTTTGTATTTGTGTCTAAATGTGGACATGCAGACAGAGAAGACACAACATGATGCTGTAGTTAGTGTATAATATGATGAGAAAGACATAGAAGAAACATAATTGGTTAGTGAATATCATGGGTCAGCTAACCTTGTTGGACTCAGGTTTGTGAGCTTGGCAGGGTGCATTTTGTGCAGTCACTCTGCTTCTCTGTACACTGTGTAACAGGTAATGTTTCCCTCCACTGAGCACATCATGTTTTATTTGACTAAAAAGTCTTCAGCATACAGAGAGACATTCAATTTGGCTTAAAAAGTCCTCTCTTAAAGGCCTTTAACTTGTGTCTTTTTTTTTTGTTTCTCTATTGGATCTAGATTCTGTAGCTCTACTACTGTTTGACACTAAGTGAACTCAACACTAAGGACATTTCACAATTTGTTTCATACATCTCTGAAATACCTGATGAGTAGTATTTGCATTGAGAAAGAAATTGGGTCTAAGCATCAGGGTAATTTCCCCATTCAGGATTCTCCCTTTGCTACTCCGTTTTGTTTTATGTTGCCTGATAAATTCGATGATTGCATTCTCTCACAGTAATGAGGACAAAACAACCCATTTGGGTCATTTTTACATGTTTACATTGTAGGTTATTAGAACTGTAGAATATCCATATACAGCCACAATGTCTTGGTACCTCCTCCCCGTGCTTGTCACATTATGCTGTGGGCAGTAATAGTATCTTTAACCCAGAATTGCTGAAAGCTAATCATTGTTTTTGGATGTACAGGACACATAATCATGTCCATATTTTAGTTATGTGGAGGTCTGGATTAATGGCTTTTCCATCCTTACAGCTCCCAAATTTTGGATGTGCTCTATTATGATCTGTGGGGAAGATTGTTGTCGTCCTAGAGAATGGAGTTAAGCATGCAGCTGCCCATTATTTGAAGGATTTTGAGAAGATGGCCCCTGAACAGTATCAACATTCCTGGTAGTAAAATGTTTTCTTGCATTTTTGATCCCCTGAAGGTTTCTGTGCCGTGGAAAATATTCCTCCATGTTACAGTCATGCTTATAATTTATTTTCTTTTTGTTTGCTCATCAGAAACATGCTGCTAGGCTTTTTGTTTTTCTCCCTTCTCTTCAACATTTCATGCCACTATAAGTGCATCTATTCTCAGTGTCCCTAATGCCCTACCACCTCCTGACTGTCAAAACATAATTTTCTATCATTCGACACCCCCATCCACCGTCTTAACTCTGTTTTTGCCTCTTGGTTTTCCAGGCAAAAGCCATTACAAGTATTGAAATTACCATTAATCTACTGAATGAGATTTTTTTTTTACTTCCAGAGCTGGATTTAGCTTTAGTATAATTCATAATATGTTTGCTATGAAAAGTTTTAAATCTCTACCACTAGTAGTAAAACATGGCAGAGAGTTTTACATGTTAAAAGGCACCAAAAGATTCTCATTCTTATTTAAACACTTTAAATGACCCTGTTATTAAATAGTGGTAAACAATTATTCTTACATAATTATGCCATAGGCTCAGATGGGCATCCCATGATGCGCAGATAATCAGAGGTGTGGACTCGAGTCAGATGACTTGGACTCGAGTCAGACTTGAGTCATTAATTTGATGACTTCAGACTCGACTTGACAAATTTATGAATGACTTGCAACTCGACTTAGACTTGCTCTGAAATGACT
>JBAMIG010000018.1:14813080-14827978 GCA_037177335.1 Kiunga ballochi
ACGGCCATCAGAGGGCGGGTGTGTAGCGCTGTGTGTGCAGCGTGTGGCTGCTGCTGCTGCTGCTGCTGCTGCTGCTGCTGCTGTCAGAAGCGGCAGGTGCACGAACCTCCCAGCAAAGATCCAGCGGCTTGGATGCGACTTTGAAGCACTGTGTAAAAGCGCAATAAACATCGACCTCAGCTGTTAGTTGTGCATGTGGCAACCTGCCTTGCCTTTTCATTAACTATTGTTTCCCTCTAATGAAATCAGAATTGGGAAACAAAAGGAGGAGTGACTTGAAAGTGCGCAGCGGGTGCGATAAGGAAGCCCACATAGATCAGGCTTCAAGTAAAGATGCATCTCAAATGGGTTTTGTCGCAATGGGATTAGATGTGGTGAACATAACATCGCAGAAGCCATCCTGTTGTTAGGGTAACTGGAACTTAATGCGCGCTTCTTTGGCCGCTGGGATGTTGTGAAAGACGCGTCGCGTGGGACAGAAGGAGAGGGGACGCAGAAGAAAGAGGGAAACCAGGGCTGGACAAGAGGGATTATGGCTCTCGCAACGTTTTCTCTCAGCCTCATCACGCTGGTGCTTACAAACTTGCACCTTTCCAGAGCCAGCAACCGGCACGCGGTGTATTGGAACAGCTCGAACCTGCTGTAAGTAGCTTTCTGCACCTCTAAAACAACCACCAGATCATCTTTATTGATGCGCATGCACACGCTGATAACTGAGAACTAACAAAACAGTGTTTTCATCTTTTAATTTGAGGCACATAATATAAAAGGAGATATTTGAGTGTTATTTGAATTTGTCGCTTTGCAGTGATTTAACCAGTCAGTGTTTAATGTGTCGTGGGAAACGTGTCTGTAATTCCAGAGTAAACATTAAATTTAATCCATCTAAGGCTCATAGTAGCCTATTGACTCATTTAAGCTACTATTTTTTCATTTATGCCCCTTCCAGGTTGTAGTTTATTCTCTGTGTCCCATGCAGCAACTTCCATAAACCAGTAGGCTATATGGACACACACTATCTCTGTCCCTGTCTCTCACACACACATGAGTACTGGTTCCTGTATACATCTGAACTAGTTCTTGGATCCTGATTCCTCTATACTCTGGTTGCTTACCTCAGGTAAGCATTCTTAGACTCTGCATACATGCATAAAGCCAGCTTGCTGTGGGACAGAGATCGATGTGGATCCTGCTGCCTTTGTCTTCTCATTAGCCAACAGTAAATCCATCTTTCTCACATTCTTTTATCTCTCCTCCTCACACAGCATCCCTCTTTTGCTCCACACTCCTTTATTTCTGCTCCTCCTCTATCTATCTGTATTCACCTCAGTAGAAGGTCCCCCCCTATCGCATCTGTCTATCTCATACTTGGTTATTTTCTTCCCACTCTTATTTTTCTACTGTGTCTCACCAGCCTGTCTGTCCTCCTCAATTACCTTTTTTTCTGCATCTCATTATTGCCATCCACACACATCTGGTCCTAGTCCCTCTCCATCTCCCGGGCTCTCAGCTGACAGCACAACCCATCACTGATTGGAATTAATATGAAAGTTGGGATGACGACTCAAATATCTGAAGGTTTCCTTGAGAACTGCAGTAAAAGAAATGGCAATAAAACCTAATCGAAACAGTCAAAGGGCTGCTGCAGTGCTGTCACATCTTAATTAATGCTAATGTGTGAATGGCAGAGTCACATTCAAAACTACTTCTGATTTATGACTGCAGCTAATCCTGTCTGTGTGACATGAATAGAAATGAACTGAGATTAAGTTGTGTTTAAGTGCTGTAAAAGTGCACAGTTTTTCAGTGTCATACTCAGTATTAGTCCTCTCTTTCAGTTTTAATTAAGTCTTTCAGCGTGTAACCACATAGCAGTGATTGTTCAACGTAGCTATTCATCAAAACGTTAGCCCATTCGGTGTCTTTCAGTTGACGTTTCTATATTAAAATGACAAATATAAGCATAAATTAAATTAGAGAGAGAGAGAGAGAGAGAGAGAGAGATGTAGAAAGGAAAGGGAATAGAGAGAAACAAAGTGCAGGTGTGGGTCTGGATGTCTGTGCGCACAAAACCTCTCCTTTCCTTACGGCAACATACAAATCTCTAAAATAATGCAAATACTGACCTAGTTTGCAGGTAGCAGACAAATCCACAGAGGCTATGGCAAGAATACCGATGGCCATCAGGCTTTACAAGGCCTTAAGTTTCAAGCCATTTCTTCACCACTCTGTCTAGCGCAGAAAACCAGCTCAAGGCCTCACTTGCTCTACGACGCAGTTACCTCCCTCATCCACATCTCGCTATAGAGACATTCTCAGAAGGGAACAGTAGGAAATTAAGACACGGAGCCAGAAAGCAAAAGCCTTTCGGACCAAATTCTGTTTGAGGCCGTAATATTTTACCCCTGAGTGCAGCATTTAACACAGATGGTTACGGCACAGCTGCAAGAAATGGGATCGCTTGGAAGCCAAGCTGTTTCCTCCAAAGCCATAGAAATGACTTCAGCTAGAAATACCTCTCTGGTATGTTGAAAGCCAATAGTAGGTCGTCAGACAGTTGACAGAAATACATTGTTTGATTCTTTGCAGCTATAACAGGGCGGGGGAAGTAAAACAAACCTAAACATACTTCTTAGTATTATCGTTTCTTCTCCTGTTTTGGATGATTTGAGATGAGATGTCCTAAATACAATAACCTAAAGAAATAAATTATTGTGCTTTGATCATCGCTCAGCTCTGTCATGACTGCACTACCCCCCCATTAGAAAGTGTTGGTCTCAGCTTCCGCTCTCAGCAGTACACCCGGCCAACTCGTTACAGATGTCCCTGCTAATGGCTGACTGAAGCAGGAAAAAACACACACGCAGGCCATTAAATCATCTCGCATCTGAGGCCATCTGCCAATTAGAGGGGGGCGATGCGTAACATCTTGAGAGCATGCAGGAGCAGCGGTGCACTGCGGTAGCCTTGCCTACTCGCATGCAGCGCCCCGTGCTCCTGCCACCTCTCTCCATCAGGTGTTTGGCCTCACTGGTTACACAGGGCACATCTCCATAATTGGGCACCCGGTGTCAGCGTGATGAAAGCGGGAGAGCAGCTTTCATTCAATCTCCTACTCATTCCCTAAGTCACACCGTGTCCCTATTAATGCTTGTAACTTAGCAGAACACCAGAGCAGAAAGTCTTTGCACAGGTGTGGGAGGGAATTGAGCCTGAAATCGTGCCACACATCCCTGTTTCTAAATGGCCTTTCCCTTGCCTGCTCAGCAAGATGAAAGCTATCTTTCCTTGATGGTGGCTGATCCTGAGTGATTTACAGCCCTGTGTGTTTCATCCAGCACATTATAACCCTTATTTGGACTCAAAATGTTGTCTATCAAGCCACAAGCCTGCCTGATGAAAAACATCCCAATTTCTGACACACCATATCCAGTGCTACAAAATAAATTATCACCTTGACAAATGACTCCACCGAGAGTGTGGAGAACTTTAGACATTGTGATCAATGTTCAGTCGAGGTATTGTCTTTCTAAACTGGCTTATAAACCACTAAGCTGGTCAATCTGAGAGTTTATAGTTGGAGGTGGTGTCTCCTGGGTACAGGAGAAGCTGATACTTACAGGGAAAAGTTGGGGTAAAGCTAGTTATAAGTGACAAGAAAGTGATTTGACAAAGAGCATTCTGGGAATTGATAAGGATGTAGGGGAATGTAAATTGTTGTATGTGAGACACGATAAGAAGTAATGTGAAGGAATGAAAGGGCAACATGCTGGAAAGGTGGAAACCAGAAGAGCTTTAAGAAGGAGGGGAAGTGGAGATTGTGTTGGCTAAAGGTCAGGAAAGGTGAAGGAAAGCGTGTGTCTTTACCGGATATGGAAGTTAGGTTATTCGGCTGAATGTTTTGGGGCGTCTTGTTTCCGAGGAGATGATACCCACAGGAGCTGATCCGTGCTAATGTGGACACTGGCTGGGTCATTCATGTGGACCAATGCTCAGAGACAAAGGCTCTAGTTATTCACCTGCCCCAACGCCCTGCACGCCACGACGCAGGCAGAGGATACAAGAGACGAGGAGATTTCCGACCTGATTACATGCACTTTCGCCTGCCTGCAGCTCCTTCTCTCGGCCGTCTCTGCAACTTTGCATACAAATGCATCTTATTCACTGGGATTCAATTTGTTGTTTTGCATTCATCGCACCACATAAGTGCCTCAAGCAGCATTAGTGTAATTTTGGCCACACTTACCAGTTTGAGAATGATTAAAAAATAAAAATGGAAGTGAGTTTTTTTTAAGTGAAATTGAATTAAACGTGTCTCTCCATCACTTCTGTATTCCAGTTGCATGTGAGCATCTGAATGCTTTCTCTGTTTATATGTAAGTCAAGACACCCAACAAATGAGTTTGATTTTGCTAAAGGTTTAGTTAACTGTACAATTGCTGGGGTTCATTAAACAATAGATTTGTTGTGGGTTCTTACAGCCTGCCTCTGTTAAACAATGTCCTGGACAGCTGTGGGTTGTGTAAGGTGCAGTGAGTCACATAAATGGAGAGGGATACACTAAGATGATTTAATTATTTGTGTAAACCTAAGGGTTTGTGTATGGATCTGTATATTTACATGGTACAGGAAGGTGAACAGACTCTACTAGATTGTTTTCGGAGAAGCCATCCATCAGGGTGTACCAGGTGATCAATTTCTAAATGTATTTTTAATTAGATTTTGCAGTGTCAGTAAATTGGCATGAAGTATTTGAAGCTCGGGTCGGGAGGCTCACATCATGTGCATCTTTGGAATAGCATGCTTGAAAATTGATTGTTACGGGCTTGTCAGACACTGATTTGGGCTCTGTACTCCTTGGAGGCCTTAAATGCGCATGCACTAAACCACTAAACCGGGCTTTGTTGTAGCTGTTGCGGCAACTCCAGAAGAAATGCATAAAGGCAGGCAGAGATGAAAGACAAATGTGTATTTTGAATAAGTGACTGAAAAAAGTGCAACGTACATAAAAAGAAAATTGTGTGACACTTAAACAAGCTCAGAAAAAGACAGAACACCTTTTCTCGTGGACCAGGTGGAACAGTTTTAGACGCTTAATTTATCCACACCTCACTGCTCATTTGCATTACAAGAAATCTTGCTCTTCTGAATTTAACTATTTATAATATGAATGTGTTGACCTCAGCAGACAACAAACAAACAGTGGAAATGCATTGATGTTTATTGAAAAGCTGCTGTTATTGAGTAATTGTATTGATTTGACAGAAGAGTTAGGTGATTGGGTGGATAAAGGTGGGTCTGGATGCAGATATAACCCAAGAAAAGGAGCATTTAATCAATCTGGAATAGAAGAGTGGGGATACACGACCAGATCGACTGGTGACCAGAAGTGGCCGGTTTTGAGCCTGACCAAGCATGAACATGACCAGCTGTTGGTGCACACAAAAAACAGGCCTCTGCTGCTTTTTGTATTAAAATTGGGACACAGTGCAGTTTAATGTCTGTTGGATTATCTGACCTGTAACCCTGACCGTGAGAGACTCAGGTTGAGAAATGTTTGAGTTAGAATAGGTCTCTATCTGACTTTTATTTTTGAAGAAATGTTTAGTGTTTTCTATGAGCACACATTAAAAATTCTCTATTGAACAGAATTTACCTTTTTTTTGCAAATGATAAACTGCTCTAAAATTGAGATTTTCTATATAATTGCTATAAATACTTTAAAATACAAACTTTTGATTGATATTCTGTCATGATTAGCTTTTCCACATTGATGCTCGTGGCCTTATCCTTATCCACTCCACAAGTATGAGATCTTTCTTGGGTTGGTGGGCTTTTATAAGCTGTTTACTGATCTGATGGATAGGTGTCACGCTTCATCCATGTGCTAAAGCAGATACAGGGAATTCAATCTCTAAATGAGTGTAAAGAAAAACATAGCTAGGCCATTAGCCTTCCTGTGGTCCAGGGTCATAATAACTACAGTTAACTGGCAGTGGGAACCCACAGGAGATAGTCCCAGTCTGGTAAAACCAATTTCAGACTCATTGATTTGAATGCAAATGCTTACTATGAAGAGGGCTTTCCAACTCCTGAACCGATGGTTCCTCAGTACAGCACTCTGGAAGTCTGCACCACAGTGCCTGTTACCCACTGGGAAATTACATTGCTGCTATGATGAAAATGGCTGCCATGTAGGAAAAAGATCAAAGGTGTTGATAGGAGCATGGTCACTGGCTGGACCTTATTTATTTGGGAAATGTGCCTTGTTACGCTACATGGTTTGGAAAACGATATGGCAACCATAGCAACTGGTCAAAATGAAAAAAAAAAACTAATATATACATATATATATATATATATATACATTTTTTTTTAATTAAAGCAGAAGGCTTTTTCTGAGGGATAGCAGTTGAGGAGCTATCTTACACAGACTGGTGTCCTCAGTTATCAGTGTCCCCTCATAAAAAAGCAGTGAGAGGACATAGGTTTATGCTCTGTCATATCTTGTTCTCTGTTCATTCCCTCCAGGTGTTGAGTCATGACAGGTCTTCCCTCTAATGCTCCTGGGTTTTTAACAACAACAGTGTTATGAGAAGTGGAAACTGTCCTCACAGCTTAGTGGATGGCTTCACTTTTCCTTTTATGTGAGGGCAATTTCAGATATGGGCAGAGTAATAATTAGATATTCTGTTACAATTGAGATATTTCCTATTGAAAACGTAATTATATTAAGGTTTGAGACCCTTTGGCTGCCATCATCATTGTAATAAGAATATTTGAAGAAAATTGAAAACTTTTTCAGATGCTTAGTGCATTCAGGATAAGAAAAGTGTAATCTGACCCTGTAGCAATAGCAGGCGCAGCCACAACCAGCCAGGAAATGTACCCTGTTTTTCTCTGTTGTTTGATAAAACATTTAAATCAGAGCTATCTTCAATTAAAATTGTCAGATGGAAAAATATTTGCAGCTTGAAATTGCAATTTAAGTGAAATGTGCTGAAATTTACATCTTAGTAAAATGACATTTATGTTGTGAGGGAGCTAGCATTAGCATCAGAAGAAGAAAATATATGTCCGTATTGGTTGTTTTTGGACATTAGGAGTTGCACAAGTTTGTCATATCGGTAAAAAAGTCAATATCAAAGATCACTATTTATTTATTTAATCAATAGTGCTTTATAATGTAGCTGTTTAATATATTTTTATCAACATTTAGCCTTTAATAAGACACTTGCTGTCTCTATTTGGTAAAAATGCTAATGTAAAAACATATATTTTAAAGTATGAAAAACAACAAAACTCACAATTTTCCACCATATTCCACCTCATCTCAACACCTCTCATTGTAGCAAGGGTTGTAAAAAAGAAAAAAAAAGTTATCATATTTGAGAAATTAATATATGTTTTGAGAAATGAAAAAATTAATTAATATAGCAGGTGTAAAATGTGCAGCCAGGCCAACACAGTGTGAGCCAAGACTGTACGGAAATGGGATCAAATGTAATCTACAAAAAATATATCAAAACAAAATTAAATAAATGACTGAACATAGTGCAAGAAGGTCATCTCATCTTACCTGATGTCAGACACAACGTATTACCATCTGTTTCCATTTTAGTATGTCATTCCCTTTAATCCATTTACACAGACCATCAGCGTTTTTGCCCCATCTAGCCAATCACTGGAATCATATCTGCCAGAGTTTAGCATAATTTTAAGTGAGCACTGATGCCAGGCCTTTCCAATATTTCTACTTGCCTGAGTTTTCGGTGCTTGAGTGGAAGTGGAGTTCAGCATGTTCCTCCATTTGTCGATCAGTAACCGAGTCTTTGGAGTTAAAATATCTCTGTCACACTGAACAGCTCGAGAGCGCTCAATGACAGCTTGACATAAATTTTAGTCCTGCTAATGGTACATTTTACACTGAACTTTTTTTTCTTCTTTTTTTTTTTTTTAAACCAAGAAAGCTCTTTTTCTCATCACAATGCCAGACAAATCAGCCTTCTTGTTAAAGTCGATGGATTCAAATGTCATGACTCGGAAAAAGTCACTTCTTTATCAGGATGTAAGTGTGTCACAACCATGAATGTGCTTCTAAAAACAGAAAAAATCACAACACAAAGAATCCTAAAGCTTCACATCATCTCTTCATTGCTGATTAAATGGTGTGAATAGGATGCTTTAAATCATCTGTAGATTTAACCGATCTCTAAAAACACACTGCATATAAGGCTCACTTCATCTCAGATAAAAACAGAAAAGGATGGCTGTATGGATGCATGCTAATTTGATCATGTGATCAAGGTTATTGACTTAATTGACCTTTAAAGTAAGTTTTGATCAGGTAAAATAGGTGTGGCTTTAAATAAATAGATACAAGTCATAATCATTGCAATGTCTTTACAAATGTTACCCTGCTGAATTCATGTTTTACTGTATTTAATGCTTTTTAATCAAACATCAATGATAATATTATGCACAAAACAAGCAGAGTGATGTGAGATGGCTAATTATTTTAATACTTATAAGCAAAACATGGCGGTTTAACACAAATTTGCCTCAGTTTGTAAAAAAGTCATGTCTACTCAGTGTTACAGTCTGTCATGTTAATGTGGATACAAACATCCAGCATTTGAAGCGACATGTGTTCAAGTTATTGCTTAAAAAAATTAACCATTTTTGGACTTGGTACATATTTTTTTATATTTTATCATTGTAATTTTTGCAATATGCTTTCATCCCGGTCATTGCTGGCTGCAGATACATTATCAAAAGTATTTATTAAAAGCAGTTGGATGCAGGGAAGTTGCAGCGATGTTCTGCAGTGTCATGCTTGCGTACAAACTCTTGCATAATACAATATATAATACTAAGTCAGCAGATCCGATCTTTACTCCATCCTGAACTCTGGATCTTCCACCTCATCATTTAATCAGGTCTCGTGTTGGTCTGCATCAGAAATCTATTCGAGGCTTCATTTGCCGCCTTGATGTGTAAATTTAGTTATGGTTAATACATGAGCTACGACCCATGCATAATCATGCTTTGCTACTCACACACAGGCATTTTTCTCCCTTTACTTCCTGGTGTTGTCACTCATTGATTTATATGGGCAATACATAACTCATAACGGCATTCTCCATCAGTGGAGGTGTGGATGGAGGATCCTTTCCCCTTCTTTCCCCTGCCATCACACTGATTGGTGTATAGTGTTGGTCAGAAAAAGCTATACACTGCGACCGGTTTTCTGCAGCTATTTAGGGGTAATTTGCTTCAGCATCATTGATGTTATTAATATATTTTGAATGCTTTATGATTAATCATTAGATTTTAAAGGAAATGTTTGGTATAGTCCTTTGATTAAACTGTTTAGGTGATCAGCAGTTTCAGGCCATGTTCAACAGGAATCGATAAGGTTTCCTTATAAAACTGCTAAAGTAACACCTCTATGAACAGTAAATGTCAGAAAATGGCTTTGTTTTCTAATGGTAACGACCTGTGTAAGGCTGCACAGGCCTGTGTCTAGACTAGTGTGTAAAAGTGGGAAAAGCAAAGAGACAAGCTCGGCTCCTCACCATGCTGTGTGTGTGGGTGTGTGGAATATCAATGTCCTGCTGTGCTCTCGCTCTGTTTGTCTGCTTGCTGTTAGGTGGCATTTAAGGTGTTTTCACGTCTTATTGTCTGTGTTGGTGATTGTGTGTGTGTGTACGTACATGCTTGATTGATTATCTTTGAAAGCAGAGTAATGATCCTGTCTGCGTGCTTTAGCCCTTTCTGTCTCTTTTGGTCAGTCTCTACCTCACGCCTGTGCTTCCTTTCTGGGGATTGCATTTGCCTCGCAGAGCAGTAGCGCTCTCTGTTCTCCTGCCGTATTGTTTGAAATGTTTTCCCTCAGTCTTCTGTTCCTGCTCCGCTCTCACCTTGTGTGAAGTAAATGGGAAGTCCCAAAAGACGGCTTCGCTCGACCGCGTTGCTGTGTGTGGGAGGAGTGGGCCCTACCTCTTATTTACTTCCCTTTAATTTATCACACTGTCAGAATTGAAAGTCTGAATCACATATGTTGTATCATCATTATTTAGAAATCATTTTGCTTGTAAAATGCACATGCCCGCGGCTTTTTAGCACAGAGCAAAAACATGCAAGAAAAGCTGCAGTTTTCTTTTTCTCTGCAGCGCATGCTATCGTTTTTGTGTGTAAACTGCGTCTTTCATTGTCAGATAAGGTCTGTACAGTATGAGATAGATGGTTATGATAAATAGATTTGCTTTTGCAGCACTTAAAGGGATTCTGTTCCACTTCTCAGGAAAAAGGGTAGAAAAAGTTGTTAACAAAATAAACAAAAATGTAAAGGAAGAAAGGGAGATTGGTGGAAAAATATGCTGTGGGAGGCTGATACAGTATAAAACAACACAGATATGTTAAAAAGAGAGTGGAGTGGGGATTGGTAAAGGGGGAAGACGATACTCCTATGGATGAGTGTGGAGAATATTAATGGTGTGTCAGGAAGTGAAGTATCTTTAAGGACCTCAAAGGTTTTTTTCCTGTGCTCTGCATAATGTGATGGAACAAGGTGCTTGGAGACAAAGCTGTAAAAACAGGGGAAATATCTATTTAGCTGTCCATCTATCCATCTTTGACTGCTCCTCTTCGTTCTCTTCATTTCTCTTTATGAATACATACAAACACACTTGCTTTTTGGCTTTCTGGTGGGGCAGGAGTCTGAAATCGCTCCCAGCATCGTCACAGGGAACTTCAGCCGGAAGGAACTGCAGATGTGCGTGCGTGTGTATGTGTGTATGTGTGTATTAGAGTTTTATAAGATGAAAGAAGCAACTCAGATTTGCCATATGTTTCAAGGCAGAAACGCACACACTTTTTTTCTGTAGAAGCCGTGTCACATGCTGACAGTCAGCGACAGTCTGAGAAGTGGCCTGTCAGGAAGGCAAAGAGGGGGAAGCATAAGAAATTATAAATAAGCTTGTGATATAGAAAATGATAGAGATGCAGAGGAAGATTAGACAGAGATGGCAGTAGGATCAACAGGATGGCATATTGTTAAGAGTTAAATGATGTGGCAAAGGGAATAACGTGTACAGCCTGAGGTCGGTGTGATAGGAAAAGTAAATGTGACGCAGAAAGTGCAGAAGATGGATTTCCCCGTTAAAAAGCAGTCTAATAACAGAAAGTCTGTTTCCTTTCAGATCTGACTGCAGGCTGAAACATTGTGGGGTGATTGAAAATGTTGAGAGATTGAGATAATCAAATTCACATCTCTAAGGATGCTATTTTTCCATCATATCCAGAGTTATGAAACCCAAAACATATATTCCCTTTGTTTGCCTTTCTGCCCACATTTGAGAAAGCTTGGTCTGGGTTTAGTCATTCCAGTTAAGCTATTATTCAAACATCTGTAACGACTTTTGTCTTGGCATTTGCAATTCACGAAGCACTTTATCATCTCCATTAAGCAGGCTTAAATTTTCCTAATGGGAATGAACTTTTGGTCAAATTAGAGGTTCCATTAATTTTAATTCTAACCTCCAGCACCTGCAATATTGGGGTAAATTAGTGCCAAGGAAATCATATCTCTAGCTAATGTGCAGCACCAGGAAGATAGCAGCCATTTTCAAAAATGCCAAGGACATTAGCATTCTAGCGTAGTGCTTAGTGTTCAGACCCTGTGTTTAAATCTGCAATATAAAATGCTGGTCAGCAGCAAAAACCCCATGCCCCTTCCCATCTTTGTTAGACAGTTTATCAACAAGCCATCATCATTTGTTTTATTTATGAGCAAAGCCAAGTTTTTATACAAACATGGCAGGTTTCTGTGCTTTTTTATCTAAGTTTCACAACTTTACAATGTTTAGATTAGATCTTTATAAAATGATACCAGTTCTACTATTCAGCTTAATGAGAAAATGTTGCACCCTGTGTTGCCACCTTCACCTCTTCAGTCAGAGCTTGCCTCTCCTCATAGCCTTGTATGCAAATATCCTTTTTTCAATCAACCTTGAGGTTCATTTTGAGATGTTCGATATAGGTCTGGCCTTCAGCAAGGTAATTTATCCAGAATTTCTTTGACCCCCCCAAGGTCTCTGGGTGGACACTTTTAATCACTGATCTGTACTCAGTGATCACTGAGACAGAGGAAGGTCACTAAAAGTAAATCTAGCAACAGGTTTGTGTTTAAGGGAGCTACTGAGGCATTTACTGAGTTATGCAAGCACCACTGCTGGTGAGTCGGTAAATCGCTGCAGGCATCAGCATTTGTATCTAATGGTCATCAATGTTTTTCTTAAATAAAGTTTATGCAGCAAGAAATTACTTTCAATGAAACTTCAGGAGTCTGTTTTGGTCATATTTGTATCTGAATACCTCCCTATTATAGTTAAATTTGGATTTTTATTTAGTCTTACTCTAAAAAAAGAACTTTTAAAAACATGCTTACATATACTGTACATATTGAGCATATGCCTTTCTGTCAGATGGATGTAAGCAGATAGCCATAACATGTCTGAATGATGTTCCAAACAAACATCATTTGAGCCTTTTCACAGACCTGAAATGAACTCGAGCAGAAAATTCAAACAATATCTGAGTGTGAGTCAGTAAAAGGCCCATTTCTCAACATTTGCAACCACAATGCCTTTGTGCAAAGAAATAAGAATTTAATATCTCTAGTGAGGCAGTGGAAGAGCTAGGTAAACAGCAGTGGGTTTACCATTTGTCTAGCCGCCTTCTCTTGTGACTTCAGCTCGCTGCTTTAGCAAATATAAAGAGCTAAATAAAAAGAAGATCTTAAATCAAACTGTTTCATCTGACAGTCTTTACTACAGGTGTGAAAAAAGTATGGAGATTCTTTGCAGCTCAATGTTGTACATGCTTTCTCTGATACGCTCTCCACCTTGAACATGCAGCTTTTATCACTGAGCAGTTTGTAGATGCAGCGTCTGTCTCAGAGCAGTAAGAAGCATCATCTGAAACTTTCAAACAAACTTAAGTGCTTGAAGATAATTTGCCTTCCATGCATGCTCACAGATACACTGTAGCGCTTAAACATATGAACTCTGTTAAATTTAGTATAGTGTATTTTGCTTCATCTTGTTTTTGGACATACAGCACAGCCTTTAGACATAGATTATCCTTTTAAATTGAGTTTTTCTCTTAGTGTAATTACCTGTAAATCCATTTACTATTGAAAAATGATGCCCATTTCTTCAAATACACATTGAGTGATCATGACAAATTGATTAAAGATTTGATTGGGGCTGCATGAACAAAATCACCTTATGAGTGCCTTATCCAGACAGAAGAGCTGCACACACAAACACACACAAATGCAGAGAGAAAATCGGGTAACTATGATTTCCTCTCTGTGAAGCCCCGCAGGTGTGGTCCACTCCTCCTGTGCTGGCTTTTAGCACAGCCTATCATTGGTATTCATTTCCCGTTCCTAATTCCCCCACAGTATTTTTTTTCCCTCCTCACTTGACAGAGGACCGTGGGTTAAACGCTGGGGGGAGCGCTTCATCACGACTCGATCTGATCCAATTAAATACAGATTTAATCAGCCCCACAGTCAACGAGTGAATTCGCAATGCGATCGAGCCGATGGTAACTGGAGGCCCAGCCGCGTTGGCGTTAGTTTCCATCCCCAGGCTGGAAGATTGGCTTAGTGGGTGAGGAAGCACCTTGATCCTATCTGATATGTCTTTTGAGCACATCCTCATATCTGCAGATGGGTTGGAGATCAGTTTTTAATACCATGTTGAAGCGTCCTCTGTTCTTATGACCCCTAACCCACTGATTTAGTGTTGTAAAATGCTGAGCTGGTTCCTGAAGATCTGCGAGATGTTCTGCTGATGCAAACACTCAATTATTACTGATTTATAGGTTGGAATTATATCTCTGGCAGTCAGGAGCAATCTGTTTGGCTGGCCACACGGAAAACACTGACAAAGAAAACACCTCCTTCTATTAGAGAACAAAGATTTTACCTCTTCCCCAAATAGCTGCTGATTGTTGAAATATTTTACTCTGCAGAGGAAGCATTCCTGTGATATGAAGTACAGCTCCCCAGTGCCCCATCAAAGTCCACTGTAACTGCTGTGTCACCTTCAGAGTTTCAAAGGAGGACTGTACATAGGAGCTGCTGCAAAGCCTACTAATGAGAAGTCATGGGGAAACTGGTTGCTTTTTAACATAACTTTATGTCCGGGGTCATTTAGTTATGACACAAAACTTGATTACACATTGTGCTATTCAATGTGTGGTGATGCGTGTCTAGATATTGCTGTAAAAAATAGCTTGTCAGGGTGTCACTCAAACATGTAAGATAAATAAATGATGCCTGTTTGTCATGTCCCACACAATGCGAACGCAACACACCGCAGCAATAAGAGCACTGTTTAATGTTTGAACCAAATCCAAGCTGGTGAGCAGAACGCTCTGGCTGGCAAATCACAACAAGCAGGGAAGGGGAGGAGGGCTTTTTTTGGCAGTCTTTTAATGAAAACAAGGTTTCCTTGTTTCTGTCACTTTAATGTTTACAGTGATGAGTTGGGGCCTATCAGATTGTAGCTGCATATCATGAGCATCATTGATATTCCAAGTATTTTAAACGCTTTAATGAAAAGCCAAAGAACGAGATGCCATTACCTCTTTGCTTTGTTCAGAAGAGCTTATCATGGTCTGCTGTAAAGAAAAACCTGGAATTAATATGAAATTGCTTTTTGAGATGTAGTGTTTCCCAGTGGAAGGTCTAACGGAGGGTAATTTGTTAATTGCTTTGTGAAATATTTCTCATTTTAACTGTGGATTTTGGTGGGGGGGGGGGGGGGGGGGGGGGGGGGGGGGGGGGGGGGGGGGGGGGGGGGGGGGGGGGGGGGGGGGGGG
>JBAMIG010000018.1:14828078-14838755 GCA_037177335.1 Kiunga ballochi
TTAAAAAAGCAAAGAGGTCAGTTACACATTTCCTGCCTGCAGACAGGTTACAGCAACAGATGTAATGTTGTAGTTTTGCATTTACTGTTACATTTAGATGATACTACTTTAAAGTTATTATCAAACGGTTGTCCAGTGGTTCCCTACAGAGCTGACACTCTTTGTGCCTATACAAGATCATTTTCTAAAGATGTGCCATTTCCTAAAAAACTCTTTATTTTTTTTAATTATTATAATGTTTATTAATAATAAATATTACTGTTACTACCACTGTCCTTAACATGACTGCTATTATTTTTGTTATTATTCTAAGAGTGTGTACGAGGTGGTTAGCGGACGCTACATGCCCGTAGAGGGCCAGCTATTGTGGGCTTGGGGACCCCAAGCACCAAGAACTGGGTCTTCCTCATGGATCTTCCACACATGCTCTGGATGATCTCTGGTATGATTCCTGTGAGTATCCTGGAATACTTACTGTTTCTTAACAAGTGTAAAGCATGTTTAGTTTATGAGGATGTTTTGCAGCTGCTGTCTGTAGTTTGCTGCTTTCTCTCAGTTTTTCTGTTTTTTACCCCTTCTTCAGGCTATGTCTTTCTTTCTGGTCCAGGTCCAGCAGTTATAAGCAGTAAAGGCAAAAACATATTGATAAAAATGCATAATGTATATAAAAGACTTATAATAAAACTAAAGAACTAAAAAGGCTCTTTTTTAGCAGAGTAAATGTGTTTAGCACAAGGTGACCAGACCATCATTCTGCTATAATAATGTTATAACAATATAGCCTTAAAAAAACCTAATGTAAAATCTTTGAAAGGCAAAACGATATGTGACCGAACTGATTTACTAAAAGTGCAATTCAGTTTGTAGTTAGGTAAATTAACTTTCAAATTATGCAACAAAATGCAAGTTTGTAGAAAGTTGCATCAGCATCTCAGATGCCTGAAAAAACACAAGTCATTATCTTTTGATAAATTCGTTCCACTTCAGTCCACATACACACCTGATTCTTTTTCAAGCAGTAAAATAATGTGAAGAAAACCTATGGGAGAATGTTAATCCAGACTTGAAATGCCCCAGAAAAGCAGCCACCAAGCAGAGATTAAAAAATTAGTACAATTGCTCCATATGCAGCTGCCAGCATCACAATGAATCTTTGTTGGTTCCACAACAAGACCTTTGTTCCTCAGTGATTGAAAGAACACACACATTTACATGGTGCAAGGCCTTGTTAGTACACTGCATGTCCAGACCTCCCACTGTTGATTGAAAGGCAGAGTTCTTTGACAATGGAGAGCGGCACGACTGGAGAATATGTGACCATTTTTAACTTTTGATTCAACAAAGAGCATCAGAGCAGTTTGTTTTTAGCTGCAGGAGAAAGCAAATCAGACACATGGAGACAAGAGCATCTCCCTTAAATGACCCACAGCTCAGAATACAGGATGGACCGGCATCCCGGATCATTGGTGGGAACACCTTGGACGACTGTAAGATGCTGGAGGAGCCTGGGGAGACAGATGTCTGGTTCCTGGAGATGGGAGATGACTCGGTGTTCTACAGCGATGAGGAGCAGTCTTTTCAGGACAAAGATGCCATTGCATCCAGTCATTTAGGCAGCGGCAGGTGCAAACGCCTCGTCAACAGTGTGGCAGACTGCGAAACTAACCAACAACAAGCATGGGACCCAGACGAACTCATTATTAACAAAAGAAGTTTAGAGATAGAGAAGAAAGTGACCAAACAGGATATTTGGTATGAAGAAGTAAAAAGAATTCACACACCAAAAAATGAAAGAGCGTGTGTATCAGAGGCTGCAGATGATGTAATGCAAGGAAAGTTCATGAAATCTGGGATAGCTCTGCAACCAAACCGCAAAACTATACACATGCAAATGCAACACGAGCTGCACAGAGCTGCACAAAAAGGTAAGATCAGCTTATTGATCAGTGAAATAAGATTGTTTAAACGGTGTACCGAAAGCAAAACAGACACCTCCTTTCTCTTTTTCTCAGTAAATCAAGTGAAGCAGGAAGTGGGGTTAAAACACCCACCATCAAACCAGAACCTGTCAGATGTTTGTCATAAGGAGGGTCACCCAAAGAGGAGCGAAGAGACAGAAATCTCCAAACAGCCGTCTGATGCTGAACTCCACATATCAGATGACATGCAGCCTGAAGTGGACCTGGAAGTCCATGCTGGGCTTTCTCCAAACCCCATCCCAAGTAAATCTGCTCCACTGAAGAAATCAGACATCAGTACCTTCAACCATCTCACCTCCTCCAAATACAGCACCGTGTCTTATCGCAGGATACGCAGAGGCAACACGCAGGAGAAGATACAAGAGTTTGAGTTCATGTTGATGAATTTGTAAAAGAAAGTTTATTTTTTTTTATTGACAAGGCAAAAAAACAATAACTCAGTGCCTAAAAATATGCTGGTACTAAAATGTACTTTTGTAGGCGTTAAACTTACAAATGAAATGTTTCATTTTTTAACTATAGACTCTTTTGGAAGTAACCAAAGGCTTTAGTTGATCATTTTGTTATGAAAACATATCTAAGGTGGGTATTAAATAATTTCTGCAATGCTAGCATCTATAATAAAAAGCCCTGTAGCTTTTAAAGTTTGGAGAAAGACTAAGAAAAATACAAATAACCTACAAACTTTCTAAAAATGTCCTGAGGATAAAGAAAAATGCATTAAAAATTGACACAATTCTAACTGTATCTTAATCATTTTATTTTTTTCACTTCAAAATTCTTTCATAACCAATCTGACATTAAAATGTTTGATACTAAGTAGTAAAATCATGACACCAGACCACAGGTTTATTGTGTGTTTTGAACCAACACTTCCCTCTAGTGTCATATTAGAAAGTTATACACAGAGACAGTTTCCCATTAGAACCTAAACCCCAACAATGCATCATATAAACCCACAGAAGCAACAGAAAGTTTTATGGCATCTTGTTACACAATGTTTTGTGTACAGGTAAATCAGTTTATCATTAAGTCCCAGTATAGAAAACGAGTAAAGCTCTGTTGAAATCAGAAGATTTCTTGCATATAAATTCATCTAATTTCCCCCCCACCCCCCAAACAAAACAATGATATGATAAAATATTTGCCTTTCTCTACAACACAACCCCACACCGTTATATTAATGTCGCTGCTACCGGAGCTCTTTCATCTTCCCCTTCCCAGTTGTATTTTGAGCCTGGACCACAGACCACGCTGAAGGATAAGGCCACCAGAGGTTTCTCTTGGAGTGCATAAACAGTTTCTCAGAAGAGTTTCTTCTCATCATTAAGCGTGGTAATGTGTGAAGTGCCATTTTTGGAAGATATTGCTGGGTTCACATGGGCTGAGATGAAGCGAGTCACCCAGAAGGTCACCTTCCAGGCACATATGGTGGGAGGCAAACTCTGCTTGGAGATGCTCCGCCTTGACAAACGCAAATCAGGAAGTGTAATTAACCAACAAAGCTTTAGCCTCAGGGCTTACAGAGGGAAAGAATAAACACTAGAAAAGGAATAGGCAAGGATAGATGAAGAGGCAAACAACACATCTAAAGTAAACTTACCAGAGCTGAGCTGGAAGACTTGTGTGACCAGCGCAGTTCAGGTTTGGAGCCGTCACATGAAAGTAAAGCAAATCTACTGCCCTGGTCTTGGGGAGCAACACACAGGTCGTGCTGCCGAATGTGTCTCATCCAGGTGTAATTAAAGTGCTGACTCTGAATATGAGCGAAGAAAAGAGAGTTACTATGTAATTACGCTGCATATCAGGAGGAAAGAGACGCCTCAGTGGGGCTGATCCATTTCCAAATAGACCACATTTAGAAAGCCTTGGTCTTGGACTACACCCTTGTTTATCCTGGCTTTGATTCCATCTCAGACGCTCATTATATTTCTCTTGGTTTGGGTTAGTTTTGACATTCTTCCTTGCTTTTTCTGTGTTTTGTTTTCTTCTATTTTAGGACTTTAACATTTACTGCAGCCATTACAGCGAATTTGCATTTTGATGAAATTATAGAACATTCACAAGTATTTGCTGTCAAAATATAAATAAAACTAACAATACCTGCTTGCTTAGATCACATATCTCAAAGGACAAAGAGTCTTTTTGCAGGGTGAGGCATTTTCTTAAGCCGCTATTGAAAACCTTTAGAAAAGGGAAAGAAAAATGACGTCATTTCAGTTAACAGCAGAAGAGCACATAAAAGCGTGTTTAAATTAAACTTTTGCAGAAAAGCATCAGAAACCTTTGTTTTAGCTTCATATTAATCATACAAAAAAAATGAAACAACACAGTTTGTATCAAGACAAAACAACATTTACATACCAGACCCTCAGCTTTCACCAACGGTGCTTTCATGTCAGGGTAGACGGTCTCAAGGTACCACTTGAAGCTCTTGCATTTGAGTCTTTTCCTCAGCTCGATCTGCTCTGTGAGGTTGCCAATGTCGATGACCTTTTTATCCAGCAGGTGGTGGTACCCGTGGCCATAGAAAAGGTCCTTGTACTCATCCAGCCAAACTTCAGCCACCCTCGCCAGGTTACGCTCCACCGTCTTCTGCCGGTCCTTTGGGAATTTATAAGGATTCTGTCCTCGGAAAATGTGTCCCACCCGGGAGCAGGGGATAATCTCGATTTCTCCTCCACACATCCAGATCTGTTCAAATGGCAACAAGTACAATGCATGTGTACCCTGTTATGTTGCCAAACAATTTACAGTAAAGCAGGGAGGGGAAAAAAAAAGGAACCTTAAAAGAAATCTCCATGTTCTCTCCTCCCCACACATCTAGACCGGGATCATAGGCACCCAGCTCAAAGAAGTATTTCTTGTCAATAGAGAAAAGGCCGCCAGCCATCACAGGACATCTGCGAGATGAGAAAAAGAAACAAGTTATAATAAAATAATTATAAAATATAAAGCATGGGAATTTGGTGTTGAGGGGAATACCTAATTGGATCTGAGATGGTCATGTTGTTCTTCTTTATGTACTCCTCTGATAATGTGCTCCAACCAAACACCAAAGGCCATTTGAAAATACCTCTTTGGAAGTTGTCAACAAGCATATAACTGAGTATAAAGAGATAAAAACACAGGTTACAACATCAGTTGCTTTGTTGCTGCCTCACATATTAGGAGGATTTTATTGTCACAAGTACGTTGTACAATTGCACAAGCTAAATTAATCTAAGCACAGCCGGTCCAAGATATTCAACATATAGCAGACATCGTTAAATGAATGCACTGCTAGTGTATTACTTAAATAGTATCAGTCAGTCACCTCATGTCCTTGTCATTAATGACTTCAATAACCGGACAGGGCACCTTCTTGCGATCCACATAGATCCTCTCTAAAAGCGGCTCGAGCCAGCCCACATTACACTCGATATGGGAGTCAAGGAAGGTAAGAACTTCACCTACATTAGGAAGAAAGTAAACATCCTGCTGCAGTTAAACAAATACTGTTTCATATATGCACTTCTGTAAACATATAGCAGCTTTATGAAAGGTATGTCTGATCTAAACAATTTTTTTTGTTTTTTTTTTTTTTGTTTAGCAAAACGTAACATTTAGAAAAAGGTAAATACTGCTTCATTGCTATACAGACTTTCAGCATTAAAGAGCTAATTAATTCATGTTAAAACATTTGACCTGGTTAGTTTTGATTTGGTTTGAATGAGAAGGTGATCAACTGAGTCCAAGTTGGTAGAAACAAGAAAAGTTGGTAGAAAAACAGATCCATACACTTGGCAGGAACTTTGACTGATGCTAAACTTCAGATTCCTGATACCTGAAAGCTACCTCAATGGACTAAGTGGATGCTTATTCTGCAAGCTTACAAGTTAAAGATCCAAACTATTTAACAGAGACTCAGTGAAAGTTGTTAATCATGCCAGATAAAATAATCTGTAAAAACACCCTCATTTATAGACAATTTAAGGCAATTTACTTTGGAGTTTATTACTGAACATATACTCTATAGTGCTGAATCTTACTGGGTATTATAAAGATACGGAGACTGCTGTAACCTTGATACTTATGTTTAAGATAAAGTGAATCAATCACTTAGTTATATGCAGCACGGATGAACAGGAACGTAGAGACTAGTGTTGTGGAACAGGTCGAGACTCGTTGGTTCAGAAATGTGCAAACCAGAGAAGAGGCATCATGGCATTGCCAATCTCACCAGTAGTGCTGTTGCAATTGAAAGTGTGATGCAAGTTTTATGCGTAAGCACACATTAATGCAGCACTGAGCTTCATCCACTGGTTATACTTGCTATTAAAAGTTAAACTCCTGCTGTCTGGACTTGCCAAGTACATATCAGCATCCAAAACGTCACCAAGGTTTTGCTTCTTTTACCTGGTACAAATAGGCTGTGTGAATAAATTGAACAATACGATTCTGCTTCATGTAAATAATGACTTTCTATGGTGTAATACTAACATGACGACAGCATCATGCTTTATTTATTAAGTCTAAGGACATAATTTGGAATAAGAGCCATTTATCTCCACCGTGTTTACCTTTGGCAACAGCAGCTCCGGCCAGTCTGGCCCGGATCAGGCCCTGACGCTCCTTCAGACGAATGATTTTCACTTTAGGGAATTGGGACATGTACACATCTAGCTGCTCCTTTAGATAGTCTGCCAGAGTAAAAATACTTAATGAAACAGCTGCAGGACAGTTACACAAACAGCAGAAAAAGAACAACATACCACAGATGAAATACTCTGCAATATGCAGATGAAACTGAAATAAATCAGGAACACAACAACAAAAGGTCAATTTGTATATTAAGTACTGTCAAAGTCAACACATAATCATATAAATCTAATGCAATTGTATTAAACCTATCCCTCCCCACCACTTTAACCCATCCCATCACTTATGTTGTATTTAGGATCTGTTTACCTTTGGTGCTGAAGTCATCTACCAGGATGATCTCTTTGAGTAGGTGTGGTGGAGATCTATTGAGCACACTGTGCACAGAGCGGAGGAGTGTGGACCACACCTCATCCACAAAACAGAAAATGACACTGGTGGAGGGCAGGTCATCATGGACCAGAGTCTGTGCACACCTGAAAACACAACAAAAAAGGATGAGTCAGCTCTGCAGCCGTTGCATTTGGAGAGTTTAAAATTTAAAGCAGCTGAGAGGAATTACATTTCGGGACGGGTGTCGGGAATGGCACGGTCCTCTGGGATCTGGTCACTGAGGTAGACATTAAAGTGGCCTTCAGCCCATCTCCTTCTGACCTCTGAATCTTCGTTGCTGGCAAGAAAAACTGCCTGACCAAACTGCCCCACCGCATTGGCATCTCTTGGATGGTGAGTCACATCCAGAGACAGCACTTTGTGGACGCCTGGTTTTCTGACTAAAGTGGAGTTCTCCCTTAAGCCGTTTCCTGCTTGGAGGTTGGTTGTAGGCTTCAGAGGTTCCTTCGGCAAGTTAGGTTCACTCCTCTGTGCCGTCTTGACCGGCTTCTCCTTTCTCTTTGCATCCTTGGGGAAAGTTTGATGAGATCTTGTTTTATCACGTAGCAAATCCTTGTCATTCATTATTGTTCCATTATTAGCAAGTTCATTCCTAACTTTTCTATTTGTCTTTAAATCCATGTTGCCCCAAACATTTTCTGTAGCATGTACTGTCTTTAAGGTTTCTTTGTTTGCATGAACACCTGGTGGAGCTCGGCTTATATCAGCCACTGCTTCATTTAGATCCAAATTTATAGCAACCTTTTTAATAGGAGCATTCTGCTTTGGTGTGGTATTTTTAGAAAGGGCAGCTGCAGCTTCATGTTTAGACACTGCGGATTTAGAGCCATCATTTTTAGGTACATTATCTGCCTTTACCTGATCAATGCCACCATGTCTGTACACTTGGGCTATTTTGATGCTTGAACTGGGTCGTTTCCCATCAGGTGTGATAGCAAAGTCCAGCTTCTGAACCGGAAGTTTGAAGCCCCTTTTCATCAGCTGTGTCACCCTGGACTGTTGTTTGATAAGATCTCTTTCTCTGATCACTCGTTCTTTCAGCAGATGACTGTTCACATCATTTATTGATATTCGGAGAACAGCCATGTCAAACAGAAGCCAAATGACAGAAGCGATGAACACAAACGCCAGCACCTTCCCACTCCCCCTCAGATATCGTCTAAGCTTCATCGTTAAAAACTAAATCTATACGCGGGGGGTCATGCTGAAAGGGCCACTTCTGGACCGCAGGAAAACTTTTTCTGTCCTTGAGGAAGCCGGTTGCTTGCGTGGCATGTCGGTAATATTTCAAGGAGTAGCAGCAGTAGCCAGTTGTTGTCAGTCAGACGTCCGACAGGCTCAACACCCGTGGCGCAGGAGAAACGCACAATGTGTTAATTTATCCATACCGTGTCCCTCCTGTCACGTCCAACCGCGAGGAATCATAATGTCAGTGTCTGTCCAAAGAAGTTGAATAACTACTTTATGTTAAAAAGGAAAAAAAACTCGGTTAAAGTTTGGTGTCGTTCAAGAGATTAACAACACAGCAACTTAGACTTACACTTACAGTTTTGTATGAGGACGTAGCAAGTAAGTGACGTGCACTCTATCAGCAATCTGATTGGACAGACCTTGAGGAACGTCTCAACCGAAACTGCATACCGGAAGTACTGTTCTCCTTGTCTAAAATAAAAGCTTATGCTTTCTAGTAAATTTAGATGACAGATTGTAATTGCTTTCCCCAAACGTCCCTGTTAAAAGAGGTATATTGCATTGATATTAAGGTATTAGGCCTATGATTTTAGGTAACTTCCTACTTTAAGTTTTAGGTCCCTGCTTTTCTAAAAGTAGGCTTACTTTATGAAATTGGTATAGGCTACATGTATTATTAGAAGTAATATAAAAACTATTTATCAAACGTTGCATACGGGGACTGCTAAGGCTCTATATAAATATTTTCTTTTCCCACCCCGTCCCTGGGACATGTTTACCCCCCCCCCCCCTCTTCCCCCCCGGGATCTTTCACTGTTTCTCCAACTTGGGTCAGTTGTCTTTAATTACCACCTGTGTTTAGAGGAAGTCTCACCTGAATTGTTATTTCCATGTGTAAATGAAATGAGGGGAGAAAGGTTATCCCGAGCCCCAAAAGACCACACAGTCCTTCGGGATGGTTTCGGCTTGCCCCTGCTGCAGTCAGATATGTCAAACAGAGCTTGTGTTTGAAGTGTTCGGTTGGTTGCGTTCAGGCGACATTTGCCGTGCTTGTTCAACTCTGCCAGCTCTTCTCCAAGTTGCCTCTTTTGTATTTGCATAGAGAACAAACAGGAAATTGTGTTCATTTGTATGCAAATGTGTTTGTCCCTAAGGCTGGGATTTTGAATTAAAAGTTTTACCGTCCCATTAATTCCAAATTACACTCAGGCACCGACATGGGCTCCTCCGCCCTGCAGGGGAGGTGTCCGACATGCCATCCAAACGCATCCCTGTCAGTTTCGTCTGTTTAGTTTTCCATCTGCGAAACTGAGTCAGAATTTGGATTTAATCTGGTCTGCTGATTTGCAGATTGATCGTATGCACCACGCTGCAATCTCCTCTTAATTATCCTACAGAAATATGCAAAGATTTTTGGTGTGATTGATATTCGAGGGTACTACTACAGACAGACGTGAGGAAGGCATCGGAGTGGCTGACTGACAGGTTGTGCAAAGCATGGTGAATGAGAAGGAGTGGTGAAGGCTGTCCACCGTGCCAATGTGCACACCTCATCAGCCCTGCTCATTAAAATACATGTAGAACCTTATGAAAAATGCATGACCCCATCAGTGACGTGTGACATGTGTAGCATGATGCTGACAGTCAAGGTAATATGAAAAATTAGCTTCTGCAGATCTGCTACTCATAAGGACAGCATTGTCTATGAGATAATGCTGCAGATCAGCTGCAGTTTTGCAGCAGCCCTGCAAAAACTCCAATACATTTGACTGGTTTTGTTTTTCACTATGCATATTACAACTGAATAGCTCAGCTGTTGTTCGCTGCAGCTCATTAGTTTTACCTCTAGTTTAAACAGTAGAACTGCTATTTCTCAACTATCGGTAAAATAACTTCCAGCACATTTAAATGATCAATCGTATATTTTGTGATGCAGCTGCTGAATGGCCATCATGTATGAATGTGAAAATGATTAGCTCTTACACGTGGAGGAAAAAAAGCTACTCATGCACACAATGCTGTTCACTAATGAATAATTCATGAGGCACATCTTGTAACCATGCAGACTTTTGGCAGACATCAGATGTATCTCCAGTTAGAGATGATGGTGGCTGCTCAGATGCCATTTTTGCTAATGAAAGAAGGATTTTGGATTTCTGTTTTTAAACAGACTTTTCAACAGGTCAACGTTAATTTGAGGTGGTCCGGTGCATTATCTGAAAGAAGCCAACGACCTGGTACAGAAATGACAAAGAACACACATGAGAGTTTCAATTCTGAATAAAAGTTATATCTGCTTTGGGGAAATTAAAAATGACCATTTAGGATTATTCTTAATCCAAACTAAATAGTTGTTTTATTCTTATTTTAAATCTGAATATGATTACAATGATAAGTAAATGTTCATTTTGCTCTTAGTTAATATCAGTCGTTCTGAGCATGCTTGCTGCCTTGTCCCATTCCTGTGGTGCAC
>JBAMIG010000018.1:14866928-14898241 GCA_037177335.1 Kiunga ballochi
GTCAGTTTGATATTAAGCTTCAGCCTGAGTTTTTGTAACGTTCAAAATCAAAGATCAAAGTTTTTTTTCCCTCTTTTTTTTCAAACCACAGAGAGATGATCCAACAATGTCATTATGTGGTCCCACATCTAGCTGATAATCTTATTAATATGTCAAAGCAGACCCTCACAAGGTTTTGACAAAGCCAATTTTCATCTGGCAAGTTTATTGTTATAAAATAAGGGGGGCATTTTTACAGTTTCTTAGCAGTGTGTGCACTCTCGTCTAAGCTGTAGAGATCCTGTCTGAAAGCTGTCATCCTCTTCTACCTTTATCTTTCTACTTTGGGATTAGCACGACAGAGACCTCGTGACCCAGATTGGTCCCTGGAAACATTTCACTGTAAAAAGAAAAAATGGCTTGCTTTTGAGCATATATATATATATATATATATAGTACAGCTTGGGGGAAATCCAGAGTTTAATATTTGATTGTGTCATCTATATTTCTGTTTGATACTTAAACTTCCTTTGTGGATGTCTAAAAATTAAAGAGCAGCTTAAGATACATAGATTAATCAATAAACTGTTCATATTTCTTCAGAATGACCTGGCAGCAACTCATAATGCTTTGGTCTGATTTAAGCTGTAGAAATGGCATTATTATGTTGATCAGAATCAACTTGGCTTTCCTTACTCCTGTGACTCAAATATTAAGGCCGTTCAGTCATTTGCCACCCACCTGAAACGACTTATCTACATAAAATAATTCCTTAAAATGGAGAATTGATTTCTAGTTTTTAAATGTTTATCAATGAAAAAAAACTAAATAATATTTAATTTCTGCCAATAAAAAAATATATGATACATTTACTGCTCGTAGCCTGTGAAGTTATAGGATTAGACGACCCTCTGTTCTCTGACTCTTTAATAATTATGTATTTGTTCATTTTTAGAATAGAGGGGTGGGGGTGGAGGGCTGCTGGGTGGGTGAAAGCTATTTTTACCTCTGCTCTTGTGGTATGCGCCATATTGAAATTGCTTGTGGGTGTCAAAAAGACTATGCTTTACACTACTTTTGCATCCGCCATATTAAAAGTTTGTTTTTCCATTTGTTCTCCTCTTTGCATGAATTGAACCCTGAAAAAGTATTTTTGTTGCTCCAGGGCTTTTAATATTTCTGATACTTACTCGGAATCAGTTGAATATAAAATAAATTTTATTTGTAAAATAACTTTTACATATAAAAGAATCTCAAAACATGCCTTAGACAAGATGTAAGCCACTTTTTTGACAGGTTTAAGGTTTTAGAAGTCAACAAAGAAAGAGGAATAACCAAATGCATCACAAGATTTTGATCTGAATAAAGAAAAAAATATTTTCTATAAAACCCTTATTATAAAAGTATGGGTGAAAATCCTATTCTATGTAGGTTATTATAAAATTATTTATACATTTATTTATATACTGTCAAGTTTACAAAGGTTTAGCCAATTTTTATTGATAAAACTTTTAAAACCTGTTTAAAGAAGAATTCTTACTTTGATGACAAAAACTTCTCAGATTTATGTATAAATCAAAAAAAGCTTTTTTTTAAGTATAAAAGCACATGTTTTAATGTGTCTCTGCAAGTTTTCCATTATATCAAAGAGTCTCAGAAACATCTAATAGATGTTTTTGTCTCTATTAGGTTGGCTTCTACTTTATTTTTGCAAGTGGGGTCCCTCAAGCTCCCTGTTTCACAAAGGCATGCCCGAAGCAAGGCTTCAGGAGACTTAGCTTCTCTCTGCAGCGGGGAGTAGTTAGCGGAGACTCTTTAATTTAACCGAAACATTTCCCAGTCACCGTTCCAACCACCAAAAGGGGAAAACAGGGAGATTTCACAAACAGCAGATCAATAAACTCCTTCTTTCTGCCAGAGCAAACGTTAGCAGCAGCAGTGTAAATGTCACGGCCAGATGACATCAACAAAAATCTGTCAGTTACAAAAATGATTTATTCATATGGAAACTTCTGCTCTTCACCATCTCTCAGCAGCTCAGCAGAGAGTGTCTTTTAGCAGTTTTGGTTATTTTGTCTCACGTCTCCATTTACTGTGAATATAGAAAAAGGACTAATGATTATTTTGTTGCTATTAGAAAACATCCCAGACTTACATCTTCCATAAACTCTGTTTTGTTTTTTTTTTTTACAATAAGGTTAAGCAACGGCAAACTGCACAGAGTATGCTGTGTCCACTCTAAGGTCAGTCCATGAACAAGATGGCTGACATGTGATTGGTTTGAATCAATAAGTTGCTGTTAAAGTGATTGGTTTGAAAGGTAATTTCTGTCAGGGTGTCCTTGAGTAAGACTTGCAATTACTTAAGCAGAAAACTATGCTCTTGTAGTAAGTGGGGTCAAAAGATGGACCCTGCAGCTTTACAGTACGCACCCTGTGCATCTGAGAACGTCCCGTTTATTCCAAAGCATTCCCAAAATATAGAAAAGCAAAGAAAGAAATGGAGCTTTCCATGTGATGCTGGCTGAGATGGAAGATCAGTGAATAAGCTGGACAGTGTGGACAGAGACTGTGAATGAGTCCAAATGGTTTAATACTTACAGCAGAGAGTTGCAGTGTTGGCCTCTTTCCACATACTGGCTCAGCACTTGTTTCCCCCTCAATCCTCCATCTTGGATCGAAGCATTGTAACCCAGGCCATTAATTGCAGGGTTAACTCAATCAGTGACGACCCACAGGAGATGTGATGTTTGTGCATGCACTTACATTGTTGTTTGTGTCTTTTTCAGTACCTCTATTTGTGTGTGTGTGTGTGTGTGTGTGTGTGAGTAATGAGTTTTGGTGCTGAGGTAAAGAGAAAAAACAGCAGAGTATAGCTTGACACTGTCTGGGGACTTGATTGCGGAGTCTTAGTGGTGATGAACAGACATTTGGTGAATGGCATTTAAGTCCCGGCATTTCGTGCACCGGTAGTTTATCCTCCAGGTGAGGCTGAAGTTGAATACCCCAGAGAGTGTTTTTAAGGTCATCCACATATATGACATGCTGATCTCATCTTTACTGAGCAGAGCGCTGAAAACACAGAGCCAACTCTCAGAAACAGAGCAGAAGAACGCAGCGTGTGAAAGACTTTGTATAATTATTGTAATAAAAACTTGCATAAACTAATTTTTCCTGGCAACCATGCTAAAAGACATAATAGCAACCTCCACACACCTTCATTTTACTGTTAATGAGATATAGATTACCTACTGTTAGTGCAAAGTGCTATAGTCTGGAGCCTTTATGAAAACGTACAAGCTATAAATTAAATAATGCTGGCTCTATTGTGCTGTTTTTCTTTTCTTTTTTTCTTACTCTGAATGGTTCTATGCATAATTGCCTTTTTCATTTTATAGAGACTAATAAAGCAGACAAGAAGAGAAACCTTGGGGATCTCTGCAGGAGTTGGATTAAGAAAGAAAATCCAGCCATGTAAAGCCAGGTTATAGACAATATAGCAGTTGTTTGTGAAAATACATACCTTTTACAATGCTTCCTGTTTTTCTTTTATGAAACACTAGTATTTTTCAACAAATTGAGCCTCTACAGTGCTATCAGTGTGTGTTCAGTGGTTAATGTTAGCCTAATTGTAATATGCGAGTTCCAATCAAGGCCAATACCTATAAAAACCACATGTGTTTTGTTTCAGTGTCAGCCTGTTTCTTTGCAAAGCTGGACTCAAGAGCAACAACTTGTTTTTGATGATGGAATTTTTTAAAACAGCTAGAGCGTTGTGGTAATATAGGACAAACCTGCAGCTGAACAAATGGCTCCAATTTCTGTCACTGTGAGAAATACCACTGTGAATTTAAGGCTTTTCATTCCCATCCCTGCATCATCAGGCAAGGAACAAATAAATACAACTGTGCTAGTTTTGTGGATGTTGGTAGGACTCGTACTGTTTTATACACCGCTACAAAAAATAAAGGAAACACTTAACATTTTTTTAAGATTATATTCCTGTTGAAAATCTTTATTGATTACTTAGTGAACTGTTTAGAAGAAAATACGCTAAGAAATCAAATCATTAACAAATAGAGGTCTGGATTCAGAATTGTACTCAGTATAAGATTACAAATCAGCCAAACCTCTGTGGTAACTCAACACAATAGTTCAAGATGAGGTTTAGTAGAGTGTGCACTCCTTACGATGTCTGAGCATGCTCCTGATGAGATGATGGGTCTCCTCCCTGGTTTGGATCGGGTGTTAGGACAGGTTTTGGTGTGGATGTAAAGAGACATGATGCCCCAGAGGTGCTCGATTGGATTCAGACCAGTTTGTTGCATCAATGCCTTTGTCATGTAGGAACTGCTGGCACACCTCAGCTACATGAGACGAGCATTTTCATAAACTAGAAGATACCCAGGCCCCGCTACAGCAGCGTTGTGTTCTGAGAATAGGTCTCATCCAGGTAACCCAGTGGCAATCCGACCACCTTGAGCCGGCACATGGAGCTCCAACCCAGACCATCAAAGGATCACTGCCAAAACCAGTCATTCTGGAAGATGTTGCAGACAGTAGAATGGTTTCCACAGCATCTCCAGACTCTTTCAAATCTGGAACATGTTCAGTGTAGGCCTGTTTTTATCCGTGATGAACACAAGGCACCGTTGGTGAAACGGTTGTTCACGTTATTCTCTGGCAATTGCTGATTGGGCTGCACAATGTTGGGCTATGAGAACAGAACCTGCTTGTGAACACCGAGCTTATATCACTTTCATGGAGTCTTATTTCATTTGGAGCAGAAACATGTGGGTTACTCGCCTCCTACTGTTCCTTCTTGCAAAAGGAGGAAATGGTGGCCCTGCTGTTTGGTTTTTGTCCTGCTATGGCCCCCTCTGTATGCTGGGCGACGCAGTACACCTTTCCACACTGCATTGATGTGCCATCCTCGATGAGCTGCACTACCTGCACAACTTCTGTGGCACTGCTTCATGATACCTGAAGGCACTGGCTAAATGCAAATGGAACCAAAAATCAGCTAGAAAGGCTGAGAAC
Organism: Kiunga ballochi; assembly: GCA_037177335.1. Classification (NCBI taxonomy): domain Eukaryota; kingdom Metazoa; phylum Chordata; class Actinopteri; order Atheriniformes; family Pseudomugilidae; genus Kiunga; species Kiunga ballochi. The sequence goes on from JBAMIG010000018.1 coordinate 14,871,947, forward strand.
AAAGAAACCAGCTGCAGAATTATGTCTTTATAAAGGCTGCAAATTGTCTCTCTTTTCCACTCGTCTGTTCCATTTGTGCAGCAGCAGGTGAAATTGATCCACAATCGGTTGCTTCCTAACTGGACAGATTGATATTCCAAAAGTGTGATGGACTCTGAGTTACATGTTAATGATTCAGATTCTTTCTTTTCTTTTCTTAAAGTAGTTTTACTAATTGTAAGTCATTAGCACCCTCAGTAAAAAGTACTTGTTATCTTCCAATGCTCAGAGCCAACTCACTTTCTGCCAATCTTCCTTGCATCATCCAGTTCTGTGTTTTTATTCTACCAATGCAGGATCTTTTGATTTCTTCAGAGTAAAGTACTGCTTCAGACATCTGGTTGTGCTCTGCCTGCTCTATCCTGCACTTTTCTCACCATACGATATTATCTCTTTCACTCCCAGCCATTGTTTCAGCAGCCAGCCATTTCAGAATATTTTGGCTCATCTTTTATGACCTGTAGAATATTGACTTCTAGGACTACAGAAACTACCAAAATGTTAACTCTGTTCTTTCATCAGGGAATAAATGTTTCCATCCTTTTCTGTTCTTCAGTAATCTGCATCAGGAAGTTACTGCAAAAACACCTGCTTTTGACCAAAAAAGTTAAAAATGGATGTTTTTTTTTTAAACCATTAACACTGATGAATAGATATGAACAATAATGATGAGTAGGTGTTTTGTTTTCAGAACTGACAGGATTTTCTGAATGTCAAGTAGTATCACAAGTGTTGCTTTTAGCTTCAGCAGCCGAGTCAGAGCTGAAACACTACACAATCCCTTACAACGGAAACACATGGAATGACTTCTGATGGGAAAACTTTAAGCTAAAATTTCACCACTTGGGTTTAAGTGTCATCAAATCACAAGCATGCAGCCATATATTGTGACCTGACCCGAACCTCTGGCACTTTATTCTGGGGAAACATCCCACTTACAGTTCTGAACACAACTAAAATTGCCTGCATGTGTTCATTATAAGCATACCGGGCCTGACATGCAAATAAGATGATTTTGAATTCACATTTCAAGCCTGATAAACTTATTCTGAGTAATGTGTAATTCTCTTTAGTGCATGCAGTTTCTGCCTTCAGAGATGATAGATTTACTCTGCCTGCTTCAAATGTTCTGTCTCTGTCCACTTTGTGTTTAGAAGTGTCTTCCACGGTAACTCTACCTTACCACTGTTATTTATTGCAGCCTGTATTCTCTAAAGACTCTTTTTAGCACAGATGTGAAAGGTGCAGTGGAGCTATCTTTGTCTCCTTCTTTGCTTCTTTCCTCTTTCTTCACCCCTCCACTTTCTATTCTCCTACCCTCCCTGCTATCTGCCTCCCCTGGCAGTCTTCACCAGCTTGTGCAGCCTTTACTAACTAGCTGTGCACTCCCACTCGTAGGAAAATGATGATGAGACAGCAAAACCACCGCAGAGACAATGCACAGAGAAGAGAGGAAGGAATAAGATAAAGGGAAAGAGCTGCAGAAAAAGACGCAGCACACGGATGAGACCGTTTGTCTTTTTTATGCACTTTTACAACATGTATGTTCATTCTAGAGGAGTACTATGTGTCTCTGTCTAGGCGTGCACCTTGCTACATGTTCTGGGCTTTGTTTTGGCATCATTCAGTGTATTTTCCCACCTCACCAACCCCTTCTTTTCCCTACCATAAGTTATGAAGTCTGTTCTCCCTCCCCCCTCCCTTTGTTTGTCTTCTCTTCTTCCCCCTGTCCTCTCTGCCCAACGTTTTTGTCTTGTGCCGTAAAGTGAACTGCTTATATAACTGTATACACCTAGAGGGACTCCCCTCTTCCCATACACTGGTAGTTTCAGCCATCCTTTTCTCCTGGTTTCTCCTCTTGCCCTTCTTATTTCAACCTCATTCTTTCATGTCACGCGTCTTGGTTGCTGACTGTTTGGAACAAACGTTGCTCCTGCTGTGTCGCTATGTCTAGTAGCGATGAAGTGATAAATAAAACAGACTCAGATCAGTAGAAGAGGAGAAATGGAATTGCAACGTGATTACCAAACGGCAGGAAGGAAATTTTAAACGCCTCTCAAAAACAAAACAAGAAATTTGGGACTAATACTGCCAACTTTGTGTGTTTATGGTTGTGCTCCTTTTTTTTTTATTGCTATTTACACAAGAAATAAAAAAGAAAAAAATGTTCTTGCCGTCATGAATCCAGATGGTGAATGCACTGAAAAGCACTTATAGTCACCTGCAGTTGCTTCTGCGCTGCACCGTTGCATAATTTCTGGTCTCTCCAGTAAGTAAATGTTCAAGGTTGACAAGTTTAATTCATGTATTGTTTTGGTAATCCTCCATAAATGCTAAAGAAATACTATATAGCACACACACACGCAGACACACACCCTCTCTTCCTGGATCACCTTGGGGTCTTGCATTCAGTTCCTTTTGCATGGTGCCACCCTCTCACACATTCCTCAATGACTCTCTCTGACTTTTACACACCACCTGCATCCAGGATTCTCCTCAGCACACATTTTAATATGCAACACACCCTCCATTCTCCACTTTCATCTCATGTCTACCTTTCTCTCTACTTTACACTTATTGTACCTCTTTATCTTTTTGTACCCCCTCAGTTCTCCCCCACATCTTATCCTTCCTCCCCTTCTCCACCACATACGCCCCTCCCACTCCTCTAAATATAGTCCTTTTGAAGCATGGATGTTTGTCTCTTCTTGCAACACTGCAAGACAAGTCTGTCATCTTGCTTCTGAGTACCGGGGTAGAAAGCACTGATAAGAGTGATGGATCTAAAAGGGCATTGGTTAAGAGAACTGATGTTCATCCTCCTCAGCATTCTTGTTAAAAGAAGAGAATAATTAGAAGCTGAAAGAGCATCACAGTGGTGCAGAGGATCCAGATAAAGGAACAGTTGTAACACCATAGATACTGAGACACAAAGAGAGAGAGACAGATAGGTGTTATGACATTTACTGTCTTCATTTTGTAATTGAATAATCATTTCTCCTGGGGCTCGACCTAGTAACGTGCATACATGTGCACCATGTTTGTGTGAACCTGACAGCAGCGCCGGGTGCTTGCACAATGTATGCACAATGGCAGATGGTTATGAGTGTGAGAAAGTGTGAGCTCTTTTCTATGCGTGCATCAGATCATGTGTAAGAAAGAGGAGAAAAGACAAAAAATGGGTGCAGAGGGTAAGAGGTTGGTCCATTCAGTAAAGCACAATGTCTCCACCTAATGGTGCAATTAGGTCATTACAGCCAGTTGGTGCAGGTTCCACATCACTGCAGCCGAGGACAATTCCCATCTCATCAGCTCACCTGCAGGAGCCTATGTAATGACTTCTACTTTGTCTAATTACAGATAATGTAATGTAATTTCCATAATAAGTATACTTAGTATTATAAACAGTGTAGGTAACAGCATGGCAGCTGCAGTCACATCATCCTCTCAGTTGTTCAGTGAGGAGTTTGAAGTCAGAAAAAAAGCTGCCTTAACCATCATTTACATGACACGCACGCTTATGTTCTACTGTAGAATGGCTCTTCTTACCTGCTAAAAGCCTGCTCATCCATCAAAAACATCTCCCAAAGGAGTTTTATTCGTGATAAGTACTGTGCGCAGACCAGTTCCCCTGCAGCCAGAGCATACATCGCTCTGGCCTCAACAGGATCTGCTTCCACCTTGATGACCTGACTGGTAGAAAAACACACAGGAGTGCAGATTATTATTCTCGGCACGGCTCCCAGTGATGGCCGAAAGGCATACGAAAAACATGTTATTATATGCAGTGCGAAGAGAAAGAAGTAATAGTTTAACTCTTTGAAAAAAAACAAGATATTAATGAAAGGCTGAGGGCAATGTAAATAGCTTTCCCTCAGGCTCGTCTCCCTAATACCTGCTGCACTTCTTTGCATAGCTTTTGTTTTAGAGGAAGGGTAGGAGATCCTGCAAAGATGGTTTGAGCTGGAAACACGCTGTCTTTTCCAGAGGAGTTGAGAGGGAATGGAAAAAAGGCAGTGAAATTTCACATATCATCATTCAATAGTTTTAAACGGGTCCATTAAAATGATTAATTAGTTCTTTTTAGTCTATTCCACAGGTGGCCTTTTTGTGTTTTAGAATACATAATTATTTGGCTGTAATTGGAGTGTGAAGTGAATTTTTAGCATTAAAATGCTCCTGGAAAACATTTCATCCTTTATCTTTCATTACAGTGTTAACATTAGTAATCAGTTCATGTAATACTTGATAAGCTGGACAACTTTCAATTTCAAAGCCGTGTCAACACAAAATGGATTTTTTGTTTTTTGTGTGTTTGATGCATATTTTTGATTCAATAAGTCAAGATTTCAAGAACTACTTTGGTTTCTAATCGTTTTTGCATGAAAAATAGAATCATATTCACTTCTTTAGATGCCTTGTTTGTCTTTAAGAAAGTCAGTTGCATAACTACTTATTGAGTGGGAGAGTAAATTTCCTTGTGTTTGAGTGCCAAGTAACTTCAAGGCTCCATCCAGTCTAAAATACAGAGTGAGGTTGTTTAGCATCCTACTGAGGAGATAAAAACTAACATGCATGTCTTAAAATACACTCAAGTGATGGGTATTATTATGCCACTTCCTGTGAGCTTTGTGGCATGTTGCCATGGTAATCCATTTACAATTATGAAATGTTATAGTGACGTAAGCTGTGAAATATGAAACATAGTTACCTTTATTTGATGCATTACTGTTGTATTTTATTATGCAAAGTTTAGGCTTGCACACTTAGGAACTTACGATCACATACTGTAATATTACATTCTTTGTGTATTAAAAAAAATATTTTACTGTAGAATTTCAGATGGAATCCAAATGTTCACATGTATATGTTTAAGAGATACAAGAATATGTAATTACTTAAAGCCTCAAAAAAATCTAATAATCATTCTCTTTGTTCTTATCTTTTTCCCTTTTCTGATTCAGGCTTCGAAGGGAGGGATTCACAGTGCAAGTTAGTGTCAACGACTACCTTGACATCTACTGCCCGCATTACAACACCAGTCAGCGGGGGACACTGGAGCGTGTCATCGCTGAGCAGTACATCCTCTACATGGTCAACTACCATGGCTACCGCACATGCGATACCCAAATGGGCTTTAAACGGTGGGAGTGCAACCGGCCCCACGCTCCTCATGCGCCCATCAAGTTCTCAGAGAAGTTCCAACGCTACAGCGCCTTCTCGCTGGGCTACGAGTTCAACGTGGGCCAGGAGTACTATTACATCTGTGAGTCAGGCCATTAAATACTGGACAAAAAAGCCTGAGGCAGTATTATTCAATATTTTGATCTGAAATTCTGATGAGCAGATTCATTGAGTGACAAGAAATGAGTGCTTATTATATACTGCAAAAGTCCAGCTGACGGCAGGCTGTGTTGTTGGAGTGCTGCAGATTTAGAGGTTGGGAGTGGGATGTGTGTGTGTGTGTGGTGGTTAGGGAGGGGGGGGTGTTAGCCTGCAAAGGGCATAGCATTGACATCTTCTGGGTCATCCTCTGCTTACTTTTTTTCAGCCACGCCCACACACCATCATGGCCACAGCTGCCTGAGACTGAGGGTTTATGTCTGCTGTTCCACTGGTGAGACCACTTAACTTCCATTTTAATCTCTTCATCTTCATCGTTTCATCTCAAACAGTAACAGATACGCAGAGGCAGAAAGACACACCGAGAGGAAGGAAACCTAAGATCTGACACTCTTGTCTATGAGAGACTTTTCTGCCTTTAGCTGTCTTGGCATGGTTTAGATGAAGTTTTTTCCCCCCATGAAAGCAGCATTTTTGGCGAGTGATGGCTTAATGTGATTTGCCATCTCATTGCTGTTACAGTAATTTGTTATATCTCTCTGTTACTGGCATGCTTTTGTTTTAATGTACAAAAGATGTTGAGGAAAAATTGATCTCCCTGCTCTCCTCTCCCTGTGTCAGTTCCTTTACCTCCCACTCTTCCTCAGCTCTCCCATTGACCCCTCTCTTTCTCTCTCATGCCTGCTGGTCTGTACAGGGTGTGTTATTTTTACCCAGTTAGCTTGCTTTCTCCCCTGCAGGCCTTTAATCAGGCAGCCGAGAGCTGAAAGCCTTCCCATCACCCCCCCCCCACACACACACACACACACACACACACACACACACACACACCTATTCTCTAACCTCGTCAGCAATAATACATCCTTCACTCAGGACAGTGTCGACCCCCGTGTACACACCCCAGTGTCACTGCTAATCTATTGGTGCTTTGCACACATTTCTGTTTGCATCGGTCTTTGTTGCATAGTTGTGTGTCAATAAGAACATGGTACTATATCATGGTACTATGTCATATGTCTGATTTAAAAGTTGTGTAACTCGCATTAACCCTTACAGCACAATACTTTTAGATAAGTCGGATATTTGAATATTCGTGACTTTGCATCTGCGCACAGCAACAGAATAACACAAGCTTCTCTGTGTTCTTTGTTAAAGCAACAAATCCACTCATCATCCATTAATTGATCATTTTTCGATGCAGACTGGATGTTTATTCAGTGTCTGTGTAGAGATTATATGAATTGGATTATTTTGTGCAGCTCTAAATGCTTTATATGTTAGGGCAGCAGTCTGGATTCACTCCATGGCTTCTGCACTATTTCTTTAAGACAGCCACACAAACTCCACTATGCTGCGCTATAATTGTACACAGTTTAATGATGCTTAAATAGCTTATCTCTCTCAGTTTGTCATTTTGATGGCGTCTTTTTATTTCTTTGTTTTATTCGCTCTGTTCCCTTCATTGTTTCTCCCCTCTGGTTTATATGTCTTCTCTTATGGTCGCTCTATCTTTGTGTGCTTTATGTTGTGCTCTCCAGCCTCCCAGGCAGATGACGACTCCAGTCAGACTTCTCCCGACTACACAGTCAGGCCAAACATCAAAATACACAACATTGGTGAGTGATTCTTAATTGATGAAGCGATTAAACACTGATTACCAGATGAAGGGTGGAATCAGGTTGCAAAGCTCAGTATGTGTGCCAATAATTTTGAAAAGAATCATGATATATGTTTTTATTAACATATTTCTTCCATGACTACATAAAATCCTCAAGACTTTTGAGTGCTGTGAAAAATGTGCAACAAAATGGCCAATTTAAAGCATTTAATACTACTGTAATACAGGTTTGTTAAACCTATGGTGTATTTGGTCTATTGAAAATTATTTTAAAAAGTGCTACTCTGTTCAGTCCTGTCATTGTTTTCCTGCTCCTGCCCACCTGACTCAGATTAAATTAATCTCACAGTCCTTGACATTCTGCAAAATGAATTTGATTAAGTTGTGTTGAAGCAGGGATACATAGAAACCCTACAGGAGGTTTCATCCTGTAGGAGCAAATTGACTAGCTCTGATTTCAACCGATTTTTTAAATGTAAGCTAGTAGAAAAAAACAAAACAATAAGGAGAAAAAGCAGCAATTGATGTACAGTTTAAGATGTAGAGACACATCTTTATTTATGCTGAGAAGTGAATGTGTAACAAGACACAGATGGAACCAAATGACTAACAAAGACCACACACACCAACATGAAACAGGAAATTTAACAAACAACAAACACAAGACAAGGCTTTTTACATTTTATTTACAGTTTTGATGATATAATACAAACATGTACACGCACACAACCAAAGTAAAGAAAAAAAAGGGTGGATCGGGGGTGTGTACAATCATTGTTCATTATTTCAACTCATGTTTTAGATATGATCTGATCTTATAAAAGACCAGTGCCCATCTTTTCTATTATCCATATCCAATAGATTTACAGCAGACCGTTCCATCATCAATACATCTAAAAAGTCTTTAAACCAAACATCAGCATTAAAGCAGGTCAATTTGTGCACTTTCCAAATCATCAACTCAATTCTTCTCACAGATAGGAAGGCTGAATCAATGATACGCTGTGTGTTCGTTGATGGGATATTCTCAATTCTCATTTCCAAAAGACAAACAAGACGATATTTAGCTATTTTTTACCTTCAGAGTAGACTCCAATAACAAAATAGCATCACTCCAAAACTTGGTAACTAATGTGCAGTGCCAAAACAAATGAGGAGGGGTTCCTGTTTTCCCACATCCATGATGAGGACACTGAGGGGTTCATTTTGTTTAATCTCTGTGCAGTAATGTAGGCTCTATGTAGAATCTTAAATTGGATGGTTTTATACACATTTAGACAGCAATATCATATTTTTTCAAATGGATTCCCATTGAACTATATTTATAGAGACCTTCAAGTCCTTCTCCCATTGGTGTTTAATAGACAATAAGTTTCCAAATAAAGTTGCAGATACCAGTTTATACAATGCTGAAAGCACATTCCTGCCTGTGACTATCTCCCTGAACTTATCATCCAACTCTGTTGGGAGCAATCTCTCCCGTCTTTGAAATAAAACCTCAGTGAAAACCAACCAAAAACACTCAGACTTTTACTAAATCAACCAGAAACCTGGTGTAAACAGGTGATCTTTACAAAGCATCACTTTAAAATCACACAAAATAATCCATCACAAAACAAACGGCTCATTCTTCAAGTTTCAGACAGCAGAGATTTCCACCTTCAAAAGGATGGTGGCAAAATTCAGGAGAAAAGTTTCACAGTAACATTTTCAGCCAATCAGAGGCAACCTTGTTTTTTTTTTTTTTAGTTCAAGTCTTAATTATTTCAGCAACATAATCCCCATAATCCCACACACCTGACAGTTCCATCAATAAAACAAACTGAATATTAATAAATCATTATATGCTCTTTATTATTTTATAGGTAAAATAAATTTGTGTTTAAGGAAACGGGATTATATTGCAACTCAGGTCTGATTTTTGTTGTTTTAAACATCCTTTATATCAGTCATGAAGACACAATAATCACATTCAATTACACACAGGGGCCAAACCAAAACACCGGAACAGAAATTGCCCCAGTTCTGACCTTATTACACCATTCATCTGTCAGTGTCATCACAAGATTAATTGTTTCTTCCATCAGCTGCATTAATTCATTCATGAAACTACAAAGCAGTCTCTGACCTCATGCTATCTTATATAGAAATGATGCTAATGAGTTCCACACAGTGAGGCATACAGATTGCAAAGGTAGGGGGATAAAAATCAGGCTTCTTTCTCTTCAATAATGCAGACGCACTGAGGTAAATGAACAAAACAAAATAAACAGTAATAATCATTTTAAACCTTCAAATTAGGCAATCCTTACATCAACTGGTTGCAAAAACAACCTCTACATCTTCTTCACAGCTTATAAAACCCTCCTTGTTGCACAAGATCCACAAGGTCAGAAGGTCTTGTAAGAAATAAAAAGGTCTGTGTTTACCGAAGGAGAGAGCGCGTCAGCAAGCAAGTCAGTTGTGCAGCCGAGTGTTTACATAAACCCTTTACTTTTCTTTGTCTCCATCTCAAACAAAAGCCTCTCACCGGGAATCATTTAGTATACTTGTTTGTGGGCTGTGTGTGACGAGGACTCGGAGAGTGTGACCTGCTTGAAATGGAAACTGAGAGTAACAGAAACTGCAGGGAAATAAGAGCACTTGAGCCATAAGCAACATTCACCTTCAGGAAAAAAAGAGTAAAAAGGCAGAAAAAAAGAGGGACGCGAGACAGGGAGCCTGGAAAACGGAAGAAACAAAGAGAAAGAGATAAAAGACGGCAACGAAGGATAAATAGAGAATGAAGGGCAGACCATTGAGAGCAAAAGGCAGAGAAAAACCGGCAGTGAAAAAGAGATAAAAACCAGAGTGGAGGCAGAGGAGAGGGTGTAGAGAGAAGGAGTAAAAGAAAAGCTCAGTGGTGGGTGAATTACTCAGCAGTAACTCCTGCTTCAGCTTACGTAGAATTTAATATAAAAAGTCACTCTGGCAGGGAATCATAAAAAATCACAGCCTCTAGCGCTGTGATGCTTTTTGCTGAATACATTTGGACGAACAGCAGAATGAGGACACATGGATTTATGCACATACACACTTTATTACAAGCCCTAATGGCTCCACTGACCGCTGGACACCCACTCTCTGACTCAGCCTTAGGACCAGACCAGCCCACAGACTGACTCGACCTCAATAAATTGCTCCATTTCTCCTCCACATATTTGCACTCCTGCCATTCTCTTTCATATTAGCCTCATTTCAATGTGACGTTTTCATATTTAACAGTGTTCAAAGAGCAATGCTAATGTTACAGCTAGCCTCTCTGATGTTTTTGGATTCCTGCAGCACATCTTTTGCATCCATTGTCTGAAATGCTCCACTTTAGCTCCAAATAAGACCTTACTTCCTCCTCTCTGATTGGTCGACGGATTTTGCCAGAAATGGTGGCTTATGAGTCAACCTGTTTGAGTTTGATGCGTGTCAATCTAACCACTAAGTATGTGGATAGATTTGACATAGACTGTAATCCATACAAGACAAAAATTTGCTTAATAAAATAAAATCCTGGGACAGCCTAATTTGCTTAGAATAAAAAATATAAATACTTTGTTGGGTGCCCACTTAAACATTCATCGCACTTTCATTTGTGAAGCTCGATGTTGCAACATTTTGCAACCTGCATGAGAGCCGTGCTTACAAATTTCCTGATGCAGTATTGTTGGCTTGTTTACAATCTGTCCAGCTGTTATTTGCCCACATTAAAATCTGTTTGCAGACCCATGTAAATAATTTTGTTAAGTCCACTCAAACTTAGGAATTTTTTCATTAAGTCAAAAATGATTAAATTTGCCATTTTAAGTCACCTCTATCTGCATGTAGCTGTTTTCAACATCAATTATGAATACCAGCGATTTGCAATGGTAGAGCATGCTACGGCACAGACAGCTCATTAAAAAACACAGCTGTGCTTCTGGAATAGTGTAGCTGTATTGCTTCTTACTTCATGAATTATTTGTTGGATTGCCTTTTTCAATCTACACCTTACTTGAATGATTGGCTGAGTGCCTGCAGCAGCAAATGAGGAGACAAAAAACAGCTAAAGGGGGGAAAAAAACTGTGTTTCTAAAATAAGTAATCTATATCTCTATATTTAGGTTTGACTCTGCAGACTTTAGCAAAATATGTCCAGACATATTGTTGCTCGTAGCAACAAAATATGTGCAGTCAGTAAACTCGGTGGCAAGTAGAGCCAAAGTCTTAGTGTTTTATTCAAACTACAGACCCTGAGATGGAGCTGGAGTTGGAACAGCAGAACTTTTATTTTATTTAGTATTATTTAAACAATATCAAAGGAAAAAAAATGTAACAGACACTGTACATAAAATTAATTTTAACACATTACATTAATTTATTCAACTTAAAGGTTAATGCTTTTCAAAGTAAAATGAATGAAATAACAAAATAACCTAATCTACAATTACACAAAACTGCTGATTCAACCAGTTTTAGCAGTATTTTTAATGCACTTTTTCCTGTCTAATATGGGCTGTATGTACAAATATGGTAGTAGAAGTAAATCATACTGGAGCAGTCATACATCATGTGTTGCTGGTTACAATAACAGCACATAGACTGCAGTAGAGAAGATATACCGACTAAATATTTACTTTACATTTCCTCTGAACAGAACACGTTCTGCTCAATATCATTCAAAAAGGAAGTATGTAAAAAATGGCACCCTTGTTTCCTTATTAACCTGTCCATTTGACCTTGTTGAATGAACTGATTGGACACAGAGGTAGCTACATTTACACAAAAGCATTGCTTTACGCCTATGCATGAATAATAATGTCTTCAGGAATTAATAGAAACATTTACCATTGATCTGTGGTGTTTTTTTTTTAAAGTCACACAACCTGTAGATGTGCAAGCTCAGGGCAGCGCCTTCTGCTGTTCATGTCCCACTATAAATTCACCATTACCGAGGTGTAGCTGGCAGGAGGATTAATCAGACCAGACAACCGTTTTCCACTTATCGACAGTCTAGAGCTGATGTTTCTTATCTCACTGTAAATGCCTCTGGCAGTTTACTGCAGACAGGAGAGTCACCCTGCATGCCGTCTGTTGTTTTGCACCACACGGACAAGAATACACAAGCAATTGATTGCTGTAGCCCACATTTGTACTGAGAAGTAAGGTGTCACACTGTGGAGCTTTCATAAAGTTGTTGTAGCCTGAGGCACCCAAAGGCCCCTAAATCCGTCTTCCAAAGCCAGCCTATCTAAAAAGAGAGAATTCTGAAGAGGAGCTTATTGTGTAGCGTGGGGATTGTTGAAACTCTCTGTACTTCAAAACAAGTCTGTAAGAATTAGTTTATGTGCAAGAAAACATGGAAACTGGTTCTGCATGTTGTCTTGTTTGTGTTAAAGTAGACGAGATTCACTTCTACAATAACAACACGCCTCATCCTTTGGTCCCTGAAAGCAGCCTGCACTGATTAAACCTGTCTCCCTGAAAAGACTGCAGACAGATGTCTTGTTTTCCTTAGGAATGACTGACGCATGTAGCTGCCACAACCGGCACAAGCCAGAGCGGCTGGGTGGTTTTTCTGTCAGAAAGAGAGCACAAAAACTAAATTCCATACATTCATCACATTTCTCCTGTCAAATGATGTCAACTCTGTCATCAACGTACTTTGTTTTACTTGTAGACAATTACTGTCCCAGTTATATTTAGCAACTTCTTAAACAGGCTCAGTATTACACTATAAGAGGAGACATCCTGTTTACACGCTTCAGTGCTTTTTTTTTAAGTTTCGGTACGCCTGCAAGAACCTTTTACAAACTGAGACATTATAATGACAACATAAATGAAAGGTTATCTCATTCTCAGACAGCTGTCTTCAAGTCATCAGGAAAATATTCTTTGTTATTGTCCAATCCGATTTCCAAAACAGTTGGGAGACTGAGTAAAATATAATGATTTGTTCTTAGTTTAAACACCATCTTGTGTGTAAAATATTGTTTATTATATAAGTACTGATTATATGAGATTACTTGGCCATTTTTCACCAAGCAGTACTTTGTTGATACATGGGTGATGATGGCATTATAAAAGAACATCTGTCTGGCAGAAACACAAAGATTTAAGTTGGACTTAGATTAATCTGTGCACACAGGGGATATGTTTCCTGGAGTCATTTGCTCTTTTTGTTATCTTTGGCACAAACAAAATGTTCTTTTCACAGTCACATGTACAAACCGAGTTTCAAACAAGTGGAAGGCTGAACAGAGCGTAAATAAAACAGAATATTTTAAGCAAATATTCTTGGAAATTGAAAATAGTCAGACAACTACATATCAGATGCTGGGCTAAGTCCCATTACCTTTAACATCACCATGCATGTGTTTGCTAAGCGAGGAGAACAGTTTGCAAGACAAATGTATTATTCTTGCAAATAATGTCTTGAGTTTTAGCTGGTCAACATTTTCATTCATCTCTTTTATTTCTTTTGTTCTATATTTGCAATAAGGGACAGGTGGGGACTGCTTCCAAGCCACTTTCAGCTCTATTATGCTGAAAGATTTGGTTGGCATTCTCCTGCTTGAATAAAACCATCCCTGAAGATAAAACATTCCTAAATTTCTGACAATAATGTGACATTTTGATTTCCAGGTGTGCTTACAGAAGCTGACACTGAACACGTTTTCTCCTTTTTTTTTTTACACAGTAAACCAGTGGTATTTATGACATTAGCTTTAAGGGAATCTGAATCTATCCATTTCTGTCCCGACACATTCTAACCATTTAATACTGACTTTTATTATATTAGTTTTTACATAATTTCCTGGTTAAAAATTAAATAATTTCACTAATATTATCTGGTGTATTCTTCTTTGAGTTAATGTTGTTATGATCCAACATCAATAATGACATTATAACGCTATCCTTGTCAGCTACACTTCTTATTGTGTCTAATTAGACTGATTGCCTGCCTAACTGTTGCCTGCCTTTATATATAGATTATTTCACTTCATGTAAATGTGCTTAACCTGTGTTGTTCTACAACCTGTTATAGATTTAGCCTACTAGAAAGCAAAAGTGAAAGGATCTTTAATCCACTTTTACTAAATCTTTCTAGATACGTTCTACCAGCTCTTTCTCCATCTTTATCCTCCAGCTAATGTTCTGTTGTGTCTAATCAATGGTAAAACCATGATAATTTAGTTTGATTGAAATTGCTCCAGGATAAAAACATCATTAGTGTGAAAATAGGAATACATTTAAAGAAACAGATCAGTAACAGCAGTGTTTCTAATTTTCTATCCCACGGGGAAAGGCCATATGTAGCTGATGATAATTGGTGGTTTGTTGATAATTGCATCATGTGTCTTTCTCTGCATATGTTAAAGCACAATTTGCATGCATAACACGCAGCCTTTAGATTGATAAATTAGTAATACAGTAATGGTTTGTTTGCTTTCGTCTGGCACACACATTATTGCCCCTGTCTTTCACAGTGTTGTCCTGTTTTTACACGTTCTGGTAAATCCTTTTCTGTGTTTTTTTCCCCGCAGATGAGTTTAACCCTGAAGTTCCCAAGCTGGAGAAAAGTGTCAGCGGCAGCAGCCCATCTCGTGACCGCCTTCTTCTCACCGTGGCAATGCTGCTTATGTCTGCCGTCCTTTTGTCCTAGCAACTGTCTCACAATGCCTCCTCAAGCGTAGTTGGATTTCCTTGTCCGAAGGGCTTCGTATCCACCACGTTCTTTTAATGAGGTCAAAGGTGACAGAAGCACAAAAGAGAGTTCAGCAGAGGTGCGACAGATATAAACCAAGGACAAAAAAATAGAATAATAATGGACTTAAAGAAAAAGAGGCCTTTTTGCTGTCATATTTCCACCTGTGTGTTTAGATGCACCACATACTGTTGGATGCTGTTATCACATGAATGCAACATTTCATGCCGGTGGTGTGACCACAGGAAGATCACAGCTAATTCTGAGTCCGACATGTGTGCTGCCGTCTCAACTGATGTGAGATTTGCACTCAGTTGGACACAAACTACAAACTCATTTCGTAGCATGGATAGCAAAACACCTGCACGGTTTCCTGCTGAATGAAAGTGAGGCATTTGTAAGTGTTAGCCGTGGAGAAGACGGCATGCATTGACTGCGCTGGATTTTCAGGCCTTGAGCTATGGATCTAGTAAGGTGAAGCAGTAAATTCAAGTTTGATGTAAACGGAGCTAAGTGGACTCTGAAACTGTGCTGGTATTACATGGGCCCTGTAGGAGATTTCTATAAATCAGTGAATGATGAGAACTGTTGCTATTGTCCCGGACACTGTAGAATGTTTTCACACTGGTGTGTGGTAGCTGGTAGTAATAATGGCCTAAGAAAAAGGAGAGACTTTATTAGTATATCAATGGGCCTTTCAAATATCCATTTTCTCCTTACAGCAAAAATCCCCAGATACATAAATAAAGCCGGATTTTTCTCCGAAGGTAGTCTGTGCTCTCTTAGAGCTAGTCTTTAGTCTGCTTTTCCTGCCTTTACATTGCAACAACCATAGATAAACACAGACTCTGGACTAGTGATTTGACGGCACTTAGACACAGTAAAAGCTGTCGATTCGTGTTTTGTTGTGATGCATTTTCCTTCAGCGCTTGGCAAAGGGTTTGGATTTGCAACCTGAAATTGTGAAGCAATCAGCACAGTTATTCAGAACGCCTCTAATTTATAACTGTTCAAAACCTCTGTCAGCACAAGCTCCCTTTTTAATCTCAGACAGCTCCGTCT
Source organism: Kiunga ballochi (assembly GCA_037177335.1). Classification (NCBI taxonomy): domain Eukaryota; kingdom Metazoa; phylum Chordata; class Actinopteri; order Atheriniformes; family Pseudomugilidae; genus Kiunga; species Kiunga ballochi. Next base: position 14,887,726 of record JBAMIG010000018.1, read on the forward strand.
GTTTCTTTCCCACTTCAGATGTTCCCAGCCAATCAGTGCTGATGGCCATTATAGCAGTCCCAGTCACCATGGAAACGACCCCATACAGTCGCCGGAGTGCGGCAGGTGCCTGAGAAGAAATTGTGCTTTGAGTCTCAAAGTAACGCTGCCACCATTTTATTAAAAACAATTAAAAAAAGAGAAAAAAAAAAACCAAGTATGAATGTGATAATAATGAGAGATTCACTTTTTTATAATGTAATACAGGACAGTGTAGACAAGCATTGAGATTACCATGTTGTGCTTACTTTATGTACTTTTCAAAACGTATTTATTTGAATTTTTTCATATTTATCTACATTATTTATCAGTGTGCAATTGTAGGCCTTTTGCTCAATAAGCTATTGTACAAATTTTTATTTAATTTTTTTAAACAGTGGAATTTTTACTGCAGCTTTTTGCCTGTGTAGATAAATAGATGTAATTCAGTCTGACACAAAGAGAGTGTTATTGGTTATGACTAATCAGTAAGAGCACACACTCTGTAAAACCACTCTCATGTAAAAGATACTGCTTATTCTGTTGCTCAAGAGCATGTCATAACTGTGAATTCACAGCGGCGATGCTGATGGAAGGGCAGTGCTCATCCAGGGCTGAGAGCTAGGAGGTCTGCATTGTAATGTATATTTATAATAATGTGCTGGTTATGGAACGTGTTTGCCTGTGCACATGAGCGTGTGAGTTTTAGAGAGAGAAAGAAAGACAGAATAGACAAGAAGACAAACAAGTTCACATTAGTGTGTATGTATATGGAACGTCTTTGTCCGCGCTTTTCAAGTATGTGGCATTTAGATCTTTCGTACTCGTTATGGAGTTATTTGTAGGATTTCAATATGCAAGTGTGTATGAGAGAATGTGCTCCTCTGTAATGTTAGTTTATGTTACAGGGGTCTGGGGAATTGGGGAAACAAGCATTTACTGATGTTGAACACAACAACAAGATATGGGTTTACCTTTGACAAAAACAAATACACTGTAAATTGAACTGAGAACTATTAAAATAATGCCAATTAAAATCTTTTTTCAGGTTTAGTTTTGTGTATTTATTTGTTAGTGTTGAACAAACTGTGGTGCATCTTTTGCACAGTCTGTCCTCCTCTGTCAGCGCAGTCTGTCTGTACTACACACCAACTAAAGATGAAACAGAAAGAACGACAATGCAGATTTTAAAGTTGAATCAAAGATTTCTTTGATTTGTTGATGACACGACATCCAGAATCGCATCAATTTTTTGTAGAAAACTGACTAAAATGTATCTTTGAAGCAGCTTAACCTTAGTATGAAGGTTGCACAGTTTGAATACTTTTATTGTTTATGTGATTGATTTGTTGGCAGAACTGTTCATCTACTTGCTGCTGGAATGACCCCTTTACTTAAACTATACAGAATTTCTGGAATTAGTATATAAACAATGAACATGAATACAATAACGGAGATCTGTATTTAGTTTTTAAAATGTGACGCTGAAGCATTGCAGGTGGTATCCAAGGCCCCTACATAAAAGATGTCAGCTATCTGCTCACATTTGCCCCATTAATGTTCCATCCTGCTGTTTGTTTATACTTAATATCAACATCAGGAAACTTCCATCAACCAGCTTTCCTGACACATGCAAGCAGTGGTAAGTTTAGCAGCACATTATTGGTAACAGTAAAATGAATCCTGATACGAAGGTCCAGTGCACACTTTGTGTTGGCATCTCATTGCACAATCTCTAAAACTTACATCGTGCATCATATTTTCACATTTGCCTTTCACGGCTTCAACGTGGTCCTTCTCCGAGTACTACCAAAAAACATTCCCCTGTTTCCCCCACATCCACTTTTAGATATACTGGCTGTGACTGGACGTATAAACACTTATGCTGCAGCACATAAAACTTTCACTCTTTTTCACATGCCCCATATTAGTTTCACATATTCTCCTTTTGCTGTAAAATAAAATGACATGTCCCATTCCACTCATCCTTCTTCTCAAAAAGAAAGAGAAAAAAAAAACACCTGCAAGCCATTCACGCCGCCACAGATCTGCCACTCCACGTCGCTCTTCTTTCTCCTCGCCCCCTTCGGTTTCCCTCTAATCTTTCCATGCATAACAGAAAGATACTGACAATTGGGAGGGACACTTCTCAGATGTACTAATGTCCATGTCAAACAGGACAGAGGGGGCAGAGGAGAGTTTTACTTTGATGTTGCACATTTGGCCTGAAATCATTTATGAGAGAAATACAAGTAGAGCAAATGCTGCAGTTTGCTTGCAGCTTTGCAGAACATGGTTAAATATGTGTGCATTCAGGTCTTGTGCAGAGGAATTTTATCGTACGTCGGGTTGTGGAAGATCTCTCAAACATTATGTGCAACACATTATGCAGAATAAAATGAAGAGGCGGTAATAGTCTGCCTCATTGATGCACATGAGGCCATGTTAGAGGGTATTTGCTTGCATTGTGTTGCCTTCTCGGCCTGAATGTGCACATAAATGTTTCAGTGTCTTGATGCCATAAAAAAAGTGGAGGTGTTTTAACTCTTGCTTTGGGGCTTAATGGGTCATTTCGAACATGATTTTCAGAAAATTTAGGAAACAAAATCCTTACTGTTTTATTCCTACAGGGTGTTTTAGTTAGTTGTTGAGGAGGTTTATGTCAGGCTGTTAACCATGTGGCACTGGACATATATATCACCGCTCTCGATCTGGAGTACTGGACAAAGCACTTGAAGCCAGGATGTCTTATAAGGTGCAGGTTCAAGGAAAGGATGGGACAAGATGGTGGCTTTCAACAACTTGTATTCCACTTATTCACAGTCTCTGTAACTAGCATCAGTGCTGCTAGGATTCTGCTTGTGTTTTTTTGGTTTTTTTTGGCATAGACACACAAACATGTAGGGAACCGTTCAGGCGAACTGATAGCAGAACTCCTGCTATTTAACTTCTTTACAGCCGTTTTAGCAACTACTACTGTTAGCCGTGCTGGACCCACTCTCGGAAGCGGCGGCGTGATGACGTCACTTCTGCCGTTAAAGGTTCTACTAATAAAGAAGTATCATTACATGTCAAACATTATTAAACATAACAAATAAGGCAAGTAAGAGTCTTTTAAACATTAGTTATGTAATTGAACAAATTCTTTCATATTTACAACCTTAAATCTTGTCTTTAAAAGTATATGCTTTGCTTGTTTCCAAACAAAACAGTCATTTCTGTGCTCACTACTCATAAGAGAGGTGCAGTGATGTTGGGTATTGGAAAATATTACCTTTCCCTGTGCAGCTGACACATAGTTTTATGATTCCCACCATGAAAAAGATATCTAACAAGTGCTCTGTCCAGATTCTAACTGAGGATGACATTCCATTAGCATGAGGACATGACCTTTTCTTTGTTCGGAGGCACATTATCGTTTTCTGAATCATTTATTGTGAGATAAGCCATCTGTAGCATGGGCAGGTCTGTGCTGTAGAAAAGAAATTCCCCAGACAAGCTGCACCGTCTGGCTGTAACAATGAAACAGATGCCTCCTCCTCAGAGCACTTCTTATAACTCAGAACGTGAATGAGATGATCACTCAGAATAGTGTTGCATTCAAGTGCTTTGTAAAAGCTCCTGTCATAGAAGGGAGTCATTAAACTGAGTTGTGGTTCATTCAAATGGCTCTGAGTGAAAAGTGGATGTTGGACAAAAAGTTTTTAATACAAGAAATAAATGTGATTTTTCTATTTTTCCTGAAATTTGGGATTTTGCCTTTAGACATCCTCAGTAATGGACATAAAAATAATCCAAGGTGCAAAAATGTGTGAAAGCCTCGTACAATACTTTCTTGCCACCTGCTGCTTAAAATGTCCCCTAAAGCTGGTAAAATAGTCTATTTGCATCAGTCCCTTTATGGTTGTTTAGCTTGAGTCTGTTCAGGTAATTACCTAATTTTGCCAAGAGGCTCATGTGCGGATGACCTTCAACAACCAGAATAGAACCAATACTTCCCATGTGAAATATTTTTATAGACCTCAGTATGGATATCAGTTGAGTCTTTTACTAAAACGAGCCACATGTCTACATTTTAATCATTTTCTGTATGTAATATGTGTTATCATTAATAGTAATGATAATAATATTTAATGTTTTCTCTTTGTTGGCCTTGCAGAGCATGAACAAAGCTCAGATCATTGGAGGATTTCTTAAATATGAAAACCAATCAAATCAAATCGTGGGTGTCCTGCTGTCCCATAAATTGTGATTTCTCCAGAAGGGTTCAAATAAGACTGAGCTAACCAGTTTCTTATTGATTTCAATTAATGCCAATCAAATGCTTCTGAGACAGATCTGATTGATTGCATCATTAAGCACTTTAATTTTAGTTCTAAATATCTTCAAATTCCTTTTCTTTTTTAACTCTACGGACAAAGTTTTGTTTCTAAGCCTGAGCAAAGCACATTTAAAATGTACCAGTAGTTGTTGCATAGTGATGTTACAATTATGCATCAATGCAACCAGAAAAATAGCATATTGGGACTTGATGTTACCAATAGAAAGTATTTTAGTCCAAAGGGTGATTTTCTAATTCTGACCAGGTACTTTAATCATCTGGACATAGTTCATACAGACAAATGTGTTAGTTAGTTAGTGTTAGTTTTGTGTGTTAGTTCAGTGAACGTACTGAGCATTGGACCACCTCCTCTCTTTCTGCCTTAAGAAGAAAATGTGTCTTTTTAAAGGTAACACACTCCAATGTGGAAATGCTCACATGAATTTATTTTCGTGCAAGAAGATGAAACTTAAAATGGCACCACCACAGCTCATGTGTAAGAGCATGCATTTATTTTATTTATAAATAACTGATGATTAGTTTGTTTTTATTTTTCACTCACACTTAGCATTCTTTATTCATTTAAAAAATTTGATTATACTTAAAGAAAGACATCATGGTAAACACGAGACATTGTTCATTATAGAAGGACTCCACATCTCAATAAGCACCATCACCTATCACAATGCATTAGGTTGAGAGAATACACAGTTCAGAGCAGCTGCTGAGCTTATTTTTTTTTTTTTACTTCTTGGCACATCTTAAACATGAGGTTTTCTGCATTCAGAGCTTCTTTGTTCCTTTACTGGTTTGGGAAACCTTTTTTATAGATGCAAGGATTATTTTTGACAGCTCTTTAAGGAGAATCATGTACAGTGTTACTACATTCATGGATTTATTATGTAAGAAACATGTGTTTTCAGTTTCACATTCTTTTTTTCTGATCTACTTATAGATTCTAAATCTTCACTTTCATCTCCTTTTGGAAAGACGATGGCAAAACGAAGATATTCCATGGAGTTCTGCATCCAGATTACTGTGTGAAACCAAATAAACAACTTTCCACCCATAGATGTCACCAAACCTTTCTTTTGCTTTGCTGCTGAAACAGACAAACATCCTGGGACATGTGACATTCAACACGGAACAGATTTAAATAAATACTGTGTTCTTAGACAATGCCTTCACTGTATGGTTTATCTATTACGTGAGCTGTGTCCCAAATAGATTTTGCTTTCTCATTTAAGCAGGTTTAAAATATGGGGTAAGCAAAATCAACAGCAAAACAAAAAAAAAAATCTATTTCTAATTCTAATAACTCATTCAAGAGTTGAGCGTATGTGTGGTATTTTTAATGTTACAATTTATACCCATTCAGACATATTGACTCAGATTAGTTAGGACATATTTATTAGGGCTCAATGAAGTCACCAAAAGCCCACCTAGATCCGTGGACAAATCTCTGCATAGAATATTGTTTATTATATAACCTTTTAATGGATGAGCTTAGCTTCTGTTCTGTACTAATAAATTTCCCATTCTTGCAGAATTATTTTGATTCAGTAGCGATGACAGAGTTATAATATCAGATATATCTGCAGCTCTTATAAATCCAAGTTATTCTTGCTCTAATCTGTACACATTGGGGATGAGTGTGTTGATATGTTTTGCTATGTCATCATCTCTGGAATAGACACAGTGTTCTTTTGCAGTTCACATGTTCAGTCTGATTTTTGCACCATGTTGCAAATACATAAATAAACAGAAAGTAGTGATCTGTAAATAATAACTCGAAATATCCCTAAAGATACAACAAAGACAACATGAACCAATACTGAAAATAAAAATGTTTCTTGTTCTTCTAACAGATTTGAACCTTTTGAAAGTGATGCTATACAGTACAGGTAAAATGCATAAGAGGGAGAGATGTTTCATCCCTTCTTTTTAAATCTCTTAAGTGATTTGGAGGTCAGGAAACTGTTCATTATTTGAAGGTTGAAAGTGTTTTCAGAGAATATCTTGCTCCAGGTGGAGTTTGAGATAACTTTGGAAACTATTTTCACTCAACACAATCCATTACAGCATCCTGAAAAATAACTGGAAATTGTTCTAGGCTTAAAGAAAGCCATGTGTCAGTTCTGTGCAGAAATGCTGCCAAGTTCTCTGCTCTCATCTCAGATGGACAGAAAAACAGTGGACACGTGTTCTGTGATCAGTCCATGTTTCAGCTGCCTTTAAAAAAAACAGACAGACATTGGGTTTACGTGCCAAAAATGGGAAAGATCATCTGGGATGAGAAAGATCATCCAAGCTGTTATCAGCAAAAGGTGCTAAAGCCAGCATCTGTGATGGTCTGAATCAGTGTCCACGGCATTGCAGACATGCCTTGATGGAGATGGCACACTTGCTCTCTGTAAAAGTTCTCTTAGTGTTAAGAATGGATGTGACTGACTGACCGATTTGCAGCTCAGATCTGTCTTCTGTGGAAAATGCACAAGTCCTCATTAAGAGGAGAACAGTTTGCAATAGCAAATACAATGTGCTGATTTATTTAAAAAAATGAAATAAGTAATTAATGGAGGATGAGAAGGAAAAATGAGTTACAGGAAGAATAATAATAAATAAATTCTAACTAAAAAATCTTCACCTACTTCAAACTTCAACTATTTGAGCTTCAAGGGGATTTTAGTTTGACATTTGAAATTACATACCATTTAGATCAAAGATCAGTTTTATCATGTTAATGAATGCTAACATATTTGTTTGAAGCAAATTCCACCACTTGGTGCTGCAGAGAAATAAAAATAACATGTTTCAAGTTTAGCATGTAGTGGCTAATAAAGCATTTCAGTGGAAAGTAATCCAAAACTACCAGGCTGCAGAAATTATTTTAATGTGGTATTTTTTAAAAAATGGCAATGTGTAATTAAATTTTATGCACACGTTTCTTCAAGGGTAGAGAAGAAGCCCAAAAACTAAAACCTTTAGACATTCTTTTATTGATAGTTCCTGTTCACCTGATAGATAAGATCAGTGATTTCTGGTTTAAAGCATCCTGACAGGACCTCTAAAAAAATCTTTGGATTTTGCGTTTGACTTGACTCTCCAGTTTCAGGTCATTTGTGCATCATCTCTCCATCTACACATCAAATCTGAAATGGGAGTTTACAATGAAAATAAGTAATGGGACATTTCCGGATACAAAACGGCATCATTTAATCCCTTAGGAAAAAAACCACGTAAGCTCCAGCAACAAGGTTACTGACAGGAAATGGAAGAAGGATGTGGCAGTCCACTTGTGACATCTGAAAGCTTTAAAGGCAGTTTATACGCTTGATGTGTCAGTGTTTACTTTATTATGTTTTGCAGCTGCTGAACTTAAAGATGGAGAACTTGGGGTGTGAGAGGTCCACTGGGTTGGCATGCAATCTCACTGAAAGTCCCTTTTGAGCTGACAACAATTTCCCAGAGCAGCAGAGGTCTCATTAAAACCTAAAATCCTGCAAGTAAGACTTTGTGGCCTCACTCAGACAGGAAGTAGTAGGGACCAAAAGGAGGAAATAACCTTGCAATCTATACAGTAAAAGCCCAATAACTTAAAGTTTTTAGAAACTGAGCTTCTTGGGCGTGTTAAGAGAGTCGGGAACATGTGAATGTGCATCTTAATTAGAACAGCATTAAGCTTCCTAAAGGGAATTAATTTGGGCTTTTGGCAATCCTCTTCTGATCAGTTGACTAATGTGTTGACAAGTGAAGAAAGTAGATTATCAAAGCAGAACACATTTGCTGTCTGCAACAGGATCTAGTAGCTGCAACAGCATGTGTCAGAAAAGGTTTGCAGTAATACAGAAGGCCAGATTTTACCGTAACATTGGAGAGGAAATAAGAGGCTGCAAACGTGTTTATTCATAAGCTTATCAGCAACCAAATTTTTCCAAAGGAAATCACTGACTGTTTTCCCATTTATGAGAATAAAGCTCCTTATAAATAACAGAACTGGGATAATCATTTTTCTTTCCGGTTTAAAAGAAAAATAAATTAGTTTTCTACGCATTTTCACTAAATCTCATCATGACGCCATACATGTTCTGTCTTTTAATCATCAAGTTGCATTTCCTGTTACCCTTTTTAACTCTTCCTCAGTATCCATACTGTTTCCTAATCACCCATACCCTCCTCTTACACTCATACATTAGCGGTAATCCCTCATTTCTGGTCATTACATCTGGACAACACTCAACAGCTGGGGACCTATATACAAAAGCAGTACAAAGCATGTGTGTAGATATGGGCTTATACTGTACTTTGAGCATTTGGTCAAAGCCTAAGCCCTGTGCTCGTCTCAAAGGGTAAAAAAAAGGCAAAGAAAAACATCCCAGCATTAATACCTAAATATTAATCACTTAGGCATGTATTTAATTCTGAAAAGTGCTAATTTTATGAAGTTGTGAAAAATCTCTGTCTCCCCTCCTGTACTGTAATTACTTTTACTTATTAGCAAAGAAAACATGCATTTTGAACCCCAGCTTTGGAACGTCTGTGCTATTCAGGGTAAAGTCAAAGCAAATATATTTTACTGTTATGGCAACGTCTGAAAAATTAGTCAATGACAAAAAGATAATGGTTGTCATTTCTACCAAATAGACACAGTGGAATTCCATGTATGCAATACAATAATTCCCCTCCGGACTTATTGATTTAAACAGCAAGCTGACATTTAGTTGTTCCATCCAATTTTGTATCAATGTGAAAAATGGCTTGCACACATAAATAGCACCCTTTTTGAGTTATGCATTTTAAGCTTTGTATTTCTATGAAGTTAACTGAAACATCCAGTTTGCATTAGAGTGAAAGTGCAAAACAGAGTGTTCACCGGTCACGGAAAGAAAAGTAAAGTGACTTCCAGAATTAAATCTAACCAGGCATAATTTCATTAACTGTGCTAAAAATGACAACAGTGTGCCGACTGTTATCATGTGACAAAAAGGAAAACTCATTATTGCTGGTAAAGCTTTTACTAATGTTCTTTGTGCTATCTTAAATGTCAAAAGGCAGTTCCTCATGTTCATTATTTTTATTATCTTTTTTTGTTTATTTGGTTAAAATCCATCAATCTATTTCCTTTTCCTGCTGCAACCCATTCAAGGTCACATGAGGACAGAAATATGTCTGACCTTTCATCAGGGAAAGAGATGGGGTCGATACTGAATGGAATGTCTGGCCATACTATATCATAGTTAATGCCATGCAAACTTGCTGCTAAAATAGACTCAGAATCCCTAGCTAACCAAACATGGATTTTTTATTATGAGAGGTTTAAAGGGAACTAGAAAACCAATATGTGCAAAAAGGGAACACGCATACCATACCACAATATTTCCACCAGAAATTGTGGTCATATGACATGTGTGCAACATCAGGCAGCGTTGCTAAGTGATATCTAGTAAGTATAGATGGTCACCATGCTTGTGCAGTATACTGGCATGCAAAGATCTTTTTAATACAACATATGAACAGAGTTGCTATGAATGCCAGATATTGTGAAGACAGTTTGTCATGAATCAAACTATTAGAGGGAGTTAAAATGGGACCATGAGTCCATGCTGTGTGTTTATTATTTCTGATAAGAAAATGTAACTAATATTAGACAATCAGCAAAAAAGTATTGTTTTGGTACATCTATAAATCATCAGTCTTTGAGATTTGGAAAATGAGAATGATTCAATATCTAGTAAAGTCTCTAGATTTATACAAATACATCAAATCATCCTGATTAGACTTTACTGATAGTTATTTATAGTGAAAAAAAATGTTCTGGATCTTCGTAAAAGCATGCAGCACCTTTACCATGTTGTGTGCTTTAGACCCACTCCCTTGCCCCATTGAGCAATGTTTTTTCCAAATGTCATATTGATAAGCTAATCCAGGAAATGTCTCAGAGGCTCCTCTTGTGTCTCTGGTTTTCATGTTAGATATTTGGAGAAATAGTGTCACATAGAAATTTTTCAAATATTTAGACAATACAGCAGTGAAAAAAGTGTTGAATTTCACAACTTGTTAAGAAGTTAGTATAATTCAACATCTGTTTTGTGCTGGTATTAGCATTATTGACTTTACGCAGCACATAGTTAGGCTTCTGTGCATGACATTGCACCAGCAGGTTGCTGCAAAGTATTA
>JBAMIG010000018.1:14901343-14935601 GCA_037177335.1 Kiunga ballochi
AGCATTATTGACTTTACGCAGCACATAGTTAGGCTTCTGTGCATGACATTGCACCAGCAGGTTGCTGCAAAGTATTAACAGCCACACGGCATGCTGTGACAGGCTGAATTTAAATAAAAAAAATAGCAAGTATAAAAAAAAAAAACTCACTGAAAGTTAAATTAGTTACTATATATGTATGTATATATAGTTTTTTCATAATTTACAGACTGACACATGTCCTACTTAGAAATGAAGGTTATTTTTTCTAAAAGCCAACGTGTCACGAACGCAGCATGTAAGCTGGTGGGGAGCCAGCAGAGGTCCAGCCGTTAACAAGCTACACCTGTGTCCAATCAAAGCCTTGTCTCTATATCTGTAAGTGAGCGTTTAAACAGAGGGAAGCTGGGTCAGAAGTGAAGTATGACTTTCATTTTATGCCTTATTATATTGTGGCACGTGTGTTGTGTTTCATATGGTAAAACCCATCTGAAGTCTACCGTAGTGGACCAGGAGGCTCGTATATAAAATATTAGCCAATAAAATCAATGAATATTCCTTTAAAACATAAAGTAATATACCACTGACTTAAATAAAAAAAAAATAGATCTACTTCAATATGTTGCTAGAAACCTTAATACATCAGTCCTTTAGCAGCATTTATAGCAACTGATCGCCTGTATGGTCATCCATCAACAAACTAATGTGCATTATGTTGCATCAAACAGATGTGTACAGTACAGCTATAGTATGCTGGCAGTATCAGTAGATCTAGATTAAATGATGCAAAGTTATACATTATAACCAACTATTGTGTTAATATGAGGAGTGTTTTTATTACCTGTGATATACTGTATTTACAAATTAGGCACCATTTTAACATGCATACTATGTTGTTAAACGTAAAGCTGTTTTTATATATATACTGGATTCCTAAAATACTCTAGAAATGTTCTATACTGGAAGCATGTGCCACACAAATATTCACATTGGCTACAGATCTCTCAGAGTAAAGTCTCTGGAACAACAGCAGGGAGACGACACAAGAATTTATCTATTTGTGTTTGAGTCAGTCTGTGCACATGCTGGTAAGAGATGCTGCTTTGTTCTCCTTTTAACTGACTTACATTCTGCTTTACACTCGAGCATCTATTGCTATTTTTATTCACTGTTGCTTCATTAGCTGCTCTGTGCACAACATACAGAAGACTCCTACACACACTTCCACTTGCTTTTACATCCACATGACTGCTTCAGCTGCAAAAGAAAAAAAAAGTGTGAACAGCAACCGCAGGGAAAAGTGTTTGAGAAAAATCTACTTGTTTACCATGTAACACAATAAGTTTATTCAGTTTTTAGTGGCCATTTTTAATAAAATGTATTGAGTTGTTTAAATATCAAGAAAAACTTACATTGATTTCTTCCAACAAGAAATTAAGAAAAAGTGTTTCCCAACACTAATTATCATTGCTCTATTATCAGCTGGTATTACATAACATTAAAGCATCAATAACTATAAAAAAGAAAACACTTGGAATTCATCATCATTCTTTTTTTTAAGTGTTGTTTAACTATTTCTGTGCAGTTTAATGAAACATTACCTTGAACATGACCTAGAACAAACCTACCTGCTGCTTTGGCGATGATGTCACAGAAAGACATTGATGACTTCCAGACACAGTTTACCACTAATGCTGTTTTGCACAACTGCACTCTGTTAACTAGATCTTGAGCTAATGATTGAAAAACATTAGATTAAAAGTTATTTGTAACCAGTAAGTCAAGAGTTGTGAGCTACGGCCTGACACATATAGGCTTAAAACATTTTAGGTCATCACGGTGTGTTATTATGAAAAGTTATGTGGGAAAGAAGTCCAGTGGGTTGGGTACGATGGGAATGAATAGACACATGTTTGCTTCACTGCATTATGTTACGCTTAACATTCAAATAGATATTTAAAGGAGATGAAGTGGAAGCAGGATTCATTTTTAAAAGGAATGACGTGTCAGATTCATGTGTGTCAGCAGGGGCCAGCTGGAGTGTGACAAGTGAAAATGTGTGCATGCATGTTAATGCATGCTCAAGGCAGTACTTATTCAACAGGCAGAAAACAAGTCAGAACAAGGTTAAACGGTTCACCTGTCCTAGCAGAGCAGTTACACAAGCCCTGTTCAGCTTACGACTTTATGATGTTTACATCAGCCTGTATTTGTTTTTAAAAAGTTTCTTTTATTATTATATCATTATGAAATAAGGAGAGATGCTTGTAATGGTCACACATTTGTGATAAAGGAAAGATTCATTTTAGAGAACGATCACATGCAAACAGTTCTCCGTGCAAACACTTGTTATCTTTCTGGAATAGATAAGTAAGCTTCCTATATAAGAAAGATAGGGAAATGCACAGATAGCTGCAGAGTAGGCCAACACAGGATGAAATATATGATGAAAAGAAGGTTTACAACAACATAAGCAATGACTTGGATTACTAAATCATAAATTTGGAAAAATAAAAGTAAAAACAACCTCATTTCTGTTTTTGACATAGGTAGCATCTACAGGAGTATGTTATATCTGAAAAATAAACCAGATATGATGCACTGACACCTTTAACAGCATATTAGAAGCATCATATGGAAAACTATTCCTGTTGTGCCTCCCAGTCCTCCCAGTTTCATCTCCTATTAGGATAAAACAAAAAGAAGGGTTTTCCTCATGCTCTTCCGTTCAGGGATTCAAGTAAAGAGATATCTGAAGCACTCAAGACGGTCACAATTTCAAAGCCTTTTTTGTGACAAGGCTATTTTAAAAACATGTCAATGTGTTTCAGCCAAAGAGGCCTTCATCGGGGCCGGAGGCAATATGTTTGTCTGTTAGCTCAGTTCACTGTTTAAGAGAAAAATCAGAGACAACTGCACTTTGGTGGTCACATGACCAACATCACCTACCAGTGGAAACAAAGTGAAAAATTCTCCTTCCTATTTTGTAAGAGTTTTCCAGTTTAACTGAGTTTTGTAGCCTCTTAAGAGAAGTTTTTTTTTTTTTTTTTTTTATAAATTTAATGTATTACAGCTTCAAACAGCTGAGCTTCACTGTTATGTGATGCCTCCTTCTCCCTTATGCCTTCCAGTATGGTTCTGTCTCCAGCCTTATTGGGCTAGCTTGTGTAGTTTTACCTTGCCACTGGAAGTACACCTTAGCTTATTTATTTTTCTGGCCTCAACTTTTCTTGTGTGTCTCTTCAGTCATGCAGCCAGTGCTTGGAGTGGTTGTTTGGCAGTTTCCAGAGCCTCAGGTGTGGACATCTGGTTGCACCTCTTTGGCAACCCTTTTGTGGTTGTGGCCTTTTGGCAACTTCAAAACTCCATGTGCAACAACACAGCTACAAGATTTATTACAAATTGTGCCAAAACAAATAAACAAAGATTTCTGGAAAACTATAAATTAAATCTCTTGTGTTTTGTTATTGAGAGTTAGAGGGGATTTTGCAATTACAATATTACATTTTAAGGCTGATATTGACCAATAATATCAGACATCTCTGGCACAAATCAGGAGCCAGCAGCTCAAGAAAAGTATTTTTAGATATAACAATTTTTATCCGTGCCAGCGTATAATGTAAATCATATCGTACTGATGTTTATTATCTTGTCTCATTTCACCAAATTGTTTTATGCTGGAGATTACTAAGTGAAACTTTGACACCAAAACAAAAAAATAGGTATTTCAGTGTATTTATTTCAAAGAGACCTGTTTGAAATTAAAGTCAGACTCAGCTGTTAAATGCAATGCCACAGCCACTCTTTTATGAGCAGCAGCACAAAACACACTAAATATTGTGTCTGCAGATAGGAACTAACAGAATGTTTTATGATCATTTCACATTTTGCTGTGATGTTGGGTTGTTAGAGCAAAACATTTAAAAAGACAAACCAGATATGTGAAGGCTTATAGAGTGGAGAATTAAAAAAAACTATCTCCAATATAGAGCATAGAGGATTCCTTGTTTTCAAGCTGTCAATCAGAGCTCCACCCTTACACTCAAAAAATCTCTGCATGAGTGTAGAAATGCTTTTCCTCACCTCAAAACTGTGGTTCGGCTCTCGGTTTCACTGCTGCACTGTACAAACGTCCTGTGCTCCAGTTTCACTCTTTCACTTTGTCCTCTGATTCCTGCAAAACCTGTCCTCTCAGATTCTCCCTGTTCTCTCCAAAATTGTTGCAAAACTATTAAAATCAAAGGGTTTATCTTTTTAAACATCCCAGAGGACGTCACTGAAGCTATGGAAGTAACACACTCTTCTTCCTCCATCCAATTTTCTCCTAAGTAAAATGGGACTCCTCATGTTTTTACCGCTTAATGACTCAGACAGAAGTCAAAGTCTTTTCACATTTAAAAACTGGTTCCACAAACATAACTAACTGGTCAAAAGTTGCATTTTGAGGCAACTTAATGCTTAGCTACATTTATAGAGAGCAGAGCCGAGCAGGCTCATCAAAAACCTCAACACTTACTACCCAAGTGGTCATCATGGACAAACTGATTATTCCGTCACTAATATGGTTTTTCAGGGAAACTTGCCAGTGGTAATGGGATGATTTACTGCAGCAGAGTGGGATGAGCCCCTCATATCTCTTTAGAGGAAAATGGTTTATTATATACACATTAATGACTCCTTGGGGTTCATCGATGGAAATCCGAATAAAAGCACTTTGACGGATAGTATCTGTATGCATTAGTCCACTGAGGGGTCCCAGAATGGCTGTAAAAAAAAGTCCACCCAGCTGTTGTGCTAGTAAAACACTGAATGGATTCACGGATTATTTTTTGCTCTTAAGAGATAACAGTTTGAAATAGCCTGGGGTCAGAGGTCAGTTGCTTGGGTACGTGACATGCCGACGACTTTGGATCGGGTCTGTGACGGTCCCATCTGCTGTCACAACTCTCAGACAGAAATGGACATTTTTGAAACAACTTGAACAAAATACTTTTTTATAATAGTACAAATAACAAAAACACATCCAGAACACGTTGCGTAATCAGCTTAATCTAAACCATGATTCTCCCGTAACCATGCTTCATGATTTATTTAGTTGCAGTTTGATATTTCTTGTTGTTTATTTGTTTTGATTATATTAAACTCATGCAGCTTTGCACCTTTTAAAATGTGCAAAACCTTCGGAGAACTAAAATCTATTGTGTAATTCACCTTCTCAGTATTATCCTGACAGTTCTACTTTGGCCTTAAAGAATCAAGACATGAAAATTAAAATGACCCGTCCCAAATAGGATGCTTTTGTGTCTTGTTTTGTATTCACCCAGACAGGTGAAAGGTTTGTTTTCTCTAACCTGAAGCTGTTACATGTGAATTAAACACATAAAAAGCTGTTTAGTTTTTTTCTTAAATACTAATCAAACATCCAGTTTCATCACCTTAATCGCATAAAGTGACTTCCAGTGTTGTTTGGAGAAGTAATGAGTAGAGAGGTTCATAAACATTGCCTGTATAGATAGAAAGGGGTCGATCAGAGGAGTCATTAAACACACAGTAGACTTGCATGTGTTATTAGTTTAGTCTGATTGCATTTGTTTTTAATCATTACATAGATAAGATCAAATTACATTTCACAAGTAATTAAGGCAGAGATCCTGGCAAATCCAATAGGTTCAAATATATATTCTAACTAGCCGTGTTTGATCAGAAAGCAAAAATCAACAATGACCTTAAATGGCACATGAGGACAAAACAGTTCCCTCCAGGTCATAAGAGGACTTTCAAAGCATCACAGCCATTAGTGAAAGTTTAAATCTATGTGTGCAGATCAGATGAAACTATAAACTGAGGATATGACCTGGACCTCACCTAAAACGTCAAACACTTTTTTACAATACACAAAGCCCTGAAAGAATAATCCTGTCTCTTCTGTAGCAGCAGATGTAAAGCAACACATGCATCCAACAACCTTGTTTTAGCAGCACTGCATTGCAGAGGTCATTCACAATGGAAAGCAAAACCGAGCACCGGAAGGTATAAACTACCCCTGTACTAAATAAACCTTTTTACAGATTCAGAGAAAAAAAACATCCCATTTTGATACATTATTAGTAACCATCCACTTATAATGTCATGTTTTTCTGTCCCAGAATGCACCAAAATTAGTCAACTAATGGGTGCGGATTCATTATTTCCACCATTATGTTTGTAATATTGTGATGAACTGGCGACCTGTTCAGGTTGTACCTCGCCGCTCGCCTGTTGATTGCTGGGATAGGCTCCAGGCACCCGTGGCCCTGAACTGGATGATATGGATGGTATGGGAAATGGATGGATGGATGTTTTTAATGAGAAGGAAAAGTGTTTTTGTCAGGGGGAATAATGGCAAATATTCACATTAGTCTAATAGAGGAACAACTTATCTCTGTTGATGAAGATGATGTGATGACAGAAATCTCTGGAGAAACAATTTCCATATTAAACAACTAACCGATCTCATTAAGATCAGCCTCAGCTGCATTTTGTTGTTTGCAGTTAATTAGTTATCATTGATGGCAAAGAGAGCTGCTGTAATCATGATGGTAAAATAACTTCTAATTCAGAGCACAGTGGTGTGTAAATAGTAAGAAAACTAATCTCAATAAAATATGTGAAATAAGCATATGGGTGATAATGTTCCTTCATAAAAACCAAATTACTTTTATTATTGTGGGATTTAAAAATGACCCATTCACTAAGCACGGAAGACAGGTTAACCATGAACAGAAGACAATATAGACGAGCAAAATATATCTTTTGAAAGGAAATAAATAAACAGATTTAAGCCAGCAGAAGGAAACAGTTCAAAACTGTGAAACTAAAGAGAAAAGAATTCAGTCCAAGCAAGATATAACAGAACAGGTTAACAAAGGCAAGAGGGTTAGGGAAATATAAACCATGACAATAAGTTGAGTAGATACTGGTGTATTATTGGAAAAACATGGAGCAGGTGGAGAAAGGCAAACAAGAAAGACAAGCTGAGGGTGACTGGGGAAATCATTGCCTGTAGCAGGTAATGAACTGAAAAAAAGCCAAAAAATACAAGTTAAAGCAAGTAAAACAGAAAAGGTTGGATGTGTTTTGGCTCAGTATACTGATCTCTGTCACGATCACACGCTTGTGGCAAAGTTCTTCTTTCTGGCTAATTATGGTAGTTTTGGCAAAAACTAACTGGTGCATTTCTGCCACAAATTGGACAGAAATGTTTTTCCAAAAGCCTGAGTTGTCAAAATTTTACATTTAAATGATTCTATTTTATATTTTGCACTGATATGTTTCTCAAATTTCTATTATCTGAAGTAAGAAAACAACAAACCTGGAACATAACATATGGTAGCGTATTAACACTGGGAGGCGTAGCAACTACATTAGTTAATTTAGTGGGAATGTTCCAGCATGTATTAAACTTATTATTTCTACATTGCTTGTTTGATTTCCAGAAAGTGTAGGACATATGTATGTGTACCTCCTCACCAGTGTTGACAAATGGAAGCGCAGGCTCAAAACCAGCTTTATCATGTCCACTTATGTTCTTCAGTTAAACCTGCTCAACAGACAAGACGTGTCTTGCACTCCATACACAAACACCTTTTTCTGCACAAACACGTTTCGCGTGTCACCTACACCCCTGGAAGACAGCAAGTGAGCCTCCATATGTCTTACAAATGTGTGTTGTCATAATGTCATGTCCCTGCAAAAGTCTGGAAAACATGTACTCACTAACCCTATCTCAGGTGTTTTTCAGACATAAACAGAAACTGCATGGTGAGTGGCGAAGCTACATGTGAGGCCACACAAAACGACAAACATTCACAGTAATAAATGCATAAAGACACAAGGAGAATTTAATCTGCTAAAGAAATATGGATAAAAAATGTGTCCATTTTATTTGTCAGAGCTGTAAAGCAGAAATCCTGTTGAGTTGCACCTGCCACCTTACACAGGCAAGAACACACAGACACAGAATGCAGAGCCACTGGAGGCTGAAGCTGAGGTGCAGAGTGGGGCCCACTTGAGCTTTGGGTCTTTGTTCCTTTTTCATGGGTTCTGCTTCCCTCTGATGATGGGCTCATTGTCTGTGCCTCCAGCAGACCTGCACCATTCAGGCCTGCCGATAAAGCCCCCTTTCACAAAACCCAAGCGGGAGAAGAAGGACGGAAAGAGGGAGAAAGGGGAGAAAGGCAGTGATAGAAGTGTGGAAAGGCAGAAGGGATTGGGTGAAGAAATTTAGAGAGACAGGGAAGAGGTTTAAAGGCAGTCAAGAAAATGCTTGATGGAAAAGAGTTCTGCAAGCATAAAGAGTGAGATCTTTAGAAGAAAAAAGCAAGGTCAATGAAAAGAAACAGTAATGCAACTGGAATTAATGCTATTTAAAGGGAAATTAAAAAGGGAAAAGTTGAATTTGCTTAACAAACTAACTCCACTGGTGATCAAAGACTGACTATCGGGTCAACAGAGGTTCTTGTCTCTTCAGTAACTTCCAGCTTGTTAAATCACATACTGTGCTGTCCAAACCAGAGCACGGTGTGTGTTTCAGGATCATACGTAAATGTGAAAACTCCACAGAAAAAAAACAGCTCATTATGAGCTCGAACCATTCCTGTTTTTTTTTTTTTCTGATTTTTGAGGCGAGCTTAGTCCCACCCGTAATGACAGTTTTACATCAGTGCTTGCTGCAAAACTCTTGGCTGCAACTCAGCTCAACACTCCTTACGTAATTATTCAGATTTATTTATTTGTTTTGTGTAGCCATGCAACTGAACCAAACATACTCGGTTGCGCCTATAAGGCAGGAAAGGAGGAGGAGGAAAGGGGAAAAATTTCAACTGTTATTGCCGTTATGCTAGCTTGAGAAGATGCTGCTGAGAATGTCACAAAGCGTTCAGCCATAGCAGCAGGGCTTTGCAGTCTCTGCCCTTTCCCCTCTACAGGATTATAGGGGTGAATGGCAAGTACTCATTATGGTCATGTGTTTCTTCGCCTGATACAAAAAGGGGCAAAATGCACAAGCAGGAAGCAGTTAATGTCATAAACACAAGTATAGTTGCACAGAAATACCGAGATGAAGAATGCAAGCCATAGAAGGACGGGGGATTAATGAGGCATATGTTCATTTCCAATGGTTAATGATTGAGTTGCCTTTGAGTGTAAATAAAAAGTAATTGACAAAGTTAAAGACTCAAGCCCAGAGATATAAAAGCAGATTACCAAAAACAATTTAATAAAATCCTTTATTCATCAACACTTCCTATCATGAAGTTCGTTAATCTTATTTGAAAAGTGATCCAAAATCTGATGCATCTTTAGATTCCAGCTACTATTTTGGGATAAAACCCTGTGATGTGATGCATTGGAGCAGAGGTGGTCATTGAGATTTAATCTGCCATGATGCCATCCAAACTGTTACATGTCAGAATGCAACAGCCTGAACTGAGGCATCATGCTCTGTAGGCAGCTTTACATGAACAACATTTATATAAATTGTAAAGTAGCAATGTAATCTGAAACAAGATTTCTCCCCTTGAATTTTACAATACAATAAAACTCTAATGAAAGCCGTATAACTTAGTATACCAATTTAACACTTTGACTTAAGCATTTCTGAACTGTACTGTTGACTAAATCTGAGAGAGCATTCAAAATGCTTTGCAGAGATGAAAATGTTCAGAAATTATTATAAAATACTGCCAAAAAGCCTTTGAGGGGACATTCAGCATGCTGAAGCACTGAGCCGTTTCAGCAGAGGTGTCAGTAGTATTTTAATCTTCCCTCTGTTATTTAAATCCACTGACTGAACCTATTACATGTGGGATAAGTCACAGATGTGTGTATGTGTGTGTTTGTGGTTAGTCAGAAAGCCAGGTAACATGTGTATGGTATCAAGAATAGAGTTC
Organism: Kiunga ballochi; assembly: GCA_037177335.1. Classification (NCBI taxonomy): domain Eukaryota; kingdom Metazoa; phylum Chordata; class Actinopteri; order Atheriniformes; family Pseudomugilidae; genus Kiunga; species Kiunga ballochi. Next base: position 14,911,252 of record JBAMIG010000018.1, read on the forward strand.
AGCTCACAGTAAATAAGCAGTTACATAAACCCTGAAAGAAGTAGACATCATCGTGTAAAAAGGAAAATTTTTAAACTCAGACTTGAATAAAAATACTCATTTTGTGAATGGCGAGGGGGTTGTACATCCATAGGTTATGATGGTAATTACAGGCGGGCAGCAGTGGGAGACAGGAAGCCCTGAAACTGAGTGGCGAGTAAAGCCACAGGGAGGATATGTTTTTAGAGAAGACATGGATGTGTTTAGGACTTTTATCCACACAGCAACAGGCAATGGGACAAAACAACAACCAGTAAAAACAAGACATGTGAAAGGAAGACAGAGAAAATGGATGATGAAAATAAGAAGGAAAATATTTAACCCACACAGTAAATACAGGATTTTTAAACAACTCTAGAAATGTCATACCGGTTTTAAAAGAAAGTAACAATACAGAAACACAACTCATTAAAATATATTGAGTCTAAATTAAGGGAAATTTACATGGTAATCAGAGATACAAGCATTTGTTTAATTTATTTAAGGGAGGTATAGAAAAGATGGGTGAAATAAAGACAGGCAGAGGAAGAGGGATATAGCAGGAGGGGTAGGTAAAGTACAAATTTGGAACCACACAAGCCAACCACATACTGAAAGACTGTAATTTGGACTTTCCCAGAATAGTCAGTAAAGTAGGGAGAGAGGAGGGACAGAATAACATAAACTCTTTAGCAGCACGCAACACACACAACAACACACTCTCTCTGGACACCCACTAAAATCACACACATGTATGCATATAGAGGCACGAATAGGCCGAGTATGCATCACTAATCCTACGTGTCAACTCAAAGCACGTGTGCAACGATAACTTGTTTACACGCAAATGCAAAACACAGATTCTAGTGCTGTGGGACTTTTCACTACCTGTTAAGACAGTAAAAGGCCTGGAGTCACCCTATCAGCTCAGCTCATCACAAAGGTTGAAAACATGGGATGAGCTAACCTGCGTAACCAGTCCACCCACCAGCACCTCCAAAGCTAACTCATGTTTGTTTAATCTGTACAGAAACCAAACTATATACACGACATGTGGTTTTACAAGGGACTATTTCTTGGCCAGTAACAATGACTTCACTCTGGGAAGTCTGTCATCACAACTCTTTTGTGTAACCCAAACGACTGTTAGAACTGGATCTTTGGTGTAAATGTGGCATTGTATTAAAATCCATTTAAACAAGACTGCCACTCAGAGAGATTTTCTAATGTAAAAACACAAGTATAAACACAATATGAAATCAATATCCCAAACCTTCTTTATGGCTTATGCATTAAGTTCATGTTAAAAAGGAGATTTTTGTTACTGTATATAGATAGCAATAAAAAATATTATATGATCATTTCAGTATAAAGGATTTTTCTTTGTTCTTTTACTTTGTTTTTTGTTTTATTTGTTTTCATAAAGCTGATAAGGTGATGGAGTTACATTGTTGGTAAACCAGAGGATTTTGGCAGTTTGCTCATTACCCATTGAGTTTTCAAAGGTTTGATGACAAAGTTCAGTGACTTTATGCAAAAAATAGCCATATGATATTGAAGGGGTATTGCACTTTAACATTAGTTTATTGTGCTGTAAACAACATAGTACTACTTAATTATGATTCAAACTAGGGCCCGATTATTTGGGTTTTTTGAGTCAGATGCTAAATTTTATACAGTATTGGCAAGAAAAAAATTTGATAATCGAATATTCAGACGATTAAATAAAATCGCTATTCCTAAAATTTGCCTTAACACAAATAGCCTAGTTGTTTACTCTCAATTAAAGGTTTTTTAAGCTGTCAAGTAACTCTATGCAAAGCTAGCATAACTACCACACTGTTATTGCTAACAACAGACAGTATGAAAGTCTCTTTTACTAACTGAGAGTTTGGTGTTCAATAAAAACCTCCTGATTACGAACTAATCACTTACCACTAATCACAAATCATTTTTTGAATTATAGATCAAACTTACTGACTGCACCTCACACACAGATCACACCTAATATCACTTTATACTATAGAAAGGGAGTAACTAGCTAACTTGGCACAATTTTCATGAATGAAAAGTACGGCTGACACGTGACAAAAAAATAGTTAAACTAGGACGGGAGTCAGCTCGGACCAGCATACTGCTGTAATGTTGCTGGACCATACAGTATATTCCCACATAACCATTACTGAGAGAACTGAGGGCTGAAGGGACTCAGAACTTCATCCAGCAGTCATTCTGCATGAATGACAGCAATTACTATTTTATGAGACATTAAGAATTATTCACCTTTTATTCAGGAAAACAACGGCCAGTAATGACCATTTTGCAAAGGTCTTGAAATGACGGCAGGCGTAGAAACTACACCCATCCACATATGTATGAATCTGACAGAGATTCACTGGTTTCACTGGCTTTTAGGCCTTGGCAACGCTCTGCTATGTCTGTGTTTATACTAGCTCCAAACAATGCAAGCACGCTGCATTGAATACTGTGGGGTCACCAGGACTCTGAGCTGGTAAAAAGGTCGTCAGTAATGTCGCATTTCCATAAAAAAAAGTTTACCAATCTGTTGATACTGACAGGCAGGATTATTTGTTGCAACAGCAATGAACCACTATAAAAATGCTGGAGTTACAGGATCAGAGAGGTGCTCTTCAAACTACCCACCAATGTGTTTACTTACAATCTTGTTTTCATGCTCTTGTTTGTGAGGCACTCTGTGTAACACCCAAATTAAGGCAAACGGGGGAGAAACATCTCATTTTTTAAAATCTGACAACTTTCTTTAATCCTAATCCTGTCCAAACAAAACTTATTACCATGTAAAAGGTCAAAAGTATTAAGTATAGCCTAGGGCCCTAGGCCTTAGACTTTTACATTGACAAAATATTGCTGTGATGAGCTGGGTTTTTACTTTTGATGAATGTAAAAGTTACACTGAAATGTTTCCAATACCAGCTGATCCTCATCTTGTGACAGAGAGTAAGCATGGATCATAGTAGCAGCAACTTGCTGGAGCTTTATGTCAGAGCAACAGCGCTAACAGGCTGATACCGCTCAGGACCGCTTTGTTCTTCCACTACTGTGCTGCGGAGCTCAGGGGATTCTGGAAAGGAAAAGTCTTCCATCTCAAAGACATCGATGCTATTATGATGGCCGTCCTTCTTGCTGTCCGTCATTCATTATTTTCTGCCTGTTTATTCACAAACTATCCACTTTCTGCCTGCTGAATTCACCACACCTCAACATCTTTTATTGTGATATTAGAGGATGTTGCAAACTTCCTCTTTAAAATACAAAATTCATATAGTTAGCAGTCAGTAACTAGTTTTGTTTTCAATTATTTTATGCTGATAGGAGATCTCAGTGAAGTAATTGAGAGGTAAGGTTTGTTGACTGGTGTGGAGAAGTCAGTGTAGTTTTTTTCAGTCAGTCATTCTGCTGTGGATGTGCTTGTCTGTTCAGTCTCTATACCTTGTTAAATGACTGAGTTTAAGCTAAATTTAGTCTGCTGGCCTCACAAACTACTTGAGGGTTTATCCTCTCATTGACTGAAAAATATATTGGTTCTGTAGCTGAAAACAAGCTTGTATCAGCACCCTCCTGCCACTGTGTTTGGCTATGTGTTCGTTGATGGATATTTTTGCCAGTGATTGTGTTGTGTGTGATTAAACATCTCAACTTTAGCCCCAAATCTTTTTTGTTCACAAGAAATTTTGCAAAGCAAAGCGATTCTGCCATTTTCTCCAAACTGCCTCCCAGAATCCTCTAACGCTTAAAATAATCTTCTACTTTTGTGTTATAGCATGATTATACACACCAGAGTTTTTTAAATCACACCCTCCTGACATGCAATGTCTCAACAGTTTAAAAGTGTGATTCAATTTCAGATGATAATTTGACAACAGAAAAACACACAAAACAAGCAAAGGCTCTGGAAATTACATACGTGTTATTCTTTAAAATGGTTTATTGCTGCCTGTACCAATGCCACAGAAAGAAACAAATGAATCTTCCACTGACAATAATATGCAAACAAGCCATGTTCCTGTCACATCTGTCTGTTTGAGCAGCTAGCTTGATGACGATGATGAGTTTAGTTTAAGGGCTATAATGGGTCTGTTTTAAGCTAAGCTATACAAAATCCTCAATCCCCCTTTTTTTAGTTTTTCCTTTTACATCCATTGTTGTTCTATTCTGACACAAATCTGTCTCCGTAACTGATTGCTCCACTTTTTGAGAAACTAATACTTCTGGTGCTTCCTTAAACAGCTGAAACCAATAATCTCATCAACAGCAGAGGTGTCACAACTGATTTATGAGTTAGCATTTAACACTTCTACAAGTTCTGCGCACTGTGAGCTGAAGATATCCATCTCTGGGAAGGTTATGTCCTCATCGAGACACTTTCAGCTGTATGTCATTTGTGCAGACAATGCACAGGCATGCATGGCTTCGAGCAGCAGTCTATCAAACTTACCGATTTGCTTCACGCATTCAACATAACTGGAAACAGATGTTGTGCAAAGCACAGCAGGATCTGACTTGCTGTCTAAAACACTAACAGTATGGATTGCAGAGAAGTATAAACAAAATGTCAGTCATCACAGCACTGAAAAAGGTTAAACATCAGCTTTAATATATCAAACCTTTCCATATCTGGGTTATGTTCAGCTTTACCTCATTATTGTCGGAGCAGGGGTCGAGATTGTACGATGTAGGCCGAGAGATTTCTGGTTTCAATTCTGGCCTGATTTGCAAAATCTTAATGGGAATGAATTAAAACTGACCCAAAAAAGAAAAGAAAACAAAACTGCTCATTTTAATTTCAGTAATTGGTGCTACAGTGCCCATGGGTGAATGAGACGGCTTTAAAGGAAGCAAGGCAGAAAACAGGGGAAAGCTTTTCATCCATCGATAAAAAGGAAAATAAAAACATCTGCAAGCTTCTGTCTGCTCCAGTCCATAATACTCTTGTAAGAATAGTTCAGGCTTTTATATGGTATATTTTACGGGCCTCAAGGAAGTATATGGAAACTGAATAAAACATGAAGAAAACAGAAATTAATATTTGTTGCCATATAATCGGGAAACCCATTTGAGTCCGTGGGACAATAAAAAGTAAAGAACCATTTTAAGAAACATAAAAGCAATACAGTGCAGAACAATAAAGAAAAAACATTTCAAAATGTGGTAAATTTGTATGAACTGGCTGTTTAAAGCTGTTTGATGGAACAGATTTTTATAGTTTCTGCTCCTTTCTGGGCATCAAATATTCAAACATGAAGTTTTTGTGTGTTTAGCTGCTGCTAAGTCCAAGTCTGAGTCATGATAAATCAAATCTCTTCAAGAGGACAGATTATGTAAAAGCCCTATTCCTTTTTAAAAAGACAAAAAAAAAAATTACACTAAACTGTCTCAAAATATCAAAAACAAACTTTTATATTGAACACGTTTTTTTCTTACTTACAGAAGATGCTTTTGAGTATTTAAAGAAAATGTTTACTATACGTGGTCAGTGAGTGAGGCATTCTTGGTCCATATCTATGCCAGAAATGCTTTCACAAATTAAAATCTTAAGATTGTGTTGACTGTCTATACTGTCCATAATGTGTATTCAGTTGCTGTTCTGTGCTCACATATGTACATATTTACATGTATACATGATAAGGTTTTCTCTCCAAGTCCAAACTAGCCTGTCAAATCATTTCGATTTAGCTTTATTGCTTGTTTTCAGTCTAAGATTGACAGAGGTGATTTTGTCTGCCCTTTACACCACATGCTGTTTGTGCAGGTCAAGAGGAGGAAGTAGGTCAGCCACCGATCTTAACTGGGTTACTTTGGCAAACTGCTTATGGCTCTCAGGGCCAGCCAATGTGGATATTAAGAGTATGCTGTTCTCATTAACCACACAAAATATTTCACCTCAGGATTATCATCTTATGACCACTTAAGTAACCAAGTCTGTCTGCAAACAATAGAACAAACTCACAGAAAAGCATTGACATTTATTTACACAGAGATCCTCAACAGTGGTCGTTTTCTCTCTCACATCATTTGTGTCTCTCTACATTGTTGTCACAGATACGAGGAGCACTTTTGATCTGAGAAAATGCCAATGGAAAGACTTGATCCTACAGAGAGGGGCTGTGTGAACTTCACCATCAGATTAGCAGGAAAAACGTGTGAACTACGCTCATTACGTTGTGTCTACGCTCGCCACCTTTGTGATAGATGTTCACATGCTCCAACCAAGTAAGACATATTTCTGCACAGTGACAACCCCGCCACAACACTGTCAGCTAAAAATGACTCATTAAGTTTAAGATTAAGCCCTCTAATATTTAAATGGTGCAGGCGTGGAAACTCCAGCGGGGGGAGCAGGCAGCAGTATTTCTCTTCACTTTGCACTAATAAGGAATGCACTCATTGCAAATGGTGCTAATAAATGATCCAGGAAAGATCACAACAGAAACATTTAGTTTCCACACAGAAATTTCAGAATAAAATCAGTGCTTCTCCTCAATGTTTTAAAAGCATATTGAGCAAGTTCTGTTAAAACAATTAGACCTTCAAATATAATAACTGTTTTTATTGTTGTTTCTATTTTTTAATGCAAAGACATCAAAACAAATGTCAAATGTAAGATGTATCATTATTAAATAATTGTTATTATTTTCTTTAAAGTTTATAATTATATAGTCATATAACAGTATAACTTGTGAAAGTTGGATATTAAAGTTTAAAATGTGTGAGGAGGACCATATTGTACTCACATGGGATGCAGGAATGGACAACTCCAGTCCTTGAGGGTTGCAGTCCTGCAAGTGTTAGGACTTCCCCTGCTGCAACACACCTGATTCACATCAGACTTAATTAGACTTGTGCTGAGCTTCACATCAAACTCTAAACATGTCTGATAATTACCCACTGATTTGAGTCAGGTGTGTTTCAGCGGGGAAAGTCCTAAAAACTTGCTGGACTGTGGTCCTTCAGGACCGGGTTGTTTATCCCTGGAGTACCATAATCCACTGAAAGACAGATAAGCAGTTAAAATGCTTAAAAATATCTTGCACACTTTAGACATTTGCAAATGTTTGTTTTTAGGCAACTAAGAAAAATGCTATTTCTAAAATTGGTGAGAAATTATTATGGATTAAATAGGATTTTATTCTGTGCATTTGTCCCGATTAGGAAGCACAGAGGTGAAGTGTGGACCCAATTGCAGGCAGGAGGCAGCAGAAATCCAGATAAAGTTATTTTGTTTTGAAGTCTAACCAACACTAACACACAGACTAGACTCAAGTGAAGACTAATGAACCCACAACCAGAACTGAGCTGCCAAGGACTTGATTACAACTGAACTAAACAGGTGAACACAATCAAAATCAACACAGGTATAACTAATAACCAGGAAGATAAAGCTAGCACAAAACCCAGAATACAAAATAAAACAGGAAACCAAAAACACCCACAAAAGTCCAAATCATGACAGTAATGTTGTATATGTGTTAATATTGAGCCAAGTTTTGTCATTACAGTAGCGTTCTTTGAGAAACACTTAATAAAACATTTAAGCTCAGAATGTTTTCACCATCACAATTATAAACAAAGATAAATATAGTTCATATTTATTCCAGTGAAAATGTGGGAATAATTATTTAAAAAGGGACATAAAGTTAATAATTTTTAAAAATCTATTTTTATGCCATCACTAGGAGAAATTGTCTTTATGTGAAGTCGGGACTCTCTAAAGCTGCAGGTTTAATGACTCCTGCACATGTTGTACAATGGGCTTTATGCACCACACAACTACTTCCTGAATTAAGCAATCTCCTTTATTTCCTGTCTTTCATTTCTGAATGAAGTGATTAATCCAGATGTGTTGGACCTCAGTAATCATGCAGGCAATGGCCAGACATACCTGGATTAATTAGTTTGTCTAAAAACTTTTCAAAATATGCCAAAAGACTTCAAAATAAAAATTATACACTGAGATTTATATCTAGTAGCTATATCTGAAATCTTATTTCTTTTTCTCAGCGCATGCGAAGCTCATAACTGTTATGAGTCATCCATAATCTAGGGAAATAAAAACATCCCCACAAGCAATGTGCCATTATAACTTTCCTTCATTCTCTTGTCATAGCTATGTGGTTTTCCTTAATGATTCACCCATACTTTTAAGAAATTGATCAAATCAGTCATTTTTCTCTATGACCAGATAAAGCAAATAACCTGAAGGGATATCATTGAGGTTAAACTGCAGAGATGAGCCAGATATGGCTTCATCGTGGTATGGACTGATTTGATTTGAGGTTGAATTTCTTACCAGAAGGAAACAAGCTGGAGGGCACAATAACCACTAAGAAACAAGAGAGAGGGAAAAAAATTAGTTGTCATGACCAGTCATGTAGATGGGTTTGATGGCAGTGTTTTGCAAAACACTGGATCAGTAGCTAAACTGCTGGTTGACGGTCACTGTCAGGAAACTGTCAGGAACTGGGGATGATGTGGCCCAAAATGCAGGCTGAAGAGGCAAGATGCAGACATGGTGCAGATTTATTATAAACCATGATTAACAAACCAATGGACTGTGGAAACTGAAACAGTAAAATGAACCAGCAACTGGGATCTGAAACCAAGTGGTATAAATACACAGAAACACAGGAAGACATGAGATGTGGATAGTCTAAATGAAACCATGGTGTAACTAATAAATAAGAAAAAATGCTGGATGCAAAACAAAAATAATACAGGAAACCAAAAAAACACAACACAAAAGGTCTCAAATCATGACAGAAACAAAAATGGCCTTTTTCTATCACTTGTTTCTTCAGTTCAGTAATGATAGCCTGTCTACACTGATGCAAAATCAGCTGTGTGCAAGGAGTGCATTAATCATATGATAGCTTTATTACACAGCATTGAACATCTCATTGTGCTGACATCAACCCAAACTGTTGCAAAGGCCATTTTATTTCCATCATGGCTCTTTTCTCTGGTGATTTAACCACATCATTTTAGTGTTTGTCCATGAAGTGGACAGTGACAGTTTGTTCAAATGCAAAGCCCAACTCAGTCAATTATTTCAGTTCCTCAGGTTGTTTTGTTTTTTTAATTCAGAGACAAGCTCTGAACCACAATGTGATGCACATAAATCATTCTAATAGTGAATGTTGTGGATCCTGTGGCTTCCACACAGACTTCTAGTCATTCAGGTTAATTTCATTCAATCCAGGGATCTCCTCATTACAGATTTCTTTGCTCCTTAGAGAAAATAGCTAAATGTGCTCAGGTGTGTTTTGCCAACAGAGCTCCTGCCGGCCATTAACATGCCTGTCAAATTTGCAGACAGGAACATAAAGCAATCAAGCAAAATGTGCACATGATTTATTTTCAGCCCCCTCTCTTTTTTTAATAAAAAAAAAAAGAAGAAGATATAGCTATTCATATATCAATTTGTCCTAAACTGTGTGGTTTAAATCTAAAACCATCTGAAGAGGAATGAATAAATACTTGGAAGGGAAGCAAATCCGCTTTGTTTTCCCACAACACAGACACCTCTTCAAAAACATGCTCCAAGGTATTTGCTTGAGCTCTGCTGCCATTTGCCTTTGAAATCAGACACCCTTAAGGATTCAAGGAAAATCTGGACTGATAGACGAATTGTATCTGGTTTTGAAACACTTATTTTACTTTCTCTGACTCTCTGTCCCTGGTATTTCTGAGTACTTTTAATCTCACAATTTTCTGTTATGTCACAGAGTTTTTAAAAGCTTAAAAATATATATCACATCCCTGGAGGACGAGAGGGTTTTATGCAAAAATTGTGTTGGGGTGGGACCAGGAATTGATATTGCTTCCATAAAATACTTCAAAAAGGCTCATCTTTTTATCCATAAACATTCTGACGTATCTTCTAGTATTGTTTCAGGATATTCAGCTTGTGTTTTGTCTCCTAGTGACACCCTTGTGTCTTTGTTGTCAACAATAAACCAAACAATTATTTCCTGAGACATGATTATATTTAGATGAGTTGATTTTGAGTGTTCTGTGGTGTTTTTGTGTTTGGTATCACACGGTGAATGTTTTGTTTATGGCCTTTCTAATGTGGTCAGCACTCACACGAGAGACAAACCCAGTGGTTGAGGGGTAAAAAGAAAAAGGCTGATGCCTTTGAGTGTGAGAACCCAGCTGACTACTGCTATAAATTTAGCAAAAACAGGCAAGTTGAAATATATAAATACATAATTTTTAAGATATATTTTATATATATATATATATATATACTGCGATGGGCTGGCGTCCCGTCCAGGGTGTACCCCGCCTCTCACTCGTTGATTGCTGGGATAGGCTCCGCCCCCCCCCCCGCGACCCCGTTAGGGACAAAGCGGTAGATAATGGATATATATATATATATATATATATATATATAATGGGCTCTAGTTTTCTAAATACACATGTCTCTACATTTCTAGGAAGTCTTGTCTATGTTTTCTCTGTCTTAACTTTCCATCTGCAAGTGTTTGTGCTGCTGTTTGCTCTGGGAGAAACCAAAGAAGGGCCAGTGTCTGGACAAAACAGGCAGACAGACAGATGAACATGCCAAACTGTGACCAAAGAAAGGAAAGCAATTTAAAAAACATGGGAGGACAAGAGAAAGACAAGGCACACAGAACTGGAGAGAGATGGGGGCCCCTGACCTGACCACACTGACACACTCAGGTCTCTCTGCCCTTGCCAGCTGTGCATTGTGGTTACCTCAGAGAGGGCACTCTTGCACATACATATACTTATCTACGCATGCTGGCGATGAGGACATACTTGGCCTGTGTGAATGCATGTGTGTTTGGATGTGACATGTTATCCATGCATGCTAAGGAGAGTGCAAAAGTACCAAAGAGCCAGTTGTCTGTTTGTTTTCTTTTCAGCTATTGAGTCTTTGTGTTTTTGTCCCTGAACCTATATGCACATCTGTGTGTGTGTGTGTGTCTGTGTGTGTACGTATATTTACACGGCTGCTGGAGTGTGCTGGTACTCATTTCCATGTGTTTTTCTAGCTTAGCCACTCATGCGGGCAGGATATTGGTGTGTAGTGTGTCCCCATGTAGCACTCCATCATCTCAGTCTCTTCACTGTGTCCACATGTGTGTCACGTCTGCGAACCATTACCAATGTCAAGCACAAACGGAGTAATTAGAAATAAGTGCTCAAAGGTGCAACCGTTACACCCCACAACCCCCCCAAGTTATTCCATCCCACAATCCTTTGCCTCACTCTGAGGCGTCTATTCCCAACACTGGTTTTTCACTGCTGCCCAGTGCGTACGTCTCTGCAAATAGAAATGGCCCTGCTAACAGGCAATGTGGGCACCCTGTGTTTTCAGAGCAGGCACGGCGAGTGCTGACTGCCCCTCTAAATGGTTATTTTTACCATGTGTGGAGTTCCAATGGACATGCAGGAGAGAGATGTGCAGGAAACACAACAGAATCAATGGAGAAAGTTTCTTCTCAATGCTGCATTCAGATCTATGCATCATTCAGTGTGTGAGCGTGTTCATTACAGTAACAAAATCTGGGCGGGCTTTTCCAATATGAGTGTGCCATGTTAGGTGAAGAGAACCACCCGTGTGTTTGTTTGCACAAGTGTTGTGTGTGTTTTGTCTTCCGTTTTCTAGGAAACAGGCTTTCTTTGTCAAAGCAGGCAGCCTGCAAATCTACTGTAACCTCTGTAACCCCCACCCACCATCACCACCTCCACCCTTCCTCACTCTCAGAAGCAAAGCTTGAAGCAGATGCTCCACAATCTCCACAAGTGCCAACATCCGTAAACTGATGTCAGAGCACAGAACATCCGTCAGTATCGCACATCCTAAAACATTCAAACAATGACACATAAACACACTCACACACACATGTTAATGTTTGCATGAATGCGGGGACTTCCCACACAAGCTCATGACATCTTAATTCAGTGCCACAAAGTGCAAAGTGGTATATGGAGGAATGGAAAAAACTGCAACGCTCCGGCTGAGGTCAGTTTTGGAGACAAACCAAATGTTGAGTGAGCAAAGTAGAAACCTGAAATATGTGCTTTAATCGTTGTCCTCACTTTGCCCTCCAGGGATACGTGCTCTTACCCAAGTCAAACAAAGGACGCGGAGGGAAATCAGCACAAACATATTTGCATATGCTCACAGTTTACTCCTGAGCGAGAGCAAACATTGTGAAAATTGATCTAAATAATTGCTTCTGCAGTTGAATTAAGATAACACTTTTTCCATAGGATCTAATCAGTTGCACTGATAAACAAATCTGCTTGCTATGCATAGATTTTGGGGATTGACACACCTTGCTATGCACACGTGCACACACACATAAAATGTAAACACATTGAAGCCACCATAAATTACAGTCATCCCCCATCTGGGAGCATTAAGAAGCTGTTAATGAATAGGGTGCAGCAGCAGCAGCCACAAGTGGAACAAGCCAGCTGGAGGAGGGAGGAGTGGCAGAGGGAGAGAGGTTGGGGGAGATGGGTAGCATCTGGGCAACAGATATGTGTGTAGTCATGTAAAAGAGGTTGTGGTAACAGAAACACATCTTGAGGCAAGAGACGAATCAAAAGAGCTGTTTTAAAATGAGGGCTTTTTTAGTGACCTGCCCGGGAGAAAATGTAGCGTATCACATGCAAATACCCATAATCATGCAATTTTATTTGTGAAAATTTACTCTCAAACCGTTTACAATGTATACCATGATGATAACGGATAAACTCAGTCACCCCACATAGCCCCTTATGGCTGAGCAGGAGCTGGAACAACAAACTTAAGCATTAAAAAAAAGCTGCAATGAAAAGCAACAGCCACCCTGAGACTAATGACTGCCCCGTGTGCATGGACGGTGTCTGAGGAGGTGTGGCAACAGAAGGGCAAGTTATCTTAAGTGACCTTTTAATACCCCCAGCCCTTTCACAATACCTCACTGGTGGGCGTTCAAAGTGGACACATGGGCAATATACAGAGCAGAAGTGTGCCCCAGAAGGAGACAAAAGACGCCACCTGTATGCTAATGTATTGTGGGACTCTCGGAGCGGCATGTTAAGAAGCAGAAGGATCAAGTGTGGCGCTCCTTTAGAAAGAGCCCGAGGTTGTAAAACAGAATCAGAAGCCAAAATTGATTTTTGAACTCGCTCTCTCCTTTTTTTAACAAGTAAAGGCGAGAAAGCCTGAAAAAAATCTTAGGAGTGCCAGATTATGGGGGTAAAGGGGGCTGTAAAATTGATTTTTCTATTTCTTAAAGGTTGAAAAAGAATGAGACAATGAGGGTGAACTGGAAGAGAAACTACAGGACAGTGCAGTGAGGATACGAAAGGGCAAAGGCAGTAAAAGTTATTACTAATCTGTGTTTTAAGTAATGACAAGAAGGAAGAATTGTAGAGGATGTCACTTTTTTTTTTTGGGGGGGGGGGTGGCAGAAGCAAAACCTGTAAATTTCATTGTATCTTTTGCTTTGTAAGTACTGGGTAAGGCAAAGTAACTGAGCATCAGCGTGGAGTCTTCGTCAATAAGCACAAGAAAGGAAAATAAGGCAATAAAACTCATTTCTACTCTTTGTTTTTCTCTTAGACAGAAGGAGGGTTGACTAGGAGTGTGCCGCGGCAGAGGGACGGCTTTTCTTACAAAAAAAGGTAGAGAAGTCAAAGGCCATAAAGGTTTTTTTCTTCTTATGACTTTAAGTAATAAACTAGAGTGGTAGCATGTGCCTGTTGAATGGAGGGCGTGGTAATTGCTATTAATCTGATTTCAGAGTGGCACACTTGCACAAAAGCCCAGAGTTTCTCTCTTTTGCAGCCTTGGACCACCCATGCAAACTCTTTTTTTTCATTCATAAACAGACTTAGGTAAACACATCTTCAGCATGCACACAGGAACACTATTCATGTCTGCTGAACTTTCCACTATCAGACTACCCCGTTTACAAAGCCCAGAGCCATCTATTTGCCACACTGGCTCTGAACCAATACAGCTATTTTATGCAGCATATTTTACAGATCATCTAAATACCTTGTTCAGACAACAAAATTGTGAATCAAGTTACATAATGCTCAGTGGTTTCATCTGTTTTACTTCATTTTATCAGCAAAATAAGTCTTGAAAGTAAACTTAGAGTTGGACAGTCACATCGCTTACTTTCCATCTACCAGTTGGAGTCAGCAGCAATGCCGGCGGCGCTGCTGAGCCCATGAGCATGTTAAGTATCACCTCTTATTAGCAGCGGCTTCACTTGTCATTGCTCTCGCCGTGACAGACGGGATGCCACTATTCTTGACTTGCCAGCTGCCAGTGTCTCTTCTCTCAGCTCTCTCCATGCTTCCCTGGGCATCTCGACGATAGGAATTATTTGAATACTCACACTTTCTGCTCTTTGGTGTGATGAGGAGCTTAACTCCTAGGAATCAGGAATGTAATAAACCAGTATGAATGGATTTGGCATTTTAGCACTGACACTACATGATGTTCCAGCTCTAAACTAGTTAAGCTGTCTGCTCTCTGGGATCAGGTGTATCTTGCCTACAGCTTCCTTCATTTAAAAACATGGCTCTGCAAGCCTTGTCGTTACAACTCAGCTTCTCTTCCACCTATTTCCTCAGGAGAAAGGTGCACAGCTGGCCCCTGTGAAACTGTTAGAACATTGTTAAAAAGTGCCGTTGTGTGAATGTAATGCGCCGCTGGGCTGTTTACTGAGCAATGTGATGTTACTCTCCCCTTCCCTCCAGACTTGTCTGTGTTGTAATGATGATTGCACTTTAGTGTTCTGTTATGTACTCAGCAGCTTATTCCCACTGAAGCCTCCATGCCCTCTCAGGCTGTTGTGCTGTTGGGTCACAGAAAAGCAGGGGATGGTAAACAGTCTTTTTGGGTGGTCCCCTTTTCAGGACTCAGACTCCATGGACGCACTGTAAAGTCTGACAGGAGAGGACCTCTTTCTTTTCAACACAACCTGTGTTGCTGCTTTCTGTTCTGCTGTGTTCTGTCACTTGTTTGTGGCTGCCAGAGTCTGTGGATCTGCCCTCATGCATATTGAAGGAGGCTTTTGAGGAATCCACCAGTGCGCGTCTTTTTCATCCTCCTCTCCTATTTACATTTGAGTGTCAGTCTCCCCCTTTTTCCCTGCATCTGCCTGAATCTCTCTAAGAAGTGCTTTTGCATTCCATTATTCACTTTCTGGTTTTTCTCACTCTCTTCCACCTGCCCACTTTGCTGAGGACTGTCTTGCTTTCTTTCTCACCCTACTTAGTTACAATTTTCTCTGCCTAAATATTTTTTTTTATTATTTTTGTATGCAGGTTAATTATCTTCTTGGCATTTCTCATGCTCTTCTAATTTCCCCCCCTCTCCCTCAATCTTTCCTCCTAACTGTGGAAATCCCTTTTAGGACACTGATGTATCCCTATATGCTACTTCTATTCTGATTTTTCAATTTTTTTTTAACTCTGCCCTTATTCTGCTCCAATACGCACAGCATTAATTTGCTACTTTTAAAAAATATTACTTCTTGTCTCTTCATATTTATTTTGTTCCATCACTCCAGCCTCACTCTTGAATCCTGCTTCGCTACCTCCCCTGCATTTGTACCTCATCTGAACATCTTATTACCGTACACATCGTGTCTCTTCGCTGTCCTTTTTATTTGCCCATTTCTATTTTCTTCACTCTCCTGCCAGCTTCTCACCTCTCTCATAATCCGCTTTTTGTTTCTCCTTTCACCTCAGACTTATTTGTGTGTATGTGCTTTTTGTGTCTTTCTAAGCTTTATTCCTCCATATCTGGTCCTTTTTATTAAACTTCCTGTAGACCGATGCCTAAATTGAAAAGGTCGGTGCAGCCTTTCAAAATGACATTGTGTGCATTTGTTTCTCTGCGAATCACTTACAATATCTAAGGATCACCTTATGAGATTGTGACAGTCTGGTGGAAATGATGTATCACACTATTGTCTTTGTTTACCTAGATGAGGTAGCTGTGATTACAGGTCAGCAAAAGTTACATGTTTGCTAATTACTGGTCCAAAGTTCTCTTTGCATCATTTACAGGTTAAATCCCTTATTTGTTCCCATATATCATCTTCACTTTGCATTTTGTTCCTCGTAAGCATATTTTCATTCTCATCCCACACGCCTCCTTACTTTTTGATGTCATTCTTGTTCTAGTTATCTAACAATGTGTTAGCATTCCCTTCTCAATTCTCCTCCTCCTCATCCGCCTTCTTCTAAGCTGCTCTTTGTGTCTTAGTTTTTTGCTCATATGGTGGAAATGCAGGCATAGATTTTTGTAACACCGAGTGTGCATGGGTCTGGTCATGTGTGTGTCAATAACAGCCCACCTAATAGGGAAGTTTACTATGTGACTCCCTGCTGCTCATCTTCTAATATCTTGTTTCCTTTTCCATATTCAAGATGCCCTACAGTCATATCTTTGTATTACTGTATCCCTCCCACTCACACAGTGCTTTTCACCCTTTGCTTCCTGGGGAAGCCCTGCTTTACATATTTCAGATATCCCTCTGCTCCAGCACACCTGATTCATCGGATGGGTCACGATCAGCCAACACTCAGATTTCAAGGATTTCACAGATAATTCATTTATGCTTTCATCTTGTTGCAGAGATGTTACTATTTACTAATAAGAAAAATAAAATGGGCCAGTTCAATGAAGTGAAACATTTATAGATTTCTCAGAAAACAAAATGATTCACACGGTTGTCAGCTGTTGACGTGATAAAAAAAACTTGGAGTTACTTTCATCTGATTGAGCACAACTTTGTAAGAGTTTAAAAAGTAGAATTTTACACCAACGTTTGACAAAGTATTACGGTGCCAAGATAAAATAATGGAATCAATCTAGAGTCACTCAGACAAGTGTCTCCTGACTTGTTACACCAACATCTTCAAAGTTTGAGGCTTATAAAAGGAACAGAAAGGTAAGAAGCATGAAATGAAGTTTTGTTTGCACTGGTCTGCAGAGTGTTGTTGCTCCACAAGAAGAATCAAAACCTGTACAATAAATGTGTTACGTACTCCGTTTTCTTTGCAGATGAAGTTTCTAGTTTCAGTTTAATACATGTTTACATGTTAATACATGTTTCCACTACACCTTATAAGGCGTAAATTGGAAAGGTAAGCCACTTTTTTTCCTTTAATACACTATGACGTTCCATTTTTCCACTAAGCTCCCATTGAAAACTGATTGAGTATGATTTGATATACATGTTTGGGTTCACATTTAGCAAAAAAGAAAACATGTATCCAGGAAATGTGTTACCATTTTACCAATTAAAAACATTAAAAGTGTTGCATACTTTCTAAATATTGGCACAAACATGCAGATTTATGAGAAAATAAGTCTGCAGTAATTAAGCTCTCAGTGCCTGGAATAAGCATGAAAGCCACTGGCTAGTTATAAACTTGCTAAGGTTCTGATCTGCTTTGAAACCAGTTTTCCAGACCGCGTCAAAATGTTCCTCCCGTCCTCAAAATACCTAGATGCATGATTGGCCACTTCAGCCATTTTAATGCATGAGCTGGATGACCAGATGTGGCCATTGTTCACAGACAACAGGACATTGGTTTTGGATTTACTCTCCGAATTGGGACTTCTGTAAAGGCACACCAGAAGCACAACATAGAGCGGAAACCACAGTGAGTTGTTTGTAGAATTAATATCAATGCAAAGTGCATTTGGACACATCAGCGAGGTGGAAAGCATTACACAATCAAACATGAAACATTAAATGCTGCCAGCATGCACAGTCACACTCTATAAAATCAATGTTTTACTAAACAGCTTCCTCATACATGGACTCAAATCATCTAAACGCATTCCAGGAAGACATTTTCACTCTGCTTTTAACTTGAAAATGTCAAGGTTATTGTACATACATGTGTGTGTGCGTGTATGAAAACAGGACGTGTGTGTGAAAACAGTACTTAATGGCATTACCTTTGATAACCTTCCTCTTTTCCCTGACATACTGTTGCATACACTGGATATGGTTATGCATAATCAGCCACCTCTTTGTTTACTTCTTATGATTAACCACAGCTAATTAAGAACGGGCACTTACCGCTTCATCTCTTTGCTGTAGCATTACTGTTGCTCACTGATTACTTTGGCTCTGCTGTGAAATCATTTCACCTCACCATTAGCTGTGTTTTTTTTTTTTTTTGCTTGCTTCAGGAAAAGGTAGGGGAATAATCTGTGCCAAAGCAAGCAATAACAAGTCCACGGACAAACTTCTTCATAGGCAAATTACCCAGGGAATGATTATCATGCTGTCTCTTTTTTCCTTTGTGTGTGTGTGTGTGTGTGTGTGTGTGTGTGTGTGAGAGAGAGTAGGTAGACCTGGGCATTGCTAATTACAGGAAACACTTCTGTGTCATTGTTTGCAAAGAAAGAACCCAAAAGTTCAGGAGCAAGCCCTGCAGTGGAGCTGCATTGACTAACAATAGAGCACACAAACCGAAGAGGCCACTGCAGCAAGACACACACTGGACTAAGCACCACTGGCCTGCTCCACGGTTCACACCATTAAAGTCCATTGATGTAAATAGATCGAGAGGTGTTGTTTGGGGAGGGAAATGTGATGACAGTCTGTTATTAAACCCCCTCATTTGTATTCACAGCAAAGGTGCCAAACACTTCTTTAATGGTTATGTTACAGGGAAAAAAAGCAGCAACTGGGGACAAAGCAGCTGCCTGTGATTTCATGTGAAACTGTTCATATTACAGATAAAACACGGTTTTACAGTTTGTTCACACAGATGAAATGAAGCCAGATGGACGTATTGCTGAATAATTGCTGTAGATATTTCCATTTTCAGGTGAAAAAAATACTCATGGTTTTGTTTTATGTTTTCTGGATCACTGAAAGTGCATATCTATGACATCATCTAATTGCTTCGGTTGCAATGGTTAAAAAAGAGCTAATTATGGATAGTGGATTTCTCATGCCTACATTAAAGAGCAATCCCTATCATTTTCTTATATCTCATTTTTATGCCACAGAGCAGACTTGGTGCAAATTCTGTCAGGAATGGAGGTGAAAAGGGTTGTGCTTATGTGTGTTAGTGCATTTTTTAGTGTGGAGATGCAGAGGTCCACAGATATAACTGTTTGTGAATCTGTCTGGCAAACAAAAATATTCAGTTTTCTTTTTCTCATTCTTAAATTCATGATTTTTTTAAATTTACAGAACCTTCATTTGAGTCCGGGGTTTTGACATTGACGTTGATGTGCTGACAGCTTTTTATTACAAAAAACAAACAACTTTGATTGCAATGCAAACAGCAATTATGCCATCAGTCATTCTCACTCTCTTGTTCCTACTGAGTCAGAAAAAAACAATTGGATCTTTAAAAGAAATTGATACAGCTTTTCATGCATATAAAACACATTCTTCTGTGTGACCTGCTTGGTGCACGATGCCACACAATTACAAAGCACATATGCCATTCTGTATTTGCGCTTTTAGATCTGAACAGCTTGTCAGCTTGAAGAACGTTTTAACATGCAGATTGCCTGCATGGTGAATACTTACAACCACTGAGAATACAATGTATTTTCTGTAGTGCTTACCTGGATTCTGGGACTTTTATTGCAGAAAGCAAAGATTGAAAGAGTTTATGTAAGCAGGGCTTTTCTGAAAAAGGGTACTCAAAGATCCAGAAAACAAATGTATTTAGTAAAATCCATAACATTTTGTAATATTTACCTCATCTATTAACTGAAAATGTGCAATTTTATCACTGTTTTATGCTTCTGTTTTGAAAGCCTTACAGAATTATTCTTACAGGAGTGCACCCACTGGTATCCTAAATGTGGACCATATCCAGCAGAGTTCATCTGATCACATCCCTGAATGTTACACAAAACTAGAAATGAGCATGTTTAATTTTTTAGAAGTACTTATTCCTTTCTCTGACCAAGTTTGACTCATTTTTGTGTATTTTAATCACGTATGATGTCAGGCAGAAATTCACTCGAAGCCCAAGCTCAAAAATCCATGTGGGAATAGAAAATGACTTGCAATATATCCAACAGAAACTTTCTGTTTAACCATAAACATTTAGCTTCACCAAATTATTTCCCAACTATTTTTTTTTGTTTGTTTGTTTTGTTTTTTAGTTTTCTAGATATGAGTATAACAAATTTTTTCAGATGACAGAATAACACTTCTATACTTGAAGTTTAACAAATCACTGTTCAAACACAACAGATGTTGCACAACCAGCATTCAAGTAGGGTGGTGCGCTTTAATGACTGATACAAGCTCAGGAGGAAACCCTGCAATAAGAAAACATTTACAGGTGGACTAAATAACTGAAAGGCTATATATACAATGCAGTGTATTGTAAGATGCTATTTTAGCACGGATAATGCATAGACTTAGTTTACAATATGTTAGGAAGGCAGCGTTTAGCTCCATCCTAATATTTTATTGTTGTTTTTTCTGTTCTGTTGTTTGGAAGCCATTAGGTTTTCCATAATACGCTCATTCCACTGTGGAAAAATACTAAGGATAGGCTAACAGCAGAATTTGTAAATTTAATTGATATTTTCCTATGAAGAACATTTTAATTGATGTATTTTGTTTTGTTTTATGTGTTAAATAGGATAAATAGATCTGCCTGTCAGGTTTTAAAACGATATCACTGTGGCAACCTTTGGCATTTATATGACATTTTAAAATGAAATAATTTTTCCCTGTTAAACACAGATTCTATGTTTATATAATCGTGCTGTGTTTTGTTCTGTAATAAAGTTTTGTCCTGCTGTACTGTGTGCAGACCTGGGAAGCTCGCGTCTCTCGGACAGAGCTCTGATTGGTCTCCTGGTGTATCGGGGCGTGGCTTGTAGCTCAATACATTTTTACAAAACCAGCGTCCACACAAACCGAGCTCTTCATTCACTACGGATTTGACGAGTTCACTTGTTCTGTGCTGATTATTTATTCAGTTCACTATCAACCAAACCGTTTTTATTGACCGCAGTTGTGCGTTTCAGCGTGCATTCTTCAAGTACGCAGACGAGCACATCTTGGAAAACTTTTGTTACTGTTTTTAAAGGTTTTTGTTTTGCACAACCTGTTTGAGTTGTGTTCCCCCTCGTCTTTCTGCATGCCACCACTTCACTCCACCATGGATATGCTTTGGATTGTTGGCGTCGCTGTAAACGTGTGCGCCTGGTTTGCTTCAGCGGAGCGGCACAGCATCTACTGGAACAGCACCAACCCAAAGTAACTATCTGCTTTTTCTTTGTGTTTTTCCATGCCCACTCTTGTATTCCTCCAATAGAGTAAAATGTTGATCAGCATAATTACTTTCCCCTTTAAAAATGAAAAGGATTTTTAATCCATCACTGTGCATACAAGCGCAATTTCTGAATCAGAAGCGCATGATTTCTTTCAGTGCATGCATATTCATCGAGGCTGTGATGAATTTACGATGGAAGCAACTGACTGCTGTTGACATGATAATGCAAAACACTTGGGAGTCATGCTCCCTCCCCCTTTCTCTCTTTCTGAGCCTGTTATTATAAAGCTGTTTAGCTCTAATTCATTGCCTAACCTGTTCGGATTTAATCCATTTTCAGCCTGTTCTGTGCTGCAGGATTAGTTTTTATCAGCTTTGATCATCTTTGTAAATTGATTGGGGGGCGGTTTGTACTTTCAATGGAATAAAGCTGCTTTAAATGTAAATGTGGGCGTTTCAGAGACCTTTGGAATCAGTGCTCCTACAGAGTTGTAGAAAAGTTTTCTCATTATTATTCAATTTTCGACAACCTATCTAACAGGAATGAAAGGTCAAAGGCTTCCTTGACAAAGGTTATATTTCTCTTGTTGATTTTACAGGCTTGACTCAGGACAGAATGTGTTGTAATATCTGTTGCAATATCCTCCCCATCTGACAGAGAACCCTAACCTCTGTGTGGAGTGGGAGGTTGCTGTATCTTCTAAATCAAGAGATCTCACATGGGTTTGTGCTGTCAGGGAGACTAGAAGGTGTTCATATTTCAGGTGCTAAGACAAGTAATAATGGTGTACGACAAAGACAGAGGAGGTAAGTTGAAGCCTGCCCAGTAGGTCACACCATGTGGGAGAGAGATAGATTGCTTAGGGAGGAGAAATTTGAGCTCATATTGTGGGGGTTAGAGGCCATTCGGCATAAGTGGGGGTCAATTAAGACTATGGTTGATGATGGCTGAGGTGAAATGGCTCGGGGTTTGAAGAGGGTCAGGTTTGCACTCCACAAACAAACTTCTACATGCACCCACACACATAAACACGCCCACTGACACACATGGAAGGGCAAATGCAAACAGACTCCTGGCAGACAATCACTCAATCACACCAAGAGACGCCATCTAAATCAATCAGTGTGGGGCTCACACTCAAACACCAAATGTTCTCTCACAAGCTAACACCCAGCCACTTTCCCCCCTCCTTATCTCCCTGTGTGGCTGCAATTGTGGCTTTTAATGTTCTCAAAGTCCATAATTACAGCGACAAAGTTTTCCTCTGAAAATCAGTCAAAGTCCCAGATGCAGAGGCAGTTTGTTGTTCTCCTGTACAATGGGAGTGCGGACATTGTGCTTGTGTGTGTCCTGGTAATCCCTCCTTTTTTGCACTTGCTATTTTATTCCAGAATCTAAATCTCTTCCTTCACCAAATCCTAATCCTCAATTCATAGAAAAAAAACTTGGACTTTCGTAAATGCTTTCATTCAGTGCTTTTAATTATTCCCAGAAATCTCCCCTCCCCTTCAACCTGTCACTTGATACAGTGTTGATGCCCATCAGTTCCCTCACGGTAGCCACTTTTTCCTGCTTCTGCTCCAGGTTTATTGTGCTCCTCATTACTCAGAAAGCTGTCATTGATTAAATTGATCTCAGATTGATCACTTTGGTCCTTGCGGCTCAGGCTCATTTCCTTTTTCTCAGCTGGTATGTTGAAGGATTTTGCATCACACTCATACAAATGCACACTTTTCTCTGCACACCTTGGGGGCTTGCTGACTTTCAAAGTTGACACTGCTTGAACTGTAATGACTACTTTGTTTCTACGTACGTAAAATCTGTTCCAACAGTATATGCTTTTCAGCACTTTCTAGCATTTTACCAGTCGGGATAATCCAAACCTTTGTTACTGATTAGCAACAGCCTAATCACCTGCAGGCTGGTTCCCAGAAAGCAGCGTACCAATGCTCCCAATCAGCCTAGTTTGGCATGCCAGTATATGTGTGTGTGTGTGTGTGGAAGGTTTTTCATAAAGGGAGTGCCTCTGAGTATGGGCTTACTCACTGTGACTCACACATCTCCTGCACATTAACCCAGTCATATACACATTCATGAGCACGTGGTTATAGCTTAGCATCATCCTAGGAGAGGTTCGTGCTCTGTAACTGCAGCGTGAGGCAATAATCTCCCCTTTCACTGCTTCTTTCTTGCTTTTCCCTTTTCCCTGTTGACAGAACAGGAGTAGACAGCCACCTTCACTCGTCCCCCTCCTTCTCTTCTGCCTTGTACCTGTCTCCCCTTCACTCCACCTCCTCCCTCTCCCTCATTTTGGCCAAGTTCCCTTTTGAGCTTGACTCTTTTTTTTCTTCACTTTTTTGTGCCTTACTCATACAATAAATAGCTTCTTTCTTTTTTTCCAGCACCTCCTTCTATTATAGCAGTATTTTCTTTTAGTTAACTAATAAAATCTGAACTCTTATTGGATCATTACTGCTAATAATTTAACCAAGAATATGAGATTTTTGTGTTCTCTCAGTTCAAAAGGGAGTTATTTCTGGTATGTTTCACCCCTCATGAAGCATTTTCTTGGTATTTATCTAGTTAATGTGGCTGTTTTGTGATGCGTCCCATACAAATTGGAGGAATGGTCTTCATAGTGGGCCACAAAAAGAGAATAGTAACTGGTGTGACTGATCAAGGGTTAGAGTTCACTATGTGATGAAGTGGCACAGCCTCTATCAATCTGTCAGTCATTCTGTCACGGCGGTGGTCCCTGAATACCCGCTGCCACTCAGACTAGCTTCTCTTCACACAGCTATGGTTCAGCCTCTGGGAAACTCTTATTCACTCCCCCTCCTGTCTTTTTGGTCCCCTTCGCTCCTTTTCTGGCTTTTATCTCAACTTTACAAGCTGTCCCTTTTCAGTCTATTATTTCCTCACCTCCAACTCTGATTCTCAGAGAAGTGTGTGTGTGTGTGTGTGTGTGAGAGAGAGAGGTGATGGATGGCAACAGTGAGGATATTAAAGGCGTGTAGCT
>JBAMIG010000018.1:14935701-14948595 GCA_037177335.1 Kiunga ballochi
TTGTTTCCTCTTTTTTCCTCTTCTTTCTTTCTTTCTCTTTCTTTTCCTTTTTGTGGAGGCGGGAGGGAAGCATGCTCAGAGGTGAGGAATTTTTTTATCGTTATTGGCACCCATGGCTATCCAACACAAGACACTTTGTCCTTTCCTTCACGCTTTCTTCCCATTCAAACCTTTCCTTTTTAAGTTTCCTCCTTGTACTTTTTAATGCTAAGTCACTCAGGTCTTCTCAGCAAAACTGTTGTATTTACTTAAAAACTTCCCCGTCTTTCCACTTTTCTGTTATTGTGTGGGTGTCCCCTATGGAACGGCTTCTTAGTGTAGTGGAGCCAGTCGAGGAGTTCAAGCCGGCAAAAGAGGGAAATTAAATTTAAGAGAAAACAAATAGAGTGGAGGTAGAGACGTCTGTTTGCCTTCTGTGCATGTTCTTGCATGCATGTTTTAGATGAAAGATAAAGCTGGGTAGGTATATTGACAGGTGTGGCTAGTTGGGTGCAGTAAAAAAGATATATATATACATTTCTGTGATTTGCAAGTAACTCAAAACAAAGTTACTTTTCCAGAAAAAAAAAACCTCCACATCTCCCACTTCACTTCCTAATCCAGCTGCACCCCCCTCCCCCTTTTATAGTCTGCCTTCTCTTGAGAAAATCCCTAAACCTATCCATCTTTGTCTGGAATTATCTGCCCCCGTCTCCCCATCTCACTATTAATCTGGTTTAATAATCTGTCTGATAAATTCAATCAGAGGAAAATACTCAGATTTCAAACGGATGGCAGCTGCATCTCAATGACCAGAAAAAGGTGTTTGCTTTGTCTATCTTTACAGATTTAGACGATGTTGACAAGATTTTTTTTCTTTTGCTTTTCTTCTGATTCAGTATTCTAACCTGATCTTGCAGCACTATAAGTAGTAGGGCATGTTTTATTGACTGCACCAGATAGTGAATCAGGCCAAAGGTTTTAACTTCCCGCAGGCGTGCTGTCGGCATTGCCAGAGTCTGCACACTGTCTGGTGTGTGTCTCCTGCAAAGCGCTGCACTTCCTGTAAACGTATTTTCCCGGGAAAACTGCGTATCCTGTCTGCACAATAAACAATACGTTTCTCACACACCAACACACACGAGACCGTAAACATCTGAATGCAGGAGTTGATTGAACTTCCCAGGATCATATGGGAAACGTTTCAAGGGTGAGAATACTTAAATGAGCAGTGATTGCCGAATGATGGATGTGTTTAAGCGTGACAACATGCACCGTATTTAAGGATCCATTTTCAGTACCTGCGCATTGGACAGAACTCATAAATGTGTGCTTAGATTTACCTCTGATCAGTGATACTACAAAAACCGGCTGGTGTTTCCTTGAACTCTCCCGTCCTGCTACCTCTTCCTTATCTTTGCACCAGACTTCCTTGCTCTTTCCCACTGTGCTCCACTCTGCAGTGATTTACAAGAAATCCTAGATGAAGAACAAAAGTTTCATAAGGGGGCAAATTTATGATTACAGCACAACTACTTTCTCATGATTTGTTGGCCCAAGAGTGTATATGTGTGACCACCCCAAGACTTCTTTGTCAAGTCATGTTAACACTCAATGAACTAACAGGGTTTATGGGTCTGAATGAGGAAGAATCCGCTAGTAAAAGTCAGATATTATCTGAAAAAAAGAGCCATTGTGTTTGTTTTCTTGTGCAAATATGTACTATTGTGTAACTTCAACCTTTGTCTTGCTTTTGTTCTTCTGTTTGTTGAAAGTGTACATGTAGTATATAAACATGTTTTCCACATAATATTTTCCCCCTTAAAAGTGAGTTGTATCACTGCGCTTACTACAACTAGATACTGGAAAGCAAGTACTGTGCTAAAGAAAAAGTTTGATTTTGTTGAAACCAATTTTCTTGTTCAGATATTTGCTTGGTGAGAAATTTGATGCCAGTTGTGATGTTTCTGCTGTGACCACTTTAGATACAAGTGACTCTGGCAACAACATGAGGCTGTTGGAAAGACCATATTCATCTAAGCCTCCTTTAGTCCAGGAGAATTAGCCAGTTCTTTCTTCAAGACTTTCCCCCAGCATTTTTACTCAACTGGGTGGCAACAGGAACTTTGTCGGATCAGCCTGGGACGCTGGGAGAATCACCAATGATGCAGACAGACAAAGGTTGAATGGCAGACAGGAGAAAGCTGATTGAGATGAATGTCTGAAAGTCACACGAAGCAAAGAATGAGGGGCTAGAATTATTATGTTAAAAGAGAAGAGCTCAAAAAGTTGGACCACATCTGTTTCTATGACAACCCTGGCATATTCACATCACGTTGTGCTTGGCTCTGCAAACAGTGGGTCAAAAAGTTGCATATTTGGAATACCACCAGGACAGGTTGTGATTGGTTCAGTGAGTGTCTGGATGGGGGAGGGATGGAGTTGACATGGGGATCTGGTTTGGTTATTGAGTGATAAAAGACGGACAGAGAGTGGGAGGGAATAGCCGACAGTGATTAATGAATAGATCAACCAAAAAAACAACAGGAATGTAAGTGATGTCAGTCCAATTAAAGCCCTCATCATTCCCTGAAGTGTCCAATGATTTTCACAAATTTATCTTGAATTGCACTGCTCCCTTGTGTCTTGTGTCTGTCATTGTTCACCTCTCGTTTAACAATTTACGACAATGGATACACATTGCCATGTACATTAATTTCTTTCAAACGCCAAAACTCAAACTTAAACAGGTAATGTATACTAAATATATACTTTAAAATCTGCCCCATTCTGCTCGTGTCGTCCTTTAGTTTTCCCCAGCCATCAGCCCCCCACTCTGGGCCTCACTGTCCACTCTAAGCCCCCTGTATTAAGCAGGGTCTGGTGCTGATGAATGGACTCCAACACTGCCTCTTCTCCACCCAATAATCCAGGCTTGAACAAACCGATTAGATGGTCCTTCACATTCCGGTTCACTCATCCATGAGGCCGACCAGTCAACTTTTGGGTCACGCTCTGGCGTGTGTGCAACCCAGGTGGAACATGATGTTACATTCCCAGAATCTTCCTACAGTGATGGAAGATGACTATGGATTCAATGGTCACATTTTTATTTTAGATTGGGTTTAAATCTATTAAAATGATTCTTGCTAACTGTCCATTTATTAAACTCCGGTGCTGACTTGGCAATCGTCCGACCTTTGATCCACATTGTGGCCTCTCCGCCTTTAGAGGTCTAGCATTCCACAGGGTGATAGTCCACAGAGATGAGAGGATGATGGATGGATGAAAGGAAGGGATAGAGGTTGAGAAGAAATAAAAAGGCAGAGCAGAGAGATTAAAGAAGAGAGATTAGACTCCTGCTCCTAAAGAGCCTCCAATAAATCAGGAACTCCCTCTTAGCAGAGGAGGAAGAGTAGCCGGATACAGTCTGTACCATATTTTTCACCAGATTGCGAACGCACACATCTGACTGCTTGAAATTCTCTCTCTGCTATCATCAGCATTTGTTATTGGCATTCATTATCCACCTTATCGTGGCTGAAACACACTCCCAGATTCCTCAGAGCTCAAGAGAGACTACGCACACACATACTCAGACATAAACAATCACACTTCAATGTATCAGGGTGAGACAGACACCCATGCAAACAATGCTTGCTGCATGCCATAGTTCCACAAATCATCCTTTTAATGGAGGATACCACCAATCTCCGTGTTTAAAATTCTGCCATGATTAATCGAAACGATCCTGGAATGAACAGTAGAATAAATCATTACACATGGGAAAAAAAAAAACGCTTAAAAAAGGGGAAAACAAGTAATGATGGTGTTTGAAAGGTGCAGCTTTTCACTGTTAGAATGTTTTAAAACAGAAACCAACACTTGCTTTGAAGGAAGGTATTCCAGTCACTTCATTAAGCTGATGATGTGGAACGTTTCGATAGAAAGGAACAAAAAGCTGCAAGATAATTGAAGCTATTTTATTATTTAATAAAATACACCAGTCAGCCTCCCCCCGGTGCACACTCAGTGACTGTCCCCTCTGCTAAGTGAGCTTCTCCAGCGGAGGCATATTGTGAATAGAGACACTGTATGAAGCAGTGGCATTGATTAAGCAACTGTAGCGCTCAAACAGAAACACTTAGTGAGAAAGACTTCAAAAGCCAGTTCCAGCCCAAGCCCTTTGACCCCCCTCGCCCACTCCTATTCATGTCTCACCCTAAAAAAGGGCTGGGAAGTGGGGAGCATGAGGGTATAATTACCCCCCTCCAGGGCAACTTTAATACCCTTGTTTTGTGTTTTAATTGCACCCCCCTCCGACACTCTTTTGGTGAACACATCAGGACCATACTGCAACCAGTTTGTAATCAGAGCTTGGGGTGAGAAAGGGATTGGGTGAAAGGGGTTTGTTTCTGTTTGCAGCGTTTGCAGAGGGATGATAAGTCAATGGAATTGAAAGTCGTATGGGTGGGTGGGTGGGTGGGCTTAAGCACCAATGTGGTAAGCAGAGTATGGCAGGCAAACTGAAGATAACCACAGAGCTTTGTGGAGTTTGGTAAAATGATCATTGTTCTTCTCCTCTCCAAACGTTTCTGCACACATTACCAGCACGGTTGAATGAAAGTTTCAACTTTCATCAACGCACGAAAAACATACTTGTTTTTCAGATCTGCCACTGTAATGGTGGTACTGGCTTATCTGGTCATCAGCGGTGACGGAATGCAGTCAGGCAGAGATGAGTAAACTGATGGGGGAAGGGAACCAAAAGGGGAGCAGGAGTCAGCGCCCAGAGTTTGGAGCCACTGCGTCTATCCTATTACAAGGGGGAAACCTGTGGAAACAAACATCACTAACTAATGAGCGACTGGTGCCTGTTCTCTTTGATCGTTAGCCACACGTATGGACCCCGTCACACAAACACAAACTCCCCCCAAATGCTACTAGTTGCATTTAAGAGGTTTTTTATGAGATGCCACAATTCACAGAGGAAAGCCTACTGCAGAAGTAAAGATGTCAGCTTAACATACTGCAGGCTTTTCAGAACTAACAAATCATAAGATTTACAACTCAAATCATCGCCTGTCGTCTCATTTAACCGTTAAAATCCTGCCTTTCTTATACATTGCAACAGAAAAAAAAACTTATTTACACACAATATTCCTGTGTATTCTCAGGGATTGCACTGACGATCCAGAACAGTAGGAGATGATGATCTGATAGGCATCACTTGGGAGCTATGCTAGGGGAGGAGATGTGTGTCTCTGTGGGTTCAGTGGGTGTAAATAGTAGGTAGCTACAGCTTTAGGTTGGTGATAGATGAGAATTACTGTGAAGTGTGTGTAAGTTTGTGTGTGTTACTAGTGGTCAGCTACTGCTTCAGGCAGCTGATAGATGGCTTTGGTGGAGGAGAGAACATTAGCTGTGAGCTGCCCCTAGAGCACTCAGTCAGGGGGATGGAGACGAAGCTGAAATACCTTTAGTGAAAATGCCCTGGAGATAAACTCTTCATATTTCTAAAAGCAAACCCAAGTGGGAGAGTGGGAATGGGAGTCATGGATTGTTTAGATACGGCATTCAGGTGTTATTTAACTGGTCTGAACAGTTTGTATTAATGTGATTCTTTATGTGCAGTGATGCAGAATACAGTAAACACTGCTTTGGTAAAAGAAGAGGAGGAAGTTAAGTTAAAGACTATCGTAAAGAGGGTGGAGGAGTGAAGGGAGGGATGGAGGGGAGACAGTCTGACTGTCTGTCTGTTTTTGTAATGAGAGGGAACGTGATGGAAAAGGGTTACAGACCATCACCAGACCCGTGCTGTACAGATCTACTCATTTAGAAAAAGTGTCTTCTTTCTCTTCTAAACTCTACTCGTCTACCTTTTGCTGTTTGAGGGAGTGTTTGTGGAGTCCTGCAGATGTCAATACTCATCTCCTGTCTTGACTGGCTAACTGACTGCTAATGTGTCTTTGTAAACATCATTCAGCTCCTGGGGGACATGGGATCAATGTGCACTCGCTGCTAACTCTCAGCAAAACAGCAAGCAGGGCCTACTCTGGTCTTGCATTCATCCATATTTATGTGCAGATCTCTTTTTCCTTTATTGTTCTTCCCTCCTAATTCCACTTCAGCACACACATGTCCCTGTGCACACACTCTCTCATTGTCCTGTTCACTAATCCACACTCTCCTGCCTGTCTTCTGATTTCCCTGTTGTACACCAGCATGCAGTCGATCAATATATATAATCGCAGGTTGTGCTTATATTTATGACTGCTCCAATGCTATAACCATGGTTATCAGTCTCCTGTCACTCGTATAACCTTGCTCCATTGCTTCTTCCCCACAGGTTTCAATCGGAACATTATGCTGTGGAGGTGAAGCTCAATGACTACCTGGACATCGTTTGCCCCCATTACCCTCAGGGTGAGGTGCCACTGCTAGATGCCGAGCGCTATGTGCTCTACATGGTGGAGCGTGAGGACTACGAATCGTGCAAGCCTCAGTCCTATGATCAGATGCGCTGGGAGTGTGGTCATCCCTTTGCACCTCACGCTCCTGAGAAGTTCTCAGAAAAGTTTCAGCGTTTCACTCCATTTACTCTGGGAAAAGAGTTTCGTCAGGGAGAAAGCTACTATTATATCTGTAAGTTGGTCTGTTGAGCTCAAATTTGCTGCTGTTTCCCTTATAATTTGCTTTTCTAACAGTATCTTGCATCTGCAGCCACTGTATCTGTTCTTTGAACTAAAAGCTAGCATATCAGAATAGTTGTGACAAATGTGTTTTTTTAATCATGTAAACTCATTTTAGTAGACCCACAAACTACCTCATGAACAAATTAGCGTAAGACAGACTCTAAGGTTTTGTCAGATTGATGACAAAATGTCAAAATTCCATATGGAGGATATTATAAAATTTAATTGCAGTATATTTCACTAAGAATGCAAATTTAGAAGATGATAGCTTAACAACAGTCTGAATAATTTACAGGGCTTAAAAAGTCTGAGTGCACTGTGGGGGAAATCCTGGTGCACAGTGTCCAGCTCTGTGAGGCAGATCCTGCACAGGGGTCAGGGTGTCAGCTCAGTTTAAAGTGTTTGCACCGGTAGACCGTGCACTAGGCTCAGTTTTATCACCCTGACCATGGTTGTAATTAGATAAACGGCAGGACAAGACACACTTTGCCTGGTCACAGATGGACTCCAAAGGCTTTGTCCTTGAGTCTTTCTGTTGCCAAGAATTGTAGAGTGAGTGTGTGTTTGTATGTGCACATGCATGAAGGTGGATTAAAGGGGTGGATAAGTGCATTAGTCTGGATGGTAATACCCGTGTTGTTGTTTCTCTGCAGCTAAACCTTTGCACCACCATGGCCGAGAGTGTCTCCGGCTCAGGGTTGATGTCATCGCAGCTGATGGTAAGTTAGGTCACCCCCTTTAGGACATTTATGCTCAACACAGAAAAATGAATGTGCAGACAAATGAAAGCGTTCATCCACCCGGACATCCTTTGTCACTTACACATGTAATGTGGGTGTTTTTGGAAGCTTGATGCAGTAAACAGTAGAAACCCTGCTAACAGTGTTGAGCAGTATAGCTAATATGCAACCAATGACAGAAACATACTAGAAAAGAAGAGGAATGGGGGGAAGAAGAAAATTCAGAAGAAGAAAGCGACGAAGACATCAATAGTAGGGAATGGCGGGGTGTAATGCGGCAGGAAGAAAGGCTCTGCGAGTGTTGGCTGTGATGGGCAGTCGGGAACAGCTTTACAGTAGCGTATTGCTCCCACCTACCAGTGTCTGAAACCAACATCAGAAGGCAGAGGTTTCGTAGCAGTATAAGGGCAGCGAGTTATGTCAACTTTTGGACCGGACTACATATTTACCTGCATGTGGGAGCATCAACGAGCCTTTAGATAAAAAGGGCATAGCAGCGTTATCTTTTGACAGTTGTGTGAAATCCCCAGCAAAGAATCTGATAGTGTTTCTTCTGATTTTCTTCCAGGCTCTCAAGAGGCCAGAGTAGCAAAAGGAGGCACAGGTGGGGCTGTAGTTGGAGCAGGAGGTGGTGTTCACAATCCTTCCAACAGACTGCCTGCAGGTAAGTTGATCAACCCTTTGTCCTTTCTAATTGTCTCTGACCTTAAGACAAAAAAGAAGCATTCAGGGTTACATTGGAGCCTAAACTAATGTCTTCTCTGTGTCCTGTCTTAAAGCAGATGACCCAGTGGTAATCCTGCCTGATGTGCAAGAGAGCAAACGGACAAACTCTGCAGTGACAGCCACTTCGCTCTCAGCTTTCTCATTGCTAGTCCTAGTTTCATTACTGCATTTGCTGCTCTGAGAGTGCAGGAAAAGAGTCTCCCTGTTGAGAGACTGCTTAGGTTTTTTTTAGGGACTACAATGAAGACAGTCGGTGGGGTTGTAAACCACTGACTTTAAAAAAAAAAAACTCCTGCCCAGTGCTGGCCACAGGGAAAGACTTTGAAAAGCCTGTAAAGTACAGATGGACTCACTTCTGCAGCGCAGACAAAGTTCTGGCGCTTTGTGTCATTTTTCTGAAGATTACAGTATTTTTCCCCTTTAAGATAAAGCTCTTTTTGAGTCGTATTTTTTGGGGGAGGACTGTCCAAACAACGACCGCGTTATGAGGACACGTCCCTTTGTAGAATGAAGTGAAGAAGAACAATCAAGGGTACACTCCTACTTCCCCAATGTCAATCAGCGTGTAAAAGCAGCGTCATCTCACACCTTTCAAGCCAAAGATAAGCCCTCTCTCCATCTTGTACACCATTCCACCCTTGAGTATCGTGTACTACTTGTTATATTATAATTTTATTATTGAGTGGTGTTGATGTCTCAAGTGATTATCTAAATGTAGCATATACAGACACGGGAGCTTTTTTTTTTTACTGGCTATGTGTTTTTATGCTGAAGCACTAAAGCTGCACAGTACAGACAACACATCCCACAACAGTGCCACATACAGACCCACATAACACAAAAACACATTACATTACGTTATGTGTACATTCTGTGAAAGTAATTTATGGCATTTGCAGCTGAGAGGGTTTACTGTACATACGTTGAGCTCACAAAATGAAATGTTTACTGATGGTAAAAGGGGAGGGTTGCTTTTTCCTCCTCTCCCCTGGTGGAGGTAGTACTTGTGTGAAAGTGAATATATGTGTTGAGCTGAGACTGCGCCAGAGTTGTGGAGCGTATGATGGAACGAGTGCTGTGGAAAACAAAGTTGTTGTTTTCAATCTTCTTCTTTTTTAATTTACTGCCAAAAGCAAACACTGAGATGTTGTGTGTATCGCAGAGAGGCTGGACTTCTCCATGTTGTTTCCCTGTGTTGGTTAAAATGTCTGACGTAAACAGCTGGTATGAAATCTTTAGCGCAGGAGTTAACTCTCTAAAAAGAAACTGTTTCTCATCGTGTTGTTGCAAAACCAGGATATCATTTTTAACAAAGAGGAGTAGTTGGTTCAGGTTTAGTTTAGTTTTTTTTTTTTTTTTTAAATATCATAGCTAATTCACACCAGAAAAGACACAGCATCAGATTGGGTTGCCAAGCACATCTTCACCTGACAGACTGGCCTGAACGACAAAGCACAACAGTGTATGAATCAAATTGAAGTCGGTCTTCTTTTTACCTGAATATTTGTTGCCTGATTTTGTACATGTGTAAGTAAGAAATGTGTATAATATGTGAATATGTATATATAAATATATATAGATTATATAAAAAATAGTTTGATAAATATGATAAATGTGAAACTTTTTCATGTGAAATAAAAAAAGATATTTTTTGAAAACCAAAGCGGTTTTCTTGTGGTGATTTCTTGTCATGGCATTTTCGCCTCAAGGATGAGAGAACGAAAGGAAAACTAAGAGAATCAAGGACTTAATCCCAATGTCTGGTCTTCATAAACATCATTTGGATCTTCTGAAAGCCATGGGAAGACCAAAACTAAGCTCTCACTAATTTTCTGTATATTTGGTTTTAGTTAACACATTATCAAAGAGGTCAATCTCAGCTAGCTATCATGTTACTTAAATTATGCATTAGTTATCAGTTGTTAGTTTTGAAAACAGACATTTTTAGTGAATCTCTACATTGTGCTCAGTCTCCTCGTGTTATTAGTAAGGATGACATGAGGTTATATTTCATGTTTTTGCCAACTCTATGCTGAAAACTCAGTCCGGCTACTACAGGTCCCGTTAGTAAAAAAGTAAAATGACCAAAAATCAGGAATAAGGACTGAACCATCCATTTCTATTTGCAACATAGAAATGGTACCCATTTGGTGGATTGACCCATAATCAGTCATAGAAGGTGGCTTTCAAACGTTTCTCTTGAATCAATAGTAGCTTTTCTTATTTTGAAAAGGTGTGGGCTGCATGGTGGTGTAAGGGTTAGCACTATGGGTTCACAGGAAGAAGGTCACTGGTTGCTGGTTTTAGCCTCAGCTTGGGGAGGTCTGACCAATGTGAAATTCACATGTTCTCCCCTTATATGCATGTGTTCACTCCGGCTTCCTTTCTCTTTCCAAAAACATGCGAGTTAGGTTAAGTTCTCCCTTGTGAGTGTATGTGTGAGTTGTTTGTTGCTTTATGATGGACTGGCAACCTGTCCAGGGTGTATCCTGCCTCTTGCCTGCTAATTGTTGGGATAGACTCCAGTTATGATGGATTAAAATGGAATTTGAATTGAATGGATTAAACTGTATAGAAAACATAATGATGCAATTTTTATTTTCTTTTTTTTTTAGATAAGCTGTCCTTTTTACGAGAAAAAGAGGCGAGCAAAGGATGCAGCAGAGACTAGTTGATAAAGAAAATAGGTTCAGCGCTCCAGGGGCAGCTTAAAGTATTCAGAAACCCATCAGGTTACCTCATTTTAACAACCCCTAAAAATGTCATATTTACATATATAAAGTGTATACATGGCTGTATTACCTCTATAGATTAAATGCATTTTCTTTTAATCAGATTAGATCAGTTTAGACCAGAGGCTCATTTTATTCTGAATTTTTATTGTTGGACTTTAAGGAAAAGCAGTCAGACGTATTGCAGCAAGATTTCCCTAAACCCTCCTGAATTTATAGAACGTTCTCATTTCTAACATATGTCTCTTTTTACTAGGTCATAATTCAGCTTTTCTTCATACTTTTTACATATGTGGGAAAATGTGATAGACTGCAAACATGTCACAATCTTTTACAGTAAAACACTCCTCCAGGAAAATAATTGGCCCACACCTGTGCACAGGTGGGTGGGACTTTATATCAAGATGTTGTAAGAGCACTTTTGACAAATGACCAAATGGGCTGAAGTGTTAGTATGATCGATAAATCATGGTGAAGAACTGGAACAGTGTGTTATGTTCTCCAAAGCTGCTGCATCTCACATAGAGGATTAAAGGAAACATTTTAAAAATATTGTTTTAGCATTTATCTGTTCAGCTTTGAGAAAAAACAGCTTAAAATAGGTGAAAATTTCACAGTAAACCCTTAGTGGAATATTGGAAAACAGTTCCAAAAACCCCATAGTGGCACTTAGTGTTCTCTGTGGTTGTGCTCCTCTCCCAGTGAAAGTCGAGCGTTCGACCTTTGCTGATAACTTCCCAGGAGTGTGAGGAGCAAATGGATTACCACGCTTCTGTTGCATCTATAAAACTGGGGCATACAGGATCCCTGCACCGTGTAGAGCACGTATTTATCAGCTTCCAGCCACAGCACTTCACACTTGGTTAGACTCTTTATGGGTAATGTGGTAAATATTCATGACAAAGAAGCAACATTCAAATTTTTCAGCTTCACTCTGGATGAAAAATCACTTTCCCCTCAGCATCAGGGGGATTTTTGTGTTAAAAAACCTTTCAGGAAACCGAACCCATTTCTTCTTCTTCTGATTAGACCGGAAAGATCTCCCGGCAGCCAATATCACCGATAATGGCTCTGACAAATTAATGTGACAGGGGGCAAAAAGAATCAAAGCAAAAGAGGTTTGATAGAGAAAAATCCACCAAAAAAAATGAGAAAAGAAAAAAGGTCCAAGCTATGTTTATTATCATGACCAGCATTTAGTTTTTGGCCAGAAGATTAAGTTCACAGATGTGATTGATTGCTATCTTTACTTCATTTTGATTCACTATACTCACAACCAACACACACCTCTTCATTTTCTTCAGGAAGGATACTTTGCTTGTCTCCAGGCTATATGACAAGCTATTGTTCTCCTCTCTCCTTCTCCTGCCTCTCCCTTCCCAGGGGAGCTTTACAGCCATGACAGTAAAAACAGCTGTAGCACCAAAAAACTGGTGCCACAGCTTCACAACTCCCCAATGTTTTCAAAGAGATACCCATAAATTATAGCGGTCGACCAGGCCCCTTAACCGCCTGACCCCTGGAGGAGGCTCCACTGAGCAGAGGCTCGTCAAGAGGGAACAATTCTTTTTATTTACGTACTCGTTTGGCATACCAGCTTGAGTAAATGTGGACAGCAAGTGTGAAACCTTTAGCGCTGTAGTAAACGTTATGGACTGTCAGGAGATAAACATGGAGGACGGACACATGGATACTGCTTTCACAGGCTTGGAGGAAGAGGAACCACATTATCTTGAAGTGAATGAAAGGGAAAGACAGGTCCAAGTATTTTACATATGGACACTATGTTCATTTTTGTTGTTTCACAAAACATATTCAATTAAATTATTAATATGGATTCATGTGCAGTCTCTTTGAATTTTTATCTAGAAAAATGAAGGGTTTACAGCTCTCTTTAACTTGTCCAATCATCTTTATAAGGGGCTCAGACTGAGATCAGGTTCATCCCATGGATGGATGGATGGATGGATGGATGGATGGATGGATGGATGGATGGATGGATGGATGGATGGATGGATGGAT
>JBAMIG010000018.1:14958125-14985964 GCA_037177335.1 Kiunga ballochi
GGATAGATAGATAGATAGATAGATAGATAGATAGATAGATAGATAGATAGATAGATAGATAGAATTCAAGATATAGATAGAATTGGTATTGTTGTATGTTGTTCTTCTCAGGGAAAGCTGAGAAGAGCAAGAAAACAACAATAACATAAACAGGTCTGAACTCAACTGATAACTCAAAAAAACACAATATCACATTTTTTTCACCCTATTTCTTTTAATCTGTTGAAGTTAAAAGAATGTATTTTTCCCAACACTCTTATAGTTTAGGCCTTATTCTAACTGATACATTGAGAAAAAAAATAGAAAGTTTTCAACATATGGATACACTTAATTAGATATGATATGATACATATCAGCTTGACAAGGTCAGGTTACTTTACAGCGTTGACATAAACTGAATCCAGGTGGGATTATTCATGACACTCGGCATTGTTGCATACATCTTAGTGCGTGCCGCGTCTGGCTGGAAAACATTGGTGTGAGCAGCCGTGTGAGTGTGTGTGACGCTCAGTGGGAACCACGGAGCTGGCTTTTCTCAGTGTATGTCCCTGCCAGCTCCTGTTCCGTTCTAGTACTCAGGAAACCTGTGCTCCAGCCGAGAAGGCCTGGCAGACACAACACGACAGCCTGCGAGCGGGCGGGGCATGAAACTGAGAAAATGAGATGGAGACACTGAGACTTGGAGAGAAAAGCAGAGAGGGAGATGCAGAGTAAAACAAAACAATAGGCAAAGATGTAGCGTACGAGCAAGGGAGGCGGCCTCGCAGTGGCATCACTTATTTTCTTTGCAGGAATAAAACTAGAGTCAGGGGAGGTCATGGCTTGCATGACAAGAGAGGGAAAGCTGAGAAGAGCAAGAATGAAAGGAGGTGGTGACCAAGTATGTGAACGAAAGAGGAGAGGGCAACAGAAGAAAGAGAGCAGGGAGGGGAGGAAAAACGGCAGGGTACAACTTCAGACAGGGGGTTGAAATTAGGGGATTTGCAGGTGCAGCCTGAACAACAGATGACCTTAAAGGTGCATTAAATAC
This sequence comes from Kiunga ballochi, assembly GCA_037177335.1. Classification (NCBI taxonomy): domain Eukaryota; kingdom Metazoa; phylum Chordata; class Actinopteri; order Atheriniformes; family Pseudomugilidae; genus Kiunga; species Kiunga ballochi. The sequence goes on from JBAMIG010000018.1 coordinate 14,959,156, forward strand.
AGCTGTTACTTGTACAGACTTTTCTTCAATCCCACCTAACACCATCAACTGTGTCCGTGGTGCACCTTGATGTGGAGAGAATATTTGTAAAGCAGTAGTGTAGGCAGACAAAGCAATGGTATTTCTCCTCAAAAGCAGAAATAGGAGAGACTTTAAGATTCCAGGCAGAGAGGAAAGATAAGAGGCTCAGATAAAACAGGAAAAGTGGATTTGGAGAGTTATGTTAACTGGCTATCTGGCTTTGTCAATATTTGTAAAGTGAAAGGTGCTGATAAGGATGTGGACTACTAAACAGCTAGCAAGATTTACCTGGAAAGAAATTGTGTAATATCATAAGCGTGTGAAGCAGGAGCTCTGAGACTTTAAGTAAATGAGAGTAAGCTCTGTCAAAATGCTGCTTGAGATAACAATAGAGGTCAGACTTGAAAACAGGAACCCTCTGTTTCCTGAGCTTGAGACCAAAGCTGTGTGTTTTGTTGTCATTAGATGGGAGTTCAGATGTGCACAGAGAAAGGAAAGAGCGACTAAAGTGTGTCACCATATCCCGGACAGGAATGGTGGAGGAACGAGAAGCAAGAGATTTCTGGGATGAATACGATGTGTAAGACTGGGAGGTTAACAGATCTAGACAACAGATAAAGAAAGATTCATTGCTACATATAAAGCTGTATGAAAAGACAGTTTAATTTTACATTCATGCATTTTTTCAGTGTTGCTGCAGGTATAATAACTTTAAGAATAATACCTTTTTAGGTTCAATCTTCATGTTGCAATACTTTATTTTGCATTTATTTATGAGTGTTTATCTCAGTGAGGTTTTTAGAAGAGTATAACCAAATGCTACAAGTAGACTGATTGTGCAATGAGGAAATTTTTTCCTTTCAAATCAATCTTAATGGATTACAATAAAAAGGAACAACGTCTTACAAAGCTCTGACATACTGTGTTTACAGAAAATGGAGATGTGTTGCAGATAATGATGTCCAAACAGTCAATAATTAAATTCTTTCTGAAGAATTAAATTTGTCCTGGTAAAACTTGTTTCTCTCATCACTGAATGCCTTACCAGCATGTCTTTGTGTAGCATCAATTATTACATTTGTGGCCTAAACTACTGTGTGTCCATATGAAATAAGACTCAAATAAACTAAGAAATTAGCAATGTGCTGATTCATGTGGCAAACATTGGACTTTAGTTTGAGAGAACACAATACAATAACTGTTTTCACATCTAATCATTCATAGTTTATTCATCCTCATAAGGAAAATTAATATTGACCAGAAGCTTTCAAATATATACATATCTACAGTAAAGCATCAGTAAAGAGTTAAAGGATACCTGAGAAAAAGTTTTTCATTATCGGCTTTGAGGAACATGTTAGAAGTCACTGGTTTAAATTCTATTGACAATGAAGGCCTCCTGAACCTCTCCATCCAGCAGATCTGCCTTTTACTGCATCTGTTTCTGTGTTTTATCAGGATGTAATAGAGGGGACATTTTTCACTATCCAGAAATAGCCTCTTTATCTGCTGCTCCACCATGGTTTTAAACAGAGTCCACCTTACACAGAACGGGTCATTCTTACTAGTTTGTCCACGTACTCAGCGGGCTACAGTGTATAAAAACATGTTTGCAGTGTTAGTGTGATGGAACATCTGGTTAACGAATAACAGCTAACATCTAACACATTAACAAGCAAATTCATCGGCTCTAGGCTTGCCACACCATGAGTCCACATACACTGCTCAAAATAATACACACCTGAGAGCTTAATAAGGAAAATATCTTTATTCATACGTAGTTGACTGTGTTGAGAACAAAATAACATAAGAATGATTAATTAAAGTCAAGATCATTAGCCCATGAATATCTTTATTCACAATTATACTAAATATAAAAGTGGAAAGATCAAGATCTTTCTGTGGAAACTCCTTAAGACAATCAAAATGAAGTTTAGTAGTGTGTGTGACTTCCACGTGCCTGCAGGCATTCTCTACATCTGGGCATGCTCCTGATGAGACAACACATGTTCTCCTGATGGATCTACTCCCAGACCTGGATCAGGACGTCAGTAAGCCCCTGAACAGTCAGTACAACATAGTAGCGATGGATCGAACCATGTCCCAGACCGGGTTTTGTGTGCTGGACAGGCAGGCCAGTTTAAGACTGGCTCATCCATCAGGTTTTGAACATATGTATATCTGCTATAAAACTCGTTTCTATAATGGAAAAACACACAAACGTTCCTTTAACAAGTTTGCACTGGTTGATGTAAAGTTGCCAGTACCATTTCAGGTGAATACTGGAAAAAGAATTTTCTACACTTTAATAAAATACAAATTAGCTGAATAACCGATAGGATGAAAATTAATGTTCTAGGAAGCTTTGAAGCTGGGTTTATCCGAATGTGTTGCAAGTTCTTTATTTTTGTGTCTATAAAGTGAATTTCAGAATATTCTACCTTCTCTTTCTTATACTTTGGTGAAAAACAATAAAACAAATTCACTCAGCATTATGTCTACTCTGACAATATGATTTTCTCTAAACTGAAGCAGAAAAATACCTTTATTGTTTATTGCAAATCCATAGTTTTCTAGAAAACCCATTTGTATCTAACCGTCCATCATATCCCTCAAGCAAATATGATACCAAATTAACCAGAACTGTTACATTCTGCAAGGATGTCCTCCCCCTATGCATGCAATAAGCTTCTAACAGCTTTGGCTTATACAGACACTCCTCTTTTATAAACATTTAAGGTTTTCAAGAATTGTCCTTAAAGAAACATGTTGATGTCTCAATTGGATGGGAAAGGTGTTTGATTTATTTGTTATGGCTCTCGCTTTTCTGGAAAAGTAGATCTTTCTGAGTAAATGGAGGGCAGGTAAGCATAGAAGAGACTGTTGACAAAAAAATTAAGCAAAATAACTATGGTGAGGAAGAAGATGTAAAAATGAACCTCCACAGCTTTGCTGCTTCATATCCAGCTATTTTTTTGCATGTCTAACTTGAAATGGCATGTGTTCTTTGAATATCCCTCCACACCTTGACAGATAATGTGTGAAGCTGAGTTAGTAGATAGCTTTGCAAGCTTCAGAAGAGGCTCCTCGAACAGCTGAGGTAGCCATAAATCATTGCAGATAAATCAGGGCACAATCCTGTGATACTTGTCATCACTGGTCCTGAACATTTTGATACTCAAAAGCACACAGCTGATAAATATCCTCTAGCTGAGAACATACAGGGGACAGCAAGAATCTTTTTTAAATAGCTGAGATAATGGCTGTGGGACATATGTGCTACTTAGTACCCACTTAATCAAGTCTTGGGCCACTCAAGTGAGCTTAAGGTCAGGATGTGGTCAAGTGTGACCAGCTTTTGCCATATGAGAGTCGCACTTGTCTTGCCCTCGGTTCCCTCGGCAAAGACACACCTGTTTCAGCTGCAGCAGTGAAACAGAGCAGGAATGCGTCCTCCCTCTTTGTCCCCCAACACACTCTCAACGCTGTCCTAATGAATCTCCTCACACAGCCTCTATTTACCCCACTAGTGCTTTGTTTGTTGACCTTTATAAGACGTCATTACTTATTATCTTCATGGGTTGTGTAATTCTGCCCAATAACACAAACCCCTCAACCTCGTCCAGCGCCCACAATATGTGTGTGTGTGTCTGATCAAATGCTTCTTGTCAGTGTAACAGCCGTTAACAATGAGGCATAAGCTTGATGATGTCTCCCTCCTTCCTCTATCTGTTCTGTCCCCTCACCCTGAAACACAATGTCTTTCAGTATTACCATTATTGACAGTGAAACTAATTGGCACATGCTTATGAAATCCCCCATGGCCCTTTTAAATTGGACCACACAATTTCCCTCAACCTTCCTGAGTCTGCATACTAAACCTAAAAAGATATTGACTATAAAATGCATTAATGTGGGTCAGTGAGGTGTACACAGCGAGGGGCTGGATGCTGAATGGCTACATGTCTAGACTAGAGTTAACTGACCTCACCATTGGTTTGTATAATGGATGGTAATGTGAGGAAGAAGGAAGCTTTGTATATCTGCTCATCTCACAGATAAAACTGATACACACATTTTGTAGAGAAATGCAGCAAAACAGGTAAATTAAATGTGGCCTTTTCTTGTATTCAGCCATAAATCAGCAGGAAAATCACTGAATTATAGCAGTTCAGGAAAGGCAAACTATCAGCTCAGATTGGTCAAAACATGGATAAACTGAAAACGCTTGCATTTCAACATGAGCACAATGTTATAAAATGCATGTTTGTATCAAGTAATATGCAACCAAGTGCATACAAAATTATTGTTAAAACATTGTTCTTTTGTTGTTCCTCTGAATCAGGCTACGTGTTTCAGTACTGTGTCATTTATTTTGTTGTATTAGTCCAGATAAACACATATTACACTTTTTACAGTACAAACTTTAAAAAGTCTGTTTGATGTAGATGTTTTTCTTTGTGTATTTTTTTTTTTTTTAAATGCTTTCCAACATTTGCCAGTCATTAGGAAACAGTTTTAAGCGCTAACCTGGTGGCATTTAGGCCCCAAATGTCTAGATTAGAACTTTTTGGTTTCCTATTTTATTTGGTAGTTTGTCATTGTAATTTTTTTACTTCCTGTTTGTTAGTTTACCTGGTTTAAGTAGTCACCTGTGCTTTGTTTTGTTCATTGTGTATTTATGCTCCTTGGTTTTCTGTTCTGTTTGCTGGTTTATTGGTTTTTGTCTTGCGTTTTAGTTGTTTCCTGAAGTCAGGGTTCTTGTTTTTTTTTTATATTTTAAATCACAATTTACTGAATTATAGCTTCCTCATCCTGCCTTCATCCAGCATTTGGGTTTACATCTCCACATATCTGTGAGAGCTCAGTCTGGAGACTGCAGGAACAGCAGGGTTGGTCACTGAAGGCGGTGGAGGAGCGCCGTCCTCAGAAACTGGAACCAGAAGAACAGAATGAGCGGGGCATGAATACACAACGAACAGGTGACACCAATAAATACAATAACTAAATCAAACCAGGTGAATTAACAAACAGAAAGTAAAGCTGAAAACAATACAAGGAAAAAACTGCAAAACCCATCAGGAAACCAAAAACACGACAAAAAGTACAAATCATGACACTAAATTTGACAATACAGTAAATAATGAAATAACATAAGTATACATACAATAATGCTGTGAAATGAAAATTTAACCATCCTTACCTAATGATAGTTCAAAGTTTAGCTCAATCCACACTGTGCAAGAAGCTAAGGCAGCAATGCCCAATCCAGTCCTCGAGGACTGTCCTGTAGCCTTTACATGCAAGGGACCTGCTAACAAGCCATTTATTTGATTCAGGTGTATTGGAGAAGGAATCCATCTAAAAGTTGCAGGATAGATCTCGAAGACCAGACTTGGGCACCCCCTGAGGCCTAAAATGTAATAAAAGCAAGTTGCACCACAACTTAATTCTAAAAATATTCTCAAGATCACAACTATCCCAGCAAAGATCACAACTATAAAAGAAAATTAATCTTCAAACATAGACTGGTTAACTCGTTCAAAGGTTTAAAACCTTAAAGCACCAAACAGAAAAACATTTATCAGTATGCGTGTACAGTCACCTGGGTAGAGTCAGTGTAATATTGATTAATGACACATAGTAGTTATCTTAATTACAGATAATAACCAAAAATGTGTCCACATGTTTATTTGAAGTGAAACATACACAAACTCATTCTGTAGGATTGTGAATGCATCAATGTTGATGCACTAAAATATCAAGGATCTAAGGATTATGGATTTGTGGTAGCGAGTGGATAATACCATGAAAGCTGATTGTGGCCACCCCAGACAGGCATAGCTGTCTGGTATTAATCATAAAGAATTTCTATTAGGTTGGACCAATGCTCAGTGGTCCTGTCTGCTGTGGACATTAACTATAATGCTCCACCACAGTGCTCGTTCTGCTCAAAGACCACAACTGCTTGACCTCCTGGAAATCTGACCCTGAGGCCCCTTGCTGCCCCTTGAGGCACCTGCCAACCTCTCACCCCTTCACTGAGAAGAGCATCTGGAAGGTGAGGAAGGATAGAAGAGGCGGCCCGGGTGGGCTGTTGTGTGGTATTGACATGGTAACAGAGAAGCCTGGCAAGTCATTAGACTTTGGAGACATTATCCAACTGTTATTCCCTTTTCCCAGATCGTATACCAACACCCCCTTCATCTACATCCTCTCTGTATATGTCAGTCGTCACATGTTTGTCTCTTTTTGTTTGGTTTCTCTTTTTATCCCCCGTGCTTTCTTCTCTTTTAGCAGTGCGTACGTATCATGCAGGCTGTAATGTATGCACAGCTGGTTTAGACAGAGCCGTCCAGGAAACGTGTGGTTTACAGATCCCCTGTTGACACACTGATTTCTCTTGCCTTTTACTTTTCAGAGACCTGGAATTTTTAACTGTGCAAGGGATACTGAGGTCCGACTCAGCATGTCTGACCACTGTGGAAAACCACTCAAAATGTGCTGCATCCTGATTGACTGAATGGCTCATTCAATGGATGTGTCACATAGCGCGTAAAACCCGTTTTTAAAATTCATGATTTCTGGCCACACATGAAATGAGCCCACACCTGCTCACACCATTTGCTACAAAGAATTTTGTGTCGTTAGTCTAGCTAAAATGCTTTTCCACATTGGTTTTATGGAAACAATAACATCCAAGTTGTTAAAGTGCTTTACAGACATATAGCTGAGGTTAAAACTCTGGGCCAAAAGCTATGTTATATAGTTTGGTTCACTTCACACACTTTATTCAAAAAGCAGGATTTTGTTCAAGCCAGCAACGTGTGGATTCAAATTCTCCTTTCTGTGCGTTCAGTTATCAAGCAAAATCAGTATGCATACTATTTGTGCACGATTACATTTGACCATATCAGCCTGAACATTACTGTATTTATTATTTATGATGTGAAATTTATAACAGCTAACAAAATGATTTAAAGATAAAAGGACTTTGCTAACACTGAAAAGTCTAACTTGAATTTTAGGACAATATGACAGAAATATGACAAAACAAAAATAGGAAAACAGCAGGGTCAAGAAGGGGGCAAGATTATGGCCCATGATCCTTCAGAATTAGCTATTTAACCTAAAAAGAAACTTGATGCCAGTTTCTGACATATGCTCTTCATGTTGAAAGAGGAGGTGGACGTTCAGTAAAAGCATAATATTTATAGAGGACAATGTTCACATGCATTAAAGCGCTTCACTGCTTGGTTTGTAAGTAAAAGCCTCGACCCACTGATGACCTGACCCTCTTCTCACCTAAATGAAATCCTATTAAGGACGGGCAGTCCCTTCTTAAATGTGAGATTAACAGTTAGAGAAGACATTACACCTATTTGTGCAGCACGTGGGAGACTTTTTCTGCTTCGGTGCTAGTTTCCAGTAAACAAATAAAGAAACTGACAGACGGTGGATTAAAAAGCTCCTTTTGGTTCATATTGAATTTTGACCCTCATTCCACATCAGAGTCCGGATGTGTTTTACATCAGTACCTTTGCATGAACTGCAAATAGCAACATAACTCCATTCTTGATTCATTTTGTGATCAAATAAATACCTTAATCACTTGTTGATATTAAAATATGATTACTTGCAGTAGGATTAATGGTTATTGGTTGTAGCACGAAGACAAACTGTGTCTCTGTGAGATTTTCTATCATAGTGTCAACAAGAAGTTTCTGTTTCCTGGTAAGAAGTCCAGCGGATAAGCTTTAGCGTTGCACTGAAATGAGTCATGCAGCTTTAGGATCAACAGACAGATGTAACTGGTTTAAATCTTTTAATCTTTTTACAATAAATCACAACAAATCAAACATTTTTTTGTTGACTCCTGATGTCAGACGTTCATTTTAATTATAAAACTGTGCTTTGCATCTTACACAATATCATTGCATAACACATGCTGCATCATTACATGGAGAAAATAAAACACTAATTCACAAATCCCACAGAGTAGGTTCTGTCACTGGAGCTCAAACGCTACCCTGAATTAGCCCGGACTCTCCTTCGGGTTACAGGATGTGGCCATATGGGCTCTGCCTAGCATTACTGTCACCCCTCATTTATTATAGTGAAGGAAGATGGCTCTTCTATCCCACTAAAATCCTCTTAACAACATTTGCCTGATTGATTTCCTCCCCCCTTTCAATCTAAATTCAGATTATCAATGTGATTAAATGAACAAACAGGAAGTTGTATATCATTGATGTGGATGGATGGTTGAGACTGAGAAACATAAATGTTTCAACAATAACTGATGTATTTTTATGGAAGAATAATATCAAGGCCACATTATTGAATTTAAAAGCAGAGAAAACTCAGTAAGAAGAAATGAGGGATGTGGCTGTTAGTCTCTGCTGTCAGGAAATAATGTGTCGCACATGGAGAAAGGGTGGGTTATCGGTGCAATCACACTCATCACCTGTTGGGATTATATTACAGAGAATTGCTGCAAAAAGTTTGAGAATGAATCTATTTCTGCTGTCATCAAATAAAAGTTCCATAGCTGTAAAGTACAGGTGGCAGCTGCCAAAATCAAACTTGCATCACAAATGCATTGTGATGATGTCTTCTTTTAGTTTCACCCCATGCTCATTCTGCAGGCCTCCGTCACGGCAATCCATGATAATGTTTTTGACTCAGCACAGTTCCCCATAAACAATGTATTCCACTTGAGGCTATAGAAACCACATACTGCATTCAGCAACCAGATCAGGCCTTTTGAACATGTGGTTCAGCTTTATGTTGTTTAAGACGGTTGGGTTAGCGGATTCCAACACACTGCTCTGTGTGTTCTCCAGATGACACAGCACACTGACTCTCTGAGTCTGTATGCAGCTCTGAGTCAGACCACGTCCTCCCCTTGTCCTGTGCCATGAAATAAACTAAATGATGGTCAGAGATTATGTATTGGTAATTCCTGCAAGGTCTTTAGAAAATAAAAATGTTTTTAAAATGTCCATGCTGTGCGGTTAATGCTCAGTGGAGGGATTACGGGGACCCCTACATGTGGTGTTGTGGCTGCATACCTCCAGTCAGACAAAACCCAATCTGTTACAGATTTAGACTAAAGAAGAGAGGTACAGCAAGCACATGCTGATGGGAAAGGGGTTTATGCATGACAGTATTCATGTGTTACTGTGCATTCCTCTTCTTCTATATCATAGGGGATCAGAGCTAACACTCCCTTTGGAGGTAGTATTTTTATCTTTGTGCATTAGAACACTAAAATAAAACCTGACTTGCATCGAGGCTGTGCACGCCATTATTCCTTTTCTTTTTAACTGCTTTTATTCTTCCTTTGTGGTTCAAGCAAACCCAAATCCCTGTACCGTTTCCTCTTTAATATGGGTCCAATTAAGTGCATATGTGGGTTTTCATATTGAAGCTCATAAAAGGTAAACTCCAGCGATTTACATTACATTTACATATGGAATGCTAAGTGCCTGCATATGTGAGGTGTGTTAATATCTATTAAAAGCAGATGGTCATCACTATTCATCACTCTAACCTGCGGCGTTTCGCTGAGCAAGAACCTCATATGCAGGCATGTTGTTTTTGATATGTGGAAAATTGCTTGGATTTTCTTAAAAGAGAGGCCAAAAATGTCAACGTTTGAAGGTATTTCAGGCATGTTTCATGTCTTTGCTCTGTTTTTTTGCTCTTTCCTCGTGTCCTGTCCTGGCCTCATTGAACTAAAGAGAAAGTAGTCTCCATCTGTTCTTACGTGACTTTTTTAATGCACGCATGTTCACAAAAAAACTCTGATAAACAGGTGATTTCCTACTCAGCCGTTCAAACACATAATTCCATCCATAAGACAGCATTTGGCAGTGAATGCTGCTCTGTTGAGGGCAAAAAATGTTGGCATGAATAATCTATTTACACTGGAATGTGAAGGTTTGAGAGCTATTATTTATTAGTGTGCTTATATCATAGGATGACCAGGTTGGTTTTTTTATAAAATGTTATCAGATTTTAAAAGGAATTCATCCAAATAATACATCTTTTAGAATTTTTTTCCTCCCATTTAAAAGGTCTTTTACAAAAAAAGTGAACCAAATTTGGTGTATGAGGAGTCAAGTAAGTTACAAACTTTGTTGCCAACAGATGGGGGACAAATTAACACTAATCCAACATGTGCCTTTCTGTTGGAACAGCATGTGTTGCTTGAACATCTTTATTGTGCCTTCTCATTAATGCGACCAGTCTTTGGAATTTGATTGGTTTTCCCATAAGACATCGCCTCATTATGGAGCCCTGTGAATAAACTTCTACATGTGTTAAGCTGTGTTTATATCCGGGTTCAGTGATCCTTTTCAACTTATCAGACCATTCGGTGACCTCCTTTCCTGCATCAGGACAGCAATGTTACATCATGGGATTAAGATGATCACCCGGAACAGCTTTGTATTGATTTTCAGCGATTCATCCCTTTTCCCTTAAGTGGATCCAAATCACCAGCTGCAGCATCACAGAGTCAGCAGATTGTTTCATTGTAAGGGAAAAGTGTTCAGGCCTGTGTTGGTCTCTCAGCGTTTGCTACACATGCAAAAAATGTGATTAGCAATGACTCATCTGAGAAGGTTTTTTTTAGTAATCTATCACACATGATAATGATGAGAGTAACAAAAAGGTGGTAAGTAGAAAAAACAGTATAATAATAATATAATAATAATATAATAATTAGTATTTTTGTTATTAGACATTATTATTATTAGATATTATTATTATTATCACAAATAATAATAAAAATAATAATAAATTATTATGATTATTATTAGTAATAACAATAATAATTAGAATATTAATCAAATTAGTTTTTTATATTGGCCAAACCTCTATACCATAATTTCTTCAGAACAAAAACTATTTATTTCCTGTATATTTGTATACATACATTTGCTATAGAGACACAAGCAATGCCAAATAAATTAATAACATTGGTTTGAGCACATCTGGCTAATCATATTTAAATGACAGAAACATGTTGGATGTTACTGTTTCATTGCATTATGCATTGTATCTGTAAGTGGTTTTTAAACAATGTTTTCCTTGTTTTAAGCATCCAAAACAATGTTTTTCAGCATCACATAACAATAATTTCTTCTACATGTTTCATCTTTCTAAATACTGATATCAGAAACCTTACATTCATTCCAATGTGCTCAAATAAGATCAGCTTTGTTATGAGTTTTCTCCTATGCTGTGCTGCACCCTAGTGTTGAAACTCTAACAAGGAGTCATCCTCAGAATAAAATAAAGAACAATGTAACAACAAAATGAAACATCATCCAATTTCTGAATCTGCAACAAGAAATGAAGAACAAATGTGTTTTTTGTAATTTAAACAAGTTGAATTTATTCAGCGTTTACTTCCTTAATCTGTTTTTCTTTTGCAAACATTCTGCCAGCAGGTGAAGTTTACATAAAGTTAATCTCCTACTCTTCATCACAAGCGCTGCTCATTAACTTATAACTGAGCTAAGTCAAGAAAAAAAAAGCTTGCAAATAACTTTTATTTTAGCTGTAATCAGTCTAAACACACTCTCCCATTTGCTCAAGGAATTAAACACACATATGCACACACACACAAATCAGGCTGATGTGTTTGAAATATAAAGCAGCAATGCATTAACAGAACAGTGGAAACTAGTGATTAGCTGTGCTGCAGAGGTATAATTAGAGCCACTAATTACTGTATTGCCTCATTGTTCCTCTCTATCTCTAATTTACCACATTTACAACTCAGAAAAACAACAACTTTGGCTGATATCATAATGGCTGCATGAATAGCATTCACTGTGGTTTAAACACAGATTTACTTATATGTAATAAAATATTCAAGCCTTTTTGCACTTACATAATGTCCATATCTCTAAAACAAACAGCAAACATTAAGGACATGAATTTGCACAGAAAAAGCTTCATGTGGAAAGACTGAACTGCGTGGGACATATTTTTACATTAGCTTCATAAATGTATGGAATAAAGCACGGCTTTAAGTGCAAGCATTAAATATATACGATAATAACATCCAGTATCAAGTTCTGGATTAGCCAGAGTCTACTTAAGCAATAAATTTAGCAAAACTGAGTGTAACAAAAAGGTAAGAAACATAATTACATTGCATATTTGTCACTATAGAAACATCGTCTTATCCAAGAAAATTAAATACTAAACAAAATCGCTGAGGTGTTTAAATTTTTTCGCTATATTTTTCATAAATCGCCGTATACATTCCAGATCAGCATTAAATCCTCACATCAAGCATCAGTTGTTATTCAGATTGGACACGCGCGGCTGGATGGTTACACGTCTCACTGGAGTCTGATCTGCATTACGATTGGCCACCAGCTCCTGCAGCTGCAGCGCCCCGCCACCAATAAAACAGAAAGCAGGGCACACGGGGCCAGAGCAATCCACGTGACCCTCCCACAGGGGTCGCAGAGAATGGGCGTCATAGAAAGTGACGCGTCCTTTCTCAAAGTCAAGGCAAACGCCAAGCCTGGGTGGCAGTGGATAGGTCAGGCCCGTAGATGGAGAGGGGCCGTTGCCGTTGGTGATGGGGTCTCTGTTACTGTTGCCCTGGCTGTTGTGGTGGTGGTGGTAGCTGTGTTGGGGCAGGTAGATTTTACCCATGCCCATAGTGAGGAAGCAGAAGGGCGGAGCAGAGTCCAGCGCATCTTCTGCGCCGCTGTCATGGCCGCTGTCTGGATCATAACTGTTAAAACAATAAAAAATTGTTTTCTTTCATTAGTGATGTTTGATATTGTCTTACCTGTTTTTCATTCTTCCCACTTTCTTGTTACTCTCATCAATATTATGTGCCGAAGATTACAGAAAAAAAAAACACTGGTTACACTGGTTTTAGGGTCAAAGCAGCCTGGTATGCTAGAATAAAATCCACCTGCCTGGATAGCTTTAAAAGCTTAGATAGACTACAATCATAGAGAAGTTAAAATGTGAAACCTAATGTGGATCCCAGCATAAAACAATCACCTGTGGAGAATTAAAAGGATATTTAAAAGCTTATCTTCCAGTCTGGAAGATGAGCTTTTAAATATCTACTGTTTATTTATTCATTTCTTTTTCTGTCTTGCACTCACCGGGGACTGGCCATGTCCTGTGGAAGGTGAAACCACTCCTGTAGTTTAGACTCCAAACCAACTCCCACCTGTTAAAAAACCAAAAACATCACATTTGTATAAACTGAAAGTCTTTTGCTGAAAATCACTCAGGCTTCCAATTGATCTTTTTATCAGCTTTTTCTCTGTCTTTTGAAAGATGCTTAAATAATTAAACAGTCAAAAGTTTCAACTTGACCAGATAAAATGAAGTGTAGGATTAAAAGACTGCAAAAAAAATTTGAATATTCGGATTTGAGAATAAGTCTGTAACATTTTCTCCAGTTAAAGGCAAAGTAGGCATTTTTTTTACCATATTGCTAAAAATATATATATATATATATAGTAGTATCTAATATTTCACATAATGTCTCTCTAACTACACTCAAGCATAACTGCTATTTCTCACCTATAAACTATGATGGATCAGAAGTGTTTTTAATTTACATGCCTTCACAAGATAAGAACCAGGTTCGACGGAGCATGCCCAGTAGTGTCTTCCCTGTGTAATGGCTACATCCCCGACCAGGAGGTCAGAAGTGAGGTGACAAGACGTGAGAGCGTGGTCAGCAGCCTGCAGAAGAGAAAGGCCTGGGACGCTGCGAGCACCACGCTGCTCTTTATTGACCACCAGCCGGTCGGCATGGAGACCCCAGCGGGAGTCTAGGTAGAAGTTTAGCACTGTGAGGACAGAGCAGAAAAAAGGATAGAGAAGGAAGGGAAACATGAGGGGATTTGAGACTGATTAAGGGACATGAGAACAGACAAAGAGGTGAGTTTAGACATATAACATAAAAAGGTTTAAGAGGAGACAAGAGAAGCTAGGAAGACAATAAAAGGAAAGTTTAACTAAATAAGCCAGAAAGCAGCAAGGAGAAGAGAAGAGAAGAAGGGAAATTAAGAAGCAACTGAGAGGAACAGAGAGCAGGCATGCACCTCCTCCCAGTAGCACTGGAAGAACAAACAACATCGATCTATACAGTACATTGATGACTCAGGGAGTAGAAAACAGCAGGAGCTGCTGCAAAGTTTGGGCAGTGGGATGTGTGGCTTTTCTTCTTTTTTATATTAAGAGGTAAAGAGGGAGGATAGCAAGGTAAAACAGCCAACAGGGGTACAAGGAATTCAACAATCACTTAAATCGACCATTAGAAAGCTATGGATCTGAATCCGATCCATGTTGTTAAGCCCCAGGTCTTAACAAACTGCAAACCTCATCAGTGCTCGGACAGATCTCCATACAGGAGGCAGAGGGTGAACAGTTGGCTAAAAACAGAAGATGCGTGGGATGACCACAGAGAAAGAGGGAATCAGGAAAGAAAAATGCAAAATGGGATACAGAGAGGTGGTTAAGGGATGGATGCACTTCTTACGTTCTGTAGGAGGCAAGTAGATTGGCGGCGTGGAAGTAGCACAGTAGAAGATGACAAGTACAAAGCTGTGAAATGTAAATAAAAGATGAAAAAGAGGATGCATTGAAAGTAAGGACAGAGGTGGAAGTAACAGAAAAAAGATGGAATGGAGAAAGAAAAGAGAAAGAATGAATCTTTAAGCATTTTATCAAAGGAACCATCGTAATGCTTTGACTGTAAATGATAAATAATAGTGAGGGAGACGTGGCGAGTGGCCCATGGATGACAGCAACATTACTTTACTTTGTAGATGGGATGAGATTTCTCTGTCATACACTCCTGTCAGAAAACTTCCCAATAATTGATTGAAAGTTATAAATATATTTTATTTGTTGGGTTGAAGAAGCTTGCAATGGTGCCTCAACAAACAGGCAGCATAAAGATCTGGTTAATGGTAACCCAGATAAATGTACATATACAAAGGAAAAACCGGTTTGTACTGGTTCTGCTTGTCATAAAGGTTACACAAAAATAGTATAGTATAGTATAGTATAGTATAGTATAGTATAGTATAGTATAGTATAGTATAGTAATGAATTGGCTAAATGTAATATCTGTAAAGTGTCCTGAGATGACACTGTCATGAAGGAGCGCTATACAATTAAAGTTGGATTTAATTAATTTTTTTGTATTTTTATACAAAAAAAATTGATGTAAATACTAAGAATTCAGTTTTGATTACTTTTTTCTACTGCCTGGATACAGTTTATGCTGTTGTGGCAATTTCACATTTATGCTTCTCATAATAATTAGTTTCATCATCCTTTGACGTGTTCAAGCATGATGTCACTGAGATTAGTATGTGAATCAGCAACTCTCTGTGTTACAGCCTTGACTGAGTTGCACATTCTCCTGATTGTCCTTTGCTAAACAACTGATAGTAAATCTGTGACTTCTAATGTGAAAGCTTGCATCCACCAGATCCTCTCCTGTATGACCTGGATGAGTCATCCCCACCAGTACTGGTTTCAATCTCTCTGTTTCATCCTGACAACATATATGATGATGTAATGACGTGGGAACGAGGCTTCATAGGTTCCAGTTTTCTTGCTGATGGTTTGACTCTCTCCAGAGCTCTGCGCTGACGGACGTCCAAACAGACTCTCAAAAACTGCATTTTCTATTCTGCACTATTTTCCTTTGTTTTAATAAACCTGTAATCATTTTCACTTTACAACCGGACTCCTCATTCTTGACAGAGACGTTTTTGCCCCAACAATGCATTTCCTTTTACTGTCATATTTTCCACAGAAAGCAACACAGCTAGTGTGCATTTTGCCCACCATAACTATTTATAACTATTTGTTTTCTTTGTTTTTGTTTGTTTTGTTTCACATTTAAAAAAATTAAATTGCTCCAGCTGCTTCCTGTCAGGTTATGACACATTGATTTCAGGTGTGCTGAAGCAGGAAGACCTCTAAAACTGGAGCACGGTTGGCCTCGAGGGCTGGAGTTTAACATCCCTGAATCCAATAAGACTGTTGCAGTTGTCTGCATGGCATTGGAAACATATCTGTGAGGAAACAGACTGAAAATGCTTCTGGAAGTTAACTATTGTCAAACAGAATCTGAAGCTTTGATTAATCTCTAGTAGTGGTTTCTTTACTGATCATTTTATTATGCATCCAGTTCGAGCCAGACATGCATGAATGGGTTGAAGATATTTTCATGCTTGAAAAACCAAAAGCAGGTCTGAACTTCGAGAGGCAAGTTCCAGCCATGTTGTGAGTTTCCCTGCAGCAAAACATTTGACAGACATGACAGAGCTTGCCATCAAACTCTGCACACGTCTGTTAATTACATATTGATTTGAGTTCAATGTATTGCAGAAAAGAAACTCCCTACACAGGCAGGACTGCGGCTCTCAAGTGAAAGAGTTAGCCTCCACTGACATAGAGTGTTTGCAATGTTTATTTATTTATTTTATTTATTTTTTTATTTTTTTATGTGAAGTACTTGTAAGTTGTCTGACCAGCGATTTGACCTGTTCACATCAGCATCTCCCCCACACTGTTAGAAATCTTTCTGAGAATTCAGCCATGTCACTTTAAATGTCACTTTCTCCCCTAAAAGACACGTCTCTTTTATTCTGAAATTATTTAAAAAGTATTTAGAGTTGAGATGTGTGCAAAGCTGGTCTCGGGATACTCGTGTTTAAGAATTTAATGACAAAGCAACAATCCTTGTTGTGTTGCTTCCATTTTAGTAGGGCACAAATCTGCGACCGGCTACAGTGACCATTTTGTTGCTTGTGCATGTGAGTAGGATTTTAAGGCAATATTTTTCACTCATCATTGAAAATCCAGTTGCGGAAAACTATGTTTTTACTGATATGTGAGTTTTGTTTTTACTCCTTATTTGATTATTACTGTGCTTCCTAAGATCAGAAGAAATGGGATGTAAAACGAAGGGTGATGCTTGCGTTTCCTGAGACGGAGAAATTCCTTTTTGATCAAATCAAACACATTTCAGAGAATCTATCAAACCAGATCAATAAGCTTCAACACATCAGCAATGGATAAGACATAAATCATGACTGTAACAATGTTTCTATGGTGAGTAGACACTCACCTGGTGCAGGCGGGGTGTGCAGGTACACTTCCTCACTGTACTCCCCGTAACCTGCCTTGTTGCAGCCTCTCACCCGCAGCACGTATACGCTGTCCATCTCCAATCTGTCAATCACAGCACTGCTGCCACTCACTTCATCCAAGCGTTGCCAGCCCCAGCGGGCAGCAGCCAGTCCTCCTCTGATCCCACCTCTGGAGGCTCCTCCTGGTACCACACCCCGACGGCGGTATTCTACTGAAAAGTGCCAGGCCGGTGCAGATTCTTGGGGAAGTCGCCAGCACAAGAAGAGCTGATCGTAGGCCAGAGTGCGCTGGGTATCAATTACTGGAGCCAGAGGAGCTACAAAAAAGTTTTAATGATAAATCAGTCCTGATGGGAATTATTTACCAAGCCTCTTTATTTTTCCCTTATGTTAGCCTTGCCTCTCCACTCCCAAGCTCACCCTGGATGAAGTTCAGCTCTGTCAGGAGCTTGAGCTCTTTGGAAACATCCAGCTGGAAGTGTCTGAAGGACGGGTCAGCGGCAAAAGTGAAATGCTGGAGGTTCTCGATGGCTTTGCTAATCCTGGTGCGGTCCAAAACAGGGAAAGCAGAATAAGAGAAGGAATAATGTTTACACAAAGTTTTCATTAGGATGGGAGACAGACAGATAAAGTAAGAGAGATGTTTAGGGAACATAAAACAAAGGATGATACTGACATCACAGTGTATTTTTATTACTCACAAAAAATTCAGCAAAAGGGCCAAAACTAGCAACACAAGTCTTGTTTCAATACTTTCCTGACAAGGTCATGTTAGCCTAAAACTCCCTGTAATCCTACTGAAGACAGCGATACAAAATGGCTTTATTAATGTTCATAAAGTTCACTCACTCACTCAACACTATTTTTTTTATGATTTCATTGCTAAAGCTAAAATAACGTCAATTATCTTCTGATTTTTTGGCAGAAGATTGATGAGATGAGATAAAATAGCTTTCTACATCTACAGTAAAGAATAAAAAACTCTCTTCCAACTGCAAAAGAATATCCAGTGATCAGTTCCTACTTCCAATAAGTTAGTAAAGATATTAATATAATACTGTATAAGAAGAAAACAATCAGTCCAAAATTATTGATCTACATTTAACTCAGCTGCAGCATCAAATGCTAAAACTGAAAAATTCTATTGTTTCTTAAAAAAAAAGCTATGTTTCAGAAAAATAGGGAAAGAATAAAAAAGATTGTTGTAAAAGAGGATAAAATGTGGTTAATAACACTGTTCATCCAGTAACAGTCCTACTGAGGTGCATAACAGGTCTGTCTGCGAAGGCACCATTCTCTCAGGACAATAAGTAAACACATTTCTGAGCAACATCTGCTGATGTGCAAACAAAAAATATACAGAATTTAAACAGAACTTCTCGAAGATGTAAACAATCAAATCAGACAGCAATGCCGCCAATAATGAGATAAAAAAAAACCTGTTATGTGTTTGACGTGCAGCCTGCACAAAACAAGGCTGATCTGTTTCTTTGAGCAGCTCCTGGGTGAAAGCCATGAGCCCTGCATGTTCCATTAAGCCCCGTCTCTCTGCCACCTGAGCCGCCAATGCCTCGCCTCGTTTCTGCCGCGCCGTCTCCAGAGCCTGAGTGAGGGAAGCGTGGCGCTCAGCCAGAGCAGCCGTCAGATCCCTGATACTCTGAGCCAGCTGCTCCCTGGCTGACACACTGTTTACCTAGTGATGAAGAGCAAATACAAAGACGTTCAAACATCTGAAAACTAATAAGGAGCTGAAGCAGGCAGGCAACATTTTCACAATAAATCACATTGAAATCAAAATACACAGAATAAATTCAGTTTGAAAAAGCCTCTGTGGCTGCAGGTTCATACAACTATGAGCTTTTTATTTACATAAAGTAGAATTACATTTTTTTTTTGGCATTTGATGCATTTTTTGTTTAACTTTTGTGACAAACCAACACTAATTCAGGTTTAGTACACCCGCCATGTGTCAATATGTTATATTGTCACTAGTTAGGAGCAAAGAAACAAAACTAAGAGTCATAGTTACACATGAATGCAAGTAAGGGTTCCAAAAGTATGATGTGAGTCTAAAACAACAAAAGAAGGATTTGTAGGGAATCGAGTCGAGCAGTTTTGGTCGAGCAGAAAGCTCTGCAGTAGTTTTTACTCACCTTTAACATTTCTACAGCCACAGTTTTTGTTATGTGCAACTTGATCAATGCAGCTTTAAAGTTTTGTAATTCAAAGTCAAGCATATCTGTAAAACATATGCAAATGTTTATATCAAAATATGTTGTATGGTTTCTTAAAACAGGTTAAAAAAAAGATTATGAGCTGTTTATTGCACTGTAGGGTTTTACCAGTTACTGTTTTCTCTTAAGGATTTTTTGCAGTATGTTTGTCAGAGAACCACTAGTATATGTATATAGCAAGCAACAATTGAATCCATCCTTAATGTAGATAATATCATATATTAACCTAAGATAATGCCAAACTACTCAAATTTTTGTCTTCTCTTGCATTTATCTCCCCTGAATGTCTCGATTAGTAGAATTTAAGCATTTAAAACACAAAAGAAGGCTGACGTAACAAGAAGGTATCTAGTAAAGATCAAAGTAGAAAACAAGCTTAATGGTCATTTAAGGATTTTATACAGATCCATCCTGATACAAGGATGAGGATTACAGCCAATTAAATTTTTCACTTTTAATTAAGTAATTAATTAAGTAAGTAATTGTTTTTATCCCCACAACTGGGTTTTTTTAAAGGAGTTTTTCCTTACCGGATGGGAGTGTCAAAGACAGGGATGTCCTGGGTGTGCTTAGTTTAGTGTTGTCTTTACTTGTGTTCATTGTGTGTTATGCCTGATGATGTGATAAACTGTGTGTGTGAAACCCCTTGAGACAACTTTGTCGTGATACTGGGCTATATCAACAAAATTGAATTGAATTGAAATGAATTAATCACACAGAATGTTTCTAAAAAGGTTTTCCCATCTAACACATTGGCTTGGTTAGAAGAAACCCAGCTCTGAGTTTCAGTATCCTCAGCAGAGACACTGCTCTGAAATAAAACTTTATGTATTTGCCAGACGTTTTAATCGTGCTAAACATAATGTGACAAACTCAGAACAATTATTTATGTCAGTTTTACACAAATTTTGAATATTTCTTGAGGACAAATGAGGATTAATGTAGTGACTTAATTGCAATTGAAAAGTCCAGTCAAACAAAACAGAGTTTACTAAAACTGGCTATGATACAGCAGAGTCTACAGTTTTACATGATTTAGTCTCTGACAGATTTTAACTCCATGTTAAACAACATTTCATCAGTCAAAAGTATTTATCACCTCAGTCTGTGTGATGGCACTCTCCAGCTGGGTGATCTGAGCCAGAACTGTGTCCTGGTTGGACAGAATGTAGTTCATCTCTTTAGTAATCTTCTCCTGTTGAATAAACAACAGAAACACAACATATTTATATTTAACGCCGTCTTACAGTAACTCTGGAATAGCTTTTTACTGTCGCATTGTTTCAGTATAAATATCAAAAGCTCCTGTTGAAAACTAATTAATATTACAATTTCAAATAAATCATCAAACAAATCAAAGATTTTCTATTCGTGTTGCACAAACCTGCAGTTTGAAAGCTAGCATGGTTTACTGTAAATGTACACTTTTCATACTGTTATACTTTGCATAACTTGTCAGGTTTACCTTCAAAGCTTGGTAAGCCTGCGCCACGGGGAGGATTTTATGTCCAGTGTGGATGCGGCGTAGTTTGCAAAGAGGACAGAGAAGCCGCTGACAGGACCTGCAGTAGAACTGTAGCTTCTCCTGGTCATGCTCCGGACAGGTCAGGACCTGAGGGTAAGAAGAGTGTTTGATCTGGACTCATCTATCAGAGATGCACTACTACCCAAGAAAAGAAAGATTCAAATCTATGTAGCCAGATTCATGCATTAGGAGTGTATCGTCACATTCATTCTCTGGTTAAAACAGCCAACGTCAGTCAGAGCAACAAAACGTTTGAATAAAAATAAGAACAAATGTTTTTTTCCAACTTTACTTCTCTTTTTCTACCTCTTCTTATGCTTAAAATGTCTGTTATTATAATCTCTGTATATCAGATAATGATTAAGAAAAAAGTATTTTTTATGCAAAAACATAACCACATCCTGCTTTAGCATGCTGTACCAAATTCATATCAAACTATGGCCATAAAACAAAGAAGCACAACAACCCAGGACATTTTATTCTGTCATTAGGTTACATGGCAACATAATGGAGACCAAGTCTAGTGACCTAGTTTATGACTTAAGTCACATACTGTAGGGATGGTTTTACTTTACTCAACATGCTCTACAGTTATGACAACGTAGACATACATGTGGATCTTGAAAGGAAGTGGCACCAAAAAAGCTACATATTTTAGAGTTTTTTATTTTACATGCAGTAAAAAGCTTGCAGAAAGCATTTGTCTTACAGCACCTTTGGTCTGAAGTTGAGTGTTGGCTGGATATGTTCATGTTGTGCCCGTGGTGTGCCCCATGGGTGATACAGCTTGAAACACTCATTGCAGAAATTGGCTCTGCAGTCTGCACAGCCCTTTGTGGCCTCCAGAGTTTGAGGAGGCTTGCAAAACTGGCACATTACTGCGACACTGCCCAGGCTCACTGTGTGTCTGTACCTGGTGGAAGTATGGATAAAAAGCATGAAGGGAAGGCAGAGAGGATGGACTGGTTAGCTATTAGTCTATGTGGTTTGCTTCCCTGGGGTTAAATTCCCATGCTTACTCAAAGAAACTGTTCTTTTACTTTAACCAGACATCATAAAACAATTAAATACTGCAACGAGAAATAAATGACTAATTGGCTGAAGTGACTACTGACTTTTGGTGAGAAGGTGAACACAAAGCTGCTAGACGGTGGAAACACTATCATTAAGAATGGCTACTAAACAGTATGTTGCAGTGCACACTGTGCAGGATTCTTCACAGTTCAGCTGCTGCTGACAATTAGATTTGGACATATTCCCAATGCCCCTGTGTCTCAGGTTGGAGTCACCATTTCTGTATATTTGGCCTTTAAGATCATCCACACTGATTGCCACATATCTGTATTGGATTATCCTAGATCATTATATTGTTTGAAATATGTCTATATTTGCATGTTTTTGTGGTACCAACCTCTCCACTATACGCTCCAAGGTAAGGTTACGAAGGCAGTCGGTAAGCCCCTTCTCTCCCAGTTCAACATCTCGACCACAGGGGATGCAGGGGAACATCATTACCAAGGGTGGGCCTTCCTTTCGGCGGCGTCCTTGATATGTCCCATATCCAGGAGACCGTTGCATTGACGGAGAAGGCGGATGGGGACCTAAAATTAAAATTGAGAGGAAATATTAACAAAGGGGAAAATGCTGAACTATCTAAAATATTTCCCTTTACTTTTCTTTTAAAGATCCTACTCAGATTAATAGCAGTGATAACTCGCCCTACCTGATCGTAGCACACGGTCAATGGGCCGTTGCTCAGCTTTAGGAGTCGGCCTGCGTGTTTGACGAGGTGAGCGTGTGTTGGGTGTGGAGGCCGGGGAATTGGGCTCCGGTGGGAGCTCAGGAGGCGGGTAACCATTTGCCACCAAGACCTCAGAGGCACACAAGAGACAGATGCTGTGCTGGCATGGTAGGACCACAGGCTGCTTAACTATTTCCTTACACACAGGGCAATGCAACTCATGCTCCAGGCTCTTCATGTTAGACTGCTGGAAGGAAAGAAGTGGGGAATTATTCAAAGAGCTCTAAACTGAAATGACTTTGCATGTGCAACATGTGAAGTGTACATGAAAGTGTGCACAACCTTTAGCTGGATTAAGAATGAGCAAAAGATGATATCATTTAAATCATATTTATCTGAAAATAAATTTTTGCTTAAATGAACACATTTTCCACAGCATGAAAATAACATTCAGGGTATGGAGATAGCAGGTCTGGACAGTCAAAGGCTTCCTTCTGGTTAATTATACATAAAGTACAAATATTAAATATTCAGCTGTATCCCTTAAATAACAACCTTCCTGTGGACATGAACTCTTTAACCACACTTCTTGTTAAACATTTATAACACTTTAAAAATCAGCTTTATTTGCAGGAATCTCATGGTGTGTATGTCTACAAACAGCTGTAGCAGACAGAGTTGTGATTTACCAGGTTAAAAATGACTACTGACTCTAAGCTATGAATCCTCTTCAAACAGATCAAACATAATCAGTGCAACTTTTCACAGAAAGAAAAGGAACTGCTGATACATTCAGAGAAATGCAAAGGCACACTTCAAGTGTCATCTTTTTAGGCTTAGAGCAATGTGAAAATGAAATTATGATTGTCTTTTATTCTTTTTCTAAACCAACACCTTCAATCTGTGAATCTTTGTGGCCATAGCTGTGGATTTACTAAGTTTGGACATCTGGAGCTGTTAGCATTTCCCAGCCCGGCTCAAGGACATTAATATTACAGAAGGACCCTGAGTGTTGCAGAAAACTGCGGCTTTACGATACAGTCACCCAAAATGAGTTGGTTTATGATTTAAGAGATGACAAAAATCCCACAGATCCCATAATACCCACAGTTTGTGTTTGTTTGTCACTATTCATGCTAACAACACCCAAAGAAAAAAGTGCATTTTTCTCTTTTACTTCATCTTTCTGCAGGGCAGATTGGTCACACACACACACACACACACACACACACACACACACACCCTGCTTCACAGGATGCCCTTGATAATCTCCACCTACAACCAAAACTGTTGCAGGCTGCAGCTGCCACAGACACTGTGAATTAACTTCAAAACCAGGACAGGACAAGATGACAGACTGAACTGCAGAGGGAATAGGGGAATTATATTCACTGTGAGGTGATGGTTAACACAACAGACTATTAAACAAAGCATAAAAATGAACATGCACGGTCGGTGGATATGCTTTCATGATGACACAAAAGAAGATTTTTGATTTACCAAAGGTTAGCTACCTGAATAGCAACACAGTATAAGAAGAGAGCTAAATATATTTGACATTAAATTAGCTCAGGCGAGCTAAAACGAGCTCAGATCTACAATAGAGCATTAAAAAATTAACCAAATAGTTACAACAACCCTACTTTCTTTCTAAGTCCACCTCTGTCTCTCCGTGTCATTCTCCAATGTCAACTCCAGGTTTATGTCTCCTCGTGCAGCAGTTTATTCTAACGCAGCTCTGGGCCGATGCAGTTCCTGCAGATTACAGACACCACGACACACTGGCTCCCTGCATTCACATAGTGCGCACTGCTACTGTCCACCAGCGGCGTGGTGAGGGCGTCAAACACGCGCATCCTTACCTTAACCTGGAATCTAGGCGCCATGACAGTAGACAAAAAATTTCCCGCATGAGAACAGCGATGTGTCTTTAAAAGGGATGAAGGGTTTGAGGCATTACATCTCCAACAGCTAGGTGGGTTCATGAGAGGGGGGTGAAAGATCCTGATGGTTGATTCGACAGGATGAAAACCGACTGCCTGCCACGTTCCCTACGTGTAATTCGAGATCTCCACTCGGTCCATCATGGTTGAACGTAATCGCTTCTGAAAAGCTCTCCACAGTGGTTGCTACATCAGCAGCATCCCGGGCACAGGTTTCGCCTGCATCCGGTCTCCATGGAAACCAGTCATTTCAGTCATTTCACCCATAAATGTTAACGACATATTTTCTAAAAGGAGTCAAATATAGCCGAGATATATTTCATTCATCCGATGATGACAGAAAATCCATTTAGTGATTTTTTAGTGAGCACATATGGTGTGATAAAAGGCCTTTAGCCTGGGATGGAAAAATACCTCCCGAAGCCTTTTTTCACGGTGCGATCTGTGCATTTTATTCCGTTTGCAGATGAAAACATCGCCATTAAAAAATTGCAACGTGGGAAAAGCAGTGACAACACAAAATCAGACATAGGATACTCACAGTGATGCGAACCAAAGCTTCCATCGCGGTCGTGGCTGTTTTTAAATCCATCTCTGCCATGTGAAGAAAATACCTGCCTCCTTGTTTCATTATCTATGTATAATACCAGACGTCTCCAGGACACGGAGCAAGAGGTGCATGATAAAAAAAACGACCTATTGAAATAGATTTATTAATAATAATTAATGTTTAGTAAATTCTGTGGGTTTTTTTAACTGACTATCACACAAAATATCTATTTTAAATGATAAATATCACTATAGGATGCGTTAAAGCAGAAAAAGAAGGATAATCCAAATCCTACATTTGTTGATAATGTCAACATATATCCAGGCTGAGATGCTGAGATGCCTGTGGCTTAATTCCTCACCCAGATCCCGCCCCCACCCTTCCCCTCCTTCCCATCCCTCACCGGATGCCTTCAAATGATGTGGCACGTGAGGAGGGGGTCTGCTTACACCAGGTTACTCTGAAATGTAAGATTTGTGCTAATGTGCTAACAGAATATATATATATAACTGGAATAAACTGTATTTTCTCATTCTTATGATTTTTTTTTGAGAACGAGTTTAATATATGTTTTTTTCTTTAAAAATGCTTAATTTTAAAGGAAAAAACTTTACTCTTCAATTTTCATAGAAAAACAAAGAAAATTACAAAGATTTTAATTGTGATCAATGCCATGCAATAAAAGGAAAATTGTATAATTTCTCAAATGCTGTGAAACTTGGTATAATCAACGGGTATTTGTTCATCTATGGGGCAGGCATGTACCATGTCAATATCTGATATGTATGCCAAGGCAAGCACATTACTGATGAACAATGTTGGATCATAAGAGAAATATTTCCAATCTTTGCTTTTCCAATAGGTATTTACTTCCAATCCCAATAATTACATTAAATTACATTGGTTTTAAAGAGGGATAAAAAGTACAATTAAGCACATAAAGACAATTACACACTGATCAAATGTGTCATTAATTAATTAAAATTAAGATTAAACACATAGTAAATCAAATAAACAATAAACATATTATCCATCTATTTTCCATACCACTTTATCCAGTTCAAAAGCCTATCCCAGCTATCAACCGGTGAGAGGCAGGGTACACCCTGGACAGGTCATCAGTTCATCACAGGGCCGTCAAATAATCACACACATTCACTAAAGACTATTTACTATTTACTACTATTATACTACTATACTACTACTATTTACTATTTAAGGACCAATCAACCTTACACACATGTTTTTGGACAGTGGGAGAAAGCTGGAGTGTCCAGAGAAAACCCACACTAACACTCAGAGAACATCCAAACTCCACATAGTAAGGCAGCTGGCCGAGCCAAGATTTAAGCCAAGAAATACCAGTAGTTCAAAGAATTGGAAATTATTTAAAAAACAAATGTAATGCCTTATTTTAGTTTGGTGAGATGCAGCTCAGATTACAATTCCAAATGACAAAAATTACAGATTTTGTTTAGACTTGCTGGTGATCCTTTGAGGCATTTTTTTATAATGTACTTTACTATAATAAAGTGTGTATGTGTTTATATGTGTGTGTGTGTGTGTGTGTGTGTGTGTGTGTGTGTGTGTGTGTGTGTGTGTGTGTGTGTGTGTGTGT
>JBAMIG010000018.1:14993978-15014004 GCA_037177335.1 Kiunga ballochi
GTGTGTGTGTGTGTGTGTGTGTGTGTGTGTGTGTGTGTGTGTGTGTGTGTGTGTGTGTGTGTGTGTGTGTGTAGAAGCACCACTCCCATGTGACCCACAGCTGAGTTTAGAGTTGGGAATTCCAACATTGGTGAGTGTTTTTCTGTGTTCCCGTTGTGTGGGTGACACAACGTCTATTAATCAGAGATCACTGAATCCTCCAGATTCAAATCTATTCATTTACTTTCTGATGTTATGTTTTCTCTGTCTTGAAGGAATATTATAATTTTTCAGGTGTAAAATATTTTGACTGAACACAAACTGCAACACTGGGGTTGAGAGTATGTAAAATCTCCTATATAATAGTCCCAATCCTTGTACCAAAGACAAAGACCATACTCAGTTTTCCTGTGACTTGATTCATTCCTTTTGAGGGTGTGTGTTGGTGTGAGCTCAGTTGGGCAAACAAAGCTACCACGCTTGATTGGATAGATGAGGAGAAAAGGTGGAAAGTGGAAAGGTGTGCTGTGAACATATAGTTTAGCTGTTTCTAAAGGATGATACACAAAGCTATTACCATTTTATGGTGTTTGCACTTTTTCTGAGATTCTAATATTTAGCTGTATAGAAAATGCTTTAAACTTGCATTTACAGTAGGCTGCCACACTGAGAGGTAACCCTGCTATGATTATAATCAAGTTAAGTGGATAAAAACAAATTTGAACAAATATTCATTGGGTATAAAAAGCGTTTGGGTAAAAGTACCAACAATAAATGGAGACATGTATTTAAGATTTTTCTAGTGTACAGTTTTTTGATGGATGCAGTCTTTTCATATTGTACACTTTGTTGCTAGATTATATATTTAAAAAACTATTTGTTATTATATTATGCTTTTTTCACTGATATAGTTTAATTTAATGTCCAAAGAGTTGTAAAAAGGTATAATGTGCCTGGTGAAAAAACAAACCAAGGAGGAACTTTGATGCAGGTTATAAAGAGCTTTAAATGGGGGGACATATATATATATATATATATATATATATATATATATATATAGACAATGTGTTCACTAAAGAGGACAACCCCTACTCATTTTGAGCAGAAAGTGCAAAAGCCTGCATCTCTGATAATATTGAGTTACATAAAGTGATTTTGGTGTTGACAGCTCCACATCTGTAAAGCCCCCATCGATGCTGAATAGTATGGAGAAATTTTAGGACAACATCTGTGCCCATCCAGACAACGTCTCTTTCAGAAAAGGCCTTGTATATTCCAGCAGGATTATGTTATACCACATAGTGCATCAATCACAGCAGCATGGCTTCACAGAAAACCATCTGAGGACTGAACTGGCTTTCCTGCAGAATAGGTCTTCACCAATCAAAACATTACCAAATGTCTGTTTGAGTATATTTATTCCTGATTCTCTCATTACTGAAATGGTGAGATTTTTAATAATTATATTTTGACAGAAATTAAAAAATAAATTTCCTGATAAACTTAACTTGATCAAAAGTGATGAATACTCCCTCACTTTTTTTTAACACTCCTATTAACATTTAGGAAAAAGATGCTGTCAGGTATTTTTATTCAGTATTAAGCTTTTATAAGGACAGACTCCAAAAACCATTGAACAATCAAATGACGTTCTTTCCGAGCACACAGTCCAGTGCCACTAGATGGCATGTCAGCATTACTATCATCATGTCAGCTATGAATATTCAGTTTAAAAGTTGTTGCTGTACCACAAGAACTTGATGAGTAACAGCTGGGTAAGATGCATGTTGGAGGCTTTGATTTGGGAGATCTGAGTCAGGGAGATGAAAACAAGCCAACAACAACAAAAAAAAAAACCCTGACTGACTATTTCCACTCTGTAAAAAAAGATAGCATGGATTAGATATAAACTGTGTTTTTCTGCATTTATTTTCAGAGGAAAAGAAGGAAAAGGCAGTAAATATAACAGACCACACACAGAGAAACAAACTAAAATGATGTTGTCACCACGCTGTCGTCCTCGCCCCTTCTTTTTTTTCATGGCTCTTTTACTTTAACTGCGGGGACATGACTGTGAGTCACGATGCCTCCAAGGAGGAAGAGTGGAGGCACTTAAGACCAAAACAATCAGAGTCAGTGAGTCACTGTCCCCAATGTTTTCACTTTGGAATCACATGCCTGGCAAACAAGTAAATAGAAGTAGAAACTAAATAGATGATTGCATACACAAGCAGCCAGCTCACAATTAGTGTCTTGTAATTAAGAAGTGAATAGAAAAGAAAATACACACTTGTGCAAAAGTGCCACGTCACCCCTCATTTCTTTGTATTATGTTTACAAGAATGCAGACGTTCATGTGATCTTCCAGCGAGGTCTTGAGCTCTAGTTCTCCAGGCTTTCTGGAGATCTTAATCTTGCAAAGATTTTCTTCTGGATGTGACTCTTTTTTTTTCTGTTTTTTTATAGTTCTTAAGTTTCTTAAACACCGGTTTTGAATCATTAAACGGCTCATGTTAGAAGCAGAAAGTCACAGTGAGTTTTACACAATCCTTAGCTAAATGGACAAGAAAAAGTTACACATTACGACACATCTTCTCACAGTTCCTAAGCTTTACCAGCACCTTACCAGCTCATCCATAAGGTAACTAACAGGAACCAGTAACATCAGAAAAAAAGAAATCTTGTTTTTTGTCCATGTAAGAAAACTTGTATTAAAAAAGTCAATGCATATATATATCAGGAGGAAATTTAGTGGTGTGTATGATTTGCACTATATAAACAAGACTACTCTACATTTTACTCTTAACCACTGCTATCAACCTGTTACATAAAAACCTTTTTATTTTGAATCTAGAAAAAGATAACTGTTTGATGAAGAACAAGGCATGGACAAAACTGGTATCACTGCTCAAACTCTCAAAAGTTCAAATAAATAAAAACGTTCTGAAAAATTAACCAGGCCAGAAAAAATGTATTACATCCCAAAGAAGGTAATTATTGGGTTTCATCTGATGCAGATGGGGAACAGGAAGTAAAAAAGATCTATTTTCCTCTGCAGACTTGTCGTCAAAATGCCCAAAAATCAGTTGTGCTTTTTTTCCAGGCATTATAAAGGCTTTCATCTGGCTCACAGCACAATGTGAGGTCTGCAGAATGAGATCATTTAAGTTACCAGTCGCCTTGACTGGGTAAATCCTCCAGATTAATTGAAAGTCAGATTTATTCATACTATATGGAGGATCTTCTAAATTTAAATATATTTTAATCTCCTGCACAGTGTTAAGCAGAGCAAAACCCTGCTTCCCATCTGAATTTCCCACATCTTGCCACATGAATAAAACCCACCAATAGCACATTTCTTATCATGTTGGCATTTTAAAGCACTTTAGCACAACATAACACGGTCACAAGGTACTTTTATAGCTCTAAAGTAAGTGTTTTCTCACACATTCATTCATGATAAACAGACATATTGGAGGCCAACATGGATTTCATTGCCTACCCCAACAACATTAATCAATCCACCGACTGTCTCCTGAGCTACAGCCACCCAAAATATTTTGACCATAGGGATATTATGAACTTTAGTGTGTCCTCTATTCAACATCACATGTCATCAAACTTGCAATAAGTGGTGTGCTGCACTGAGAGGGAAGGAGAGAGTTGTCTCATGAAAGACAATTAAGTAAGAAGGTCTTAGACTGTACAGTTGAACATTTTTCACAAATTTTAAGGTCCCAGGATGTGGCAATTCAGGACAAATTGGAGATAATTGATACAATTGGTAAGGAAAGAGCCTACAGAGATGTTAAATATCAAATCACATCAGCATTAAATGGCTTAATGCCTTAGTGTTTGAACCAAAGAGGATCTCATGCGAGACAACCAATGAGGACACCACTGTTAAAAAGCAAACCATTAAAAAAAAGTCGGACTGGAATTTTCCACAATGCATGTTGGGATCCACTCCTTGTTCACAGATGCAAAAATGAAGCACAATAAGAAGAGATAATTCTCACTGCTTCACATGGAGGCTTTGTTATGTTCTGGGGATGCTTTGCTGCATCTGACAACGGGTGTCTCGTATCTGTGCAGGGTTCAATAAAGTCTCAAAGCTGTCGGGAGGTTCTGGAGAGAGAAATGTGCTGCTCGTGTCAGAAGGCTCTGTCTCAGTCACAGGTTGTGGGTTTTCTAAGATGATGACAACCCAAAAAACACAATCAATATTTTCTAAAGTGGCGTTCTTCTGAATCCAAGAACATCTGTGTGAGGAGCTGAAGCGTGCTGTCTGGAGAGGATACCTTTCAAACATGTGACAGCTGGAGGATTTTACTCAGGAGGAGTGGGCCATGATGGCAGCTACAGTTACAGACATTGTTTTATGGCTGTGATTGTCTCAAAGGGTTTGTTCAGTTTTGTCTCATTATTTATTTTTCTAATTTTGTTGGATAGTGTCTGATTTTTAATTGTTATTTTTGGTCCTTTTTATTAGTTTTTACTTTTGTAAACTTTCATAAGTTTAATTGATATCAAACAAATAATTTTTACCAAAGAGCTTTTGATAAAAAAAAAACACATTTCATATCTTGACATGGACATCCTGCACCCAAAATTGGGAAATAAGGGACAAACAAAGAGGTGGCAGGTTAAACAAAATACCCAATTGATAATGGTATAAAGAGTTATTTAGAAAAAGGGAAAATAAATTCAATAAGAGCTGAGACAGGACCTGGAGATTAAGGTGACCTTCCACTTGAGATATCTGCAAGTCACTTAAGCTTCATCAGCAGTGACCTTAGAGCTCAGGCCAAAAAGTCATTTTTAAAAAATACAAGATTAGGAGAAGGAATAAAAGCCATTACAACAAATACTTTTAAGCTTGTTATAAATGTTATAAAACAGCATGTTTCATATGTGATTGTGCAGGGTTCAATATATTCCTTTACATGTTTCCTATTTGCAATGATAAAATAAACTGAGGGATAGCTCCAGACCTTTATATCCCCTTACATTTGGTGTGAACATCCACAGTAAAGCACAGTAACATCAAATTTGCATGAATCTTTTGGGGTAAATTAAGTGTTGAAAGACTTGTTTTTGCAAGGCTCCAGAATAAAGATGATACAAATAATTGGATTTTCTTTACAAGGGTAAACAAAAGTGACTTCTAAATGAAGGGACTGTGCAGGGACCTCATCACAAAAAGGGATTCAGTTTAAACAGTAAATCTTGTTTCTCTGCCCTCAACAACAACAGCGTTAAAGAAAGATCACACTGTTTTCTTCTAATTTTATGGTTCACATTTAAAGCGACGTCTTAAACAGGAGACAATCAAGAAACATCTGATTCCAAACAAAAACATGCTATTGATCAGTTGTGCCATTTTCCAGAAGTGTGGAAATTCCCTGTAATGTTAGAATGCAATGCTGAACAAATCTTCAATCATAAGTTAGAAAATTAAGAAGAACAAAGAGAGGAAGTAGAACGGGGAGGGGTTGGAGATGAGAGGAGTCTTCCAGAGGGAGGGATACAGGGTGCGGTCATGTATAAAGCATCCTTCACACCCACTCCTGCATCACTGCAGCTCCGCTTTTTACCCTCCGATCTCCTTAAAAGTCAACCTCGGTAAGTAGGAAACTTATTTGCCTCATTTTAAGTCCCGTCTTTAATATAAACTTTTCCTGCATCATTTAAATAAACCTAAAATAGACTATAAACAAAATTAACCGAGCTGAAACATTAAAACATCATTTGTTTTTTTTTGGGTTTTTATTTTGAGAAACAACATAACATAATTGTTTAAAATCGAATTCACAACAGACATAGCTTGGTGCTTCAGTTAACTCACTTAGCTAAGAGTATAATGTTGGTGAACTCAGAATTAAGCTAGTTTCCAGTTATTAATTTGATAATAAACATGTTAATAATAAGAAAGTATATATGGGCACTCCCTCTCTCTCTCTCTCCCTCTCTCTCTCTCTCTCTCTCTCTCTCTCAATCTGTCCCTCAACAATTCCTATTTGTTTACACATCCTATGATGCCACAGTTTCCTCTGCTAACCACACTCCAGGGAGGGAACAGTGCCATTTGAGTCACAATGCAACCAGCTGACACTAACATTTATGGAGTCAGTGGAAAAAAAAAAAACTTGATGCACTGAAAGCTGAATGGCTCTTGAGACATCACCTAAGCCATGACCTGCCTCATGTCCAATTCAGTTTCCTGCAGAGATTAAACTGTTTCCAAAACAGCATCCAGTGCCAATCAGCAGAGATGTTGTGTTAAGAGACCCATAGCAGTCACAAAAAGAAGCAGTGGGGCCCAGGAGTAAACATGAGTTTATTTTTATCCATCTACTTTGGAAAACATGGAGAAAAAACACTGTCAAAAGACAAAAACAATGATGTAATCTATTGATTTCTACTATAAAAATGATCACAATATTAATATGTGATTTTAAAAAAGACATTAAAATTGTTTTTTTTTTAAGAAAATAATAATTTGTTGGCAGTTTTCAAAGCAGTGCCAAACTTTCCATATAACCACTCCCTACAAGTGGATATAAACCATGTCTGTTGTTAAAATTCCAGTTTTAACCACAATACCACAAGATTAATTCCACCAGTTAATAATAACAGACCAAGATAGATGTTTATTTTTTACCACAGCATTACTCTAAGCATCTCAAAGTACACAACAAATAACTATGATCTGGGGACGATGATGGAAAAAGAGGAGTGAATCATGAATTTGTTACGTCTCACTGATTTCATTCTGTTTATGTGAACCAGCCACCACCATGTCTGACGTCCAGAAGGCCATGGCCCTCCTCATCACCTCCTTCACTAAATATGCCACCAAGGAGGGAGACAAGGACACCCTGAATAAGGAGGAGCTGAAGGAGCTTCTGCAGAATGAGTTTGGAGAGATGCTGTGTGTAAGTTGTCTTCAACTGTGAATCCAGCAACTGATTGTTGCAATGAGGAGATGGTATATACACAAATTTAAAGTATGATTTGTGCCTCTATTTGCACATAATGTTACCATGTGGCAAGTCTTTATTTTATGTTACAGAATTAAAATAATTCAGATAAGCTTCTCAAAATTGCAGTAATGTGTCTAAATTTTTTCCCACAGAAAGCCAATGACAAGGCCGCAATAGACCGCATCTTCAAGGACCTGGACACAGACAAGAACAATACTGTGGATTTCAGTGAGTTTGTGAACTTGGTCTGCTGCCTCACTCAGATGTGCCATGAATACTTCATTGGCAAGAGATAAGATTGACAGCGCCACCTTGAGGCCAAAAGCAAGAGCTACCAATCAGCAAAACACACAGCCAGAGCATGAAGTAAAAAAAATCATATTGTAATGCAAAATTAAATAAACTTTTTACCCTCTGAAACACGCTGTTGACAATTTTTTGTTTACAGAATGGATTTTCTTTTTTTTTTTTTTTTACTGACTTATGAGAGTGCCATTTCACACCTTTGGTCAGTTCAGGCTTGCAGCATCATTCACTTCAGCGACATGGTTATAAATGAGATGAAGTCATTGATGAAGCCTGCTCAATATAGATGGCAAAACAAAACATATTGTCCATCATTAGCTCTCTTTTTCTGACCATTCTCCATAAATCCTACAAATCCAGGTATATCAGCTGTTTCAGATATACTCCGGCTGTCTAATCTGGCAGCAAAAGTCATTTCAAAAGGACTGAAATACATTTTCTTTCCCATTCTGATACTCTGTTTGAACTTCAACAAGTATCCTTATCCTTGAAGTATCCTTGTAGGCTACCTGCTTAAATGTATTAAGTTGGTACGTGATTGGTTATTTGTGTAAACAAGCAACAGAGAAGATGTATCTAAATACAATAAGTGACTGAAGCTTGAATTCTGCATGTTTTCCTCTGTGTCACTTCCATTTGATCCTCTAGCTCTATTGAAAAAGTCTCAGTTTACATGAACTGTACATCCTAAATGGCCTTTAACATGCTGGCACATCTTAGCAAGCTTTATTATTGGTCTATTAAATTACTTTAAGAAAGAGATCTTTTTATCCAGGTTTACAGAGACAAGTCAACTGGGGACACTTGGATCCTCACAAGCAATCTACGTCCTCAGCTTTATATCAGAGGCTACAGACTGACCCTCTGGACCATGCAAAGTACTGTGTTTTTCATGTTAGCTTTAATACAGACCCCACAGCTTTGACTCTCACAACTTGTGAGATCATAAGGTCCATTTTTTTCATTTATGGATTATAATTAAAGCATCTATACAACCAATGGAGACACTTGAACACTAATAATTTGTAGCCTATTTATAGCAGTGAACTAACATAAAGTCACTATCACCAACCAAATACGTGATACTGGTTTATTTAATCAATTTAACCATAAAAATGGCACGTATACAATATGTAATGTCAAAATGAAGACTATTAGTGTGCGGAAGAAGAGATGTGAAAGTACGGACCAGACTTTGAGTGAACTTCCGGTTGGTCACGTTGTGTGACCGTGTCTCGTGACGCTATCGAGGGGCGGGTCATCAGCAACAGAATTGGTCTGTGTGGAGCTAACGTAACGGAGGGACAGAGACCAAGTGTTGTTTTGAATTTGCTAGAAAACACCGACTGGAGGAGGGGGTTAGTGCCTGCTAAGAAGATGGCGGATATAGGAGGCGATGAAATTCGGCCGGTTCTTCCCACAGCATCCCGCAACGGTCCAGTTGTCGGTTCGTCGGCGGGCCAGAACGCGGCCACAGTAACGTCGGGTCCACGGATAGTTAGGATCGTTAAGTCGGAGTCCGGCTACGGCTTCAATGTTCGCGGTCAAGTCAGCGAAGGAGGGCAGCTTCGGAGCATCAACGGGGAACTGTACGCTCCTCTTCAGCATGTCAGCGCTGTTTTGCCCGGAGGTGCTGCAGACCGAGCCGGGATAGTGAAGGGTGACAGGATCCTAGAGGTGTAAGTTAAAGTCTATCCGTCCACTTAGGACGGGGCTTAGCGAGTGAACCTAGCCACTCAGTTTAGTCCTGTGTTGATCCAATTTCAAGCATGTGTTAACATTAGCCGCATTCAATGCTACGTGACTGGTGTCAGGAGAAACAAAAGCACTATTTTAGCCAAACAGATTGTTCGTGGTTAATTTTACACTCTTTTGAATTAAAAATAGTAGGAATAGGCGATATAGATGTTGCGGTAGAGAGTTAAGTAAAAGGCTAACCAGCTTACATAAGTTGGACAACAGCCTGTGCATGTTGATTAGCTTTAGCTAGCTAGCAAGCCAGGTAGCTACTGTTCTCACTAGCTACCTGCGCAATAATTGTTTTTTAATAGAAACTGAGATTACATTAAAACGACTGTCCAGTTGACATATTATTGTCACGTGGGATCATTCGTGTTTACGGTGGATGGGATGTTGTCCATCAGCGTCATTGTAAATAGTCTTGGTGCTAGTTGTCTTATGGGACCTTTACAACCGTCATGTTTACGGTCTCACTCCTGTCTTTTTGTTTCGGTCTTAAATATTGTATGTACCCTTGAGTGACTAAGAACTCAATATTTGTGTCCTGTATTTAGTATTTTTAGAGTTCCTATTGTTGCGCTAAGCTGTCATTAAAGAACTGAAAAGAAGCCTTTCTATAAGGAGCATTTTAAATTAAATATTTTATTGTTTCCTTTAGCTCCTTCTCTGTTAAAGTATATGCAAAAGTGCATTTTTAAAACGTTGTACTCCTAACAGCACCACTTCTCGTTGCTGCTTTTCAACAGTAATCAATAACTTACTCTATTAATAAACCTCTCACTTGAGCTGCAAGCCTTGACTCTAATAATAATCAAACGCTGAATACATAAAATTACATAAATGTTACAAATGCATAGCTGCAAGAAAGTGTTTTGAAATGTATGTTTCTGCTCCGCATTGAATTTGCTGAAATGTTTGAGCTGTTAAAATGTGTTAATGATTGATTGATCGTTGCATGATAGAACATTATTAAAGGCTAAACTCAGAATAAGGAAGGGCAGAAAATGAGGAACACTGATCTGCTTGTACTTGCTGAGACATCAGCATGTTTTTTAGCCTGCTTGTTTGATGCATTTAAGCACTAAATCTGTTTGGTCAGATGATGGAACCAGTGCATCATGTGATCTATTAACCAGTTTGCCCATTTTCACAAAAATCATGTGCTTAAGTGTGGCAAGTGTCAGCATATTTACCCTGTAAAGTTTACATGTAATAGTTTATTACTGGAAGTGATTGGGTGTGTTGCTACAGTTTAGTGTATAGAGTATATTTAGTGTAAAATAAGATTTTATTTTTGCCTTTAAAGAGACCAAAGAGAAATATTAGGCTGCTTTGTTTTCTTGTTAGGTTATTTGTGTGGCATGTTGTCAAAAGATTCAAGTTAATGAAGAGTCATTTTCATTTGTCTACTTGTCTCTTGCCCAAAAGCAATGCTGGAAAATAAAAATCCTAACCAAATATGAGTTTTTATCAATCAAAACATTATCCATTAATGTATAATAGCTGCAGCATAAATATTTACTGTAAATATACGTTTGAACTACATGATTATCCTGCTCTTTATTACACACAGAACGTTTTGCTGTGATTGGAGAAATGGTATTTAATCTATTAATCAAGCATTTAAAATGTTGTTTTATTTTACTAAACATCATTTACTATTTCAAAGCTGAACTATTTAAACAATACAAACTTATTGATTATTTCAGTTGACAAAGTGACGTTTTTTATTTAAGAAAGAGACTGATGGTGGATTCCTGTTAACTTTAAATAGATTTCAGCTGAAACTGGGTTACATTAAAAATAGGAATGCATTGAGGCTTGAAGCAACAGATGTCTGTTTCCAGAGAGGACGGAGGGAAAATACTTTAAGAGCTAGAGATGGTTTGATGGTTCGGTGGGCAAACTGTACCAGTTTCCATTCAGATTGATTAAAATGATCAGAATCTCTTATATCCATCAGATTTTCCTTTTTTTCAGCAGCATGTTTATTACGCTTGTTTTATACGCGCCAGACCAAAATTAGGATTGAAAATTGGATTAAGTATATTAGTCGGCTCGTCACTCCTAATCTGCAGTGTATGCAACCCAATCACCTATTATCCATCCATCCATCATCTACCGCTTTATCCCTAACGGGGTTGCGGGGGGGGCTGGAGCCTATCCCAGCAGCCAACAGGCGAGACCAATCACCTATTATTATTTTATTTATTTATTTTATTTCTAAATATATTATTGTTATTATTTATTATTATTTTCCTTTTCATCTGTTTTGCTTTGCTTTTTTCCCACATAGTTCAGTTTAATATTGACTTGGTGACATTTTACTGTAAAAACACGATATATATATATATGTTTAATCTCATCCGGTATAGACAGACACACGAACACGTTATTGCCATTGTTCTGTCAAACCTCACATTTTAATTATAAATCATCAGACTGATGCTTTTACCCTTTGAATCGCTCTTTGTTGTGGCATTTTTGTTATGTCAGAATCCATTCTCAGCATACTAGCTTTTCACTTTTCATGCTTTGTCTTTGTCCTACCTTTTGGAGACCTGGTAAAATACATAATATATGTATTTATTGTGATACAGACATTGCACATTGTTAGACTTACATACACACTCTTGCTTTTTCATTTCTCCCCATGTCTGTCCAACTGTTCTCATAGGAAGATTAACAGAGACACCTGATGCTGCTGCCATCTGGCTTCATCAAAGCCAAGAAAGGGAGGTGTCTCTCAGTACCATAGGAAAGGGAAACGGTAGAGCTGGCCTGACTACTCCCAGCTCTCGAGTTAATCTATGCCGGACAATGCCACTGATACTTTCCATGTTATGAAGAGACTATGCTATGTATAAGAAAGGTTCTCATGCTGCAAAGTGAGATCACTGCTATTAATGCAGTTCCAACGGTGCTTTAATTATCAAGTGTGATATGAACAGACAATTAAAAATGCTTTATTTAACAGGCTACGCTATAAAATATTATCTGTTCTGTTGGATAATTCTGTGACGGTGGGCTTGATGTTAGGATGAGGTCACGTGAAATAAAGGCAACCAGTTACTGTACTTCAAATTAGATTGAAATAGTACTTTGAACTAACAAGGGAATTTTTTTTGCATGTTTCTCCCACCCTTTTTTTCTGACTTGCCTCCAGTAATGGTGTGAGCGTGGAAGGTGCAACCCATAAGCAGGTGGTGGACCTGATCCGTGCAGGAGAGAAGGAGCTGGTTCTAGCTGTGCTGTCTGTTCCACCTCAGGAAGCTGATGGATTGGAAGGAGGAGAGGATGTCCAGCCCAACTACGATTACAGTGACAAGCAGGCTGTGCCCATTTCTATTCCCACATACAAGCATGTAGAGCAGCACTCAGAGAGGTTTGTGGTGAGTACAGATTTGACCGTCGTTAGATTTTATTTTCTTTTAAGTTAAACGATGTTTCTTGTGACTTTCTCAAATGTAGAAATGTTTGAAAAATATGTATACTGAATGTTTATTTTACTAGATATATCTAATGAAATCAGCCAGTATTGTTATTTAAATGTGATATTGGAAATTATAGTGTTTTTTTAAATGACCACTTTCACACCACATATACATATTCTATCTCAGAGCTCCAGACTGCAAATAAAAAGTCTCATTTTGCAACTAAAATGCAAAAAGGTGCAAGTAAACTTTTCCTCTACTCCTGCATGTGCAACCAATACATTTATTTTTGTAGTTATTATTGAATTTATTTCAATAATTATGACTAAAATCTAACCTAACAAACATCTGCTTCCCTCCTCGGCGCTGTAGTTCAGTCATGTATAAATTAGCTGATTTGTGGACTG
The DNA here is from genome assembly GCA_037177335.1 of Kiunga ballochi. Classification (NCBI taxonomy): domain Eukaryota; kingdom Metazoa; phylum Chordata; class Actinopteri; order Atheriniformes; family Pseudomugilidae; genus Kiunga; species Kiunga ballochi. The sequence continues at coordinate 15,006,831 of JBAMIG010000018.1, forward strand.
AAATTAACTGCAATACACGAGAGGAGGCAAACACCACAGAAGAAGAAAGATAACATGTGAGAGATGGGGAAGGGGGGAAGCTGTCACTCCCAGAAAGTACAAAAATGGGTAAAGAGGCGTCTGTGAGTGTAGAGGAGAATGATTGACATTAATCTATCTCTGAGCTCCGTGTTATAAATGATATCACCCCTCAGTGTAGTCATGAAGGTAAACTCGACCTAAAGCTAAAATGTTTTTTGTACCGGGCTGTAAACAGGTTTATTTCTGTTGTGCAGTTTGCCCTTCTGCATTTGCTTCACTATAAACCACCAGAGGTTGCTGCTCGGGTCCAAAGAACACACATAATGTCAATGATGGCAAAGAGGACAACCAGAACTTTCTCCTCAGTAAACATTGGGGTCCAAACGAGACAAATGCTGACAATGACCGACTCTGATTGTGAGCAGACATTTGTAGAAAAAAGCAGTAAAGATCTGTTTTCCCATCATTGATGGGACGTGTTCACCTGGCTGATGTACTTTAACTGTGTGAGAAACCCGTGCTGATGACATTTAGGTCATGGCTTGATTTGGTCATCTTTGTGGTGCACACTCACAGAGCGCATCTTGGGGACGTGTTGACCCGGGCAAATTGTCTTTCTTTAGTGGTTTTTGGCAGTGAATATTCAGATTCAGGAAGATGTCTTTGGCAGTCAGTGAGTTAGGATGCAAATGATATGAGCTGTGAATCCTCCTGTAGAAACTCACAACATGCAGGGACACAACTTTTGCTGAACTTTCACCACACAACTAAAACAGCTATGGGTCTGAAACTGAAAATGTGCTGTGATGAAAGCTCAACTCTGCTCAGCTGCTTTTTAGAAAGCAGACCGTTGCTGACCAGCTCTGAGGAAACAACTGATTCTCACAGACAGACACAGAAAAGTGTTATTGATTCTGTTTCATCACAGCTGTTATGTTGTTTCAAAAGGCTGCACAATAAAATGTGAATTGTAAACACTGCAATCACTGCATTTATTAAGTATTTATTGTTAATACATTAAAAATAAGAGGAAATGTGATTATTTTCTATTTGCGTACCTAAATATTTAAGTTGGGTGGCCACTGTGCTGCTGGTAAAAGTTAGACTGGAGCCCTGTGTGTCACAATCTTCATCTCAAAATGCTCAAATATGAGAGATTTCACTCATAGTTTTCCATATATATTTTGTTTGTTTTGCACAATTTGCAGTGAATTCTGTGGCTGTAGTCATTTGCAAAATGAGGAGCTAGGAAGTGGACTCATTCACCTGTTTTGGAATTATTTCAGTGTTTACAGGCATCACATTTGCTGCAAGGTAAAGGATGTATGTAGTTACTTGAAATGATTGGTAAGGATCCAAAGAAATCAGAAATTAAGAATTGGACAAAATCGGTATATTTGTTTTAAAGATAAATAAAATAATCACAGTTTTTTGTGTCTAATATTTCTAATTTTATTGGGTTTTTGTTATTGTTTTTCTTTTGCCGTAGGTGTACAACGTGTATATGTCAGGCAGACAACTGTGCTCAAAACGCTATCGTGAGTTTGCAATTCTGCACCAGAACCTAAAGAGGGAATTTTCCAACTTCAACTTCCCCAAGCTTCCTGGTAAATGGCCCTTCTCCCTCTCTGAACAGCAGCTGGATGCACGCCGCAGAGGCTTGGAAGAATATCTGGAGAGAGGTAGGCTCATGTGGAAAACATGTATTTATCTTCTGACACTAATGTGTATAATGTGAAAAAGTCACACTTTAATGTCAAAGCTTATGTTTAATCGTGCTACAACACTTTAAACTTGAAACGGATGCGTGCATGGATATAATGAGGTTTAGATGGAAATCCCACCATGCATCAGGTGTCCTTTCCAAAGCCAGCATGTAAATACTTTAGTAATACTTTTGTAATACTCTGAAAAACAGACACTGACAGTGTTATTTAGTTGCTTTGCATCAGTTTCCTCTAAACCTTTTCATTTCTCTACATCTTCCCTTTAATCTGTTTCTAGTGTGTTCTGTCCGGGTGATAGGGGAGAGCGACATCATGCAGGAGTTTCTATCTGAATCAGATGAGGTTTGTACGACTTTTTCCTCATCTTTCTATGTTATCTTTTCATTCACACAGGGAAGTGCTTCCCTACAATATATACAGCCACAGTGGTACCCATGGTCACCCCATGGGAGTTGTGGTGCAATCACATACTGTATCATTGATAAATACCATTATAACCAGTTGCTCTTTGCTTTTCCTAAAATAAAATATTGTCAGGTTTATCTGAAGTGTTTAATGTCTTACGGTCGATAAATCATAGCCTATGCTGTTTAAGCTAACCAGGATCAACTTCACACAACTATAAGCTTGTCAGATGCTCTTGAGGTTTACCTTGCCTGTGGACTTAACTCATGTTTAATTAGGCCCCGCCCCTCTCCTCATCCCAGCATGCCGTATTTACATGTCTGACAGCAGTGTATCCTTCTGGAGGCAGCAATGTGGGTTCAGTTCAACGTTAACGTGTCCATGTATAGCATTTTCATTCTTATACATTTTGAAGGTGTGGTGCTATCATTATAACCAAGACAGACTGCCAGGGTTGAGTCAACGCAAAGGAAACGATGTAATTGAGGTAAACAAAGACGGGAAGTCAAGTTCATGTTTATAGTGTTTTAAGTGACATTCTTAACCAAGTTCATTATTGAAAAATAAAAACAGTTGTGCTTTCATTAGCTCAGTACAAGGTATTTTAATCTCATGATACATTATTATTCTACCCCTGTGTTGCCATAGTAACCCAAATGAGACGGGCAAAACCCTGCCGAAGGTGGGCTTTTTTTGTGTTTTCTCTTGCATTCAGGCTAATTTTAGTAATGAGCAAACATGATAAAAATGTTGCTTCTTTAAGGTAAATGGGTCCTTAAAAAGGGTCATCGGCTGGAAAAGGTCCATTTATGGTGTTTATCAGGTCAGTTTTAGACACAGTCAGCAGGATAGGTTACTAATTACCTTGAGCTGATTTTGAGTTGCTGCTGTTGTTAAAATGTGTATCTTTGGGTGGAAAATAGCTAATGGTGGTAGCTTTGCTTTTCCTTTTAAAACTGGTTCTATATGAATGTTCTGGTTCTGATTCTCTTCTCTGAACAAGCTTGCTCTTATGTACATCTGATTTAGCAAAAAGGCTTCTTCATACCACTTGTGCCTGCAGTCCAAGGTGTTCATTAGAAGTTCCCATCAAACGTTTTGTGAAACTACTGGAGCAAAAACAATTCCTTGCTACTAAATTTGTGTATTTTAGGTGAAATTTCTTGTCTTTTGTTTCTGTAATTTGTTTATGGATAGCATTTGTTTTTGTTTGTTTGCTTTTTTTTTTCTCCCCCCATCTTCAGTTACTTAGTAACTGAAACACAGACATGCTTATTTGCTGTAACGCTTGATAATCCACAGAGGTCAAACCAGCTCTACCTGTGTACTGATTAAGTTTTGCTCCTCTGTGCAGAATTACAATGGAGTGACAGATGTAGAGCTGCGGATAGCCCTGCCTGATAAGACCACCATCTCTGTCAGAGTCCGTAAAAACAGTACCACAGACCAGGTGTATCAGGTAAGACACATCTCTGCTGTTTGAATAAAGCTGTTGAGCAGCTATGTTCAGTTTATTGTAACATTATATGTTTGAGGCTCTTGCTAAGAGACTAATAAGGGGCCTTATATGACTCTTTTGTAGGCATTAGTGATGAAGGTTGGCATGGACAGTATTATGGCAAGCTACTTTGCCCTCTTCGAAGTCATCAACCATTCCTTTGGTAAGAAAATTATTTGGATTTATTTGGTCTTTTAAGGGGAATTTGTTCAGATTGTGAGGCATTCACTCTCGTGTTTAATTTAAAGTCACCTTGTGGTGAGTCGGTCACATGACTAATTTCTAAATAAAGACTCGTATCATCCCGTTGGTGACTCCATGTTTTTGTTTACCTGGAGGCATGTGTGTAATGTGGAAGAGCAAGGGCAGGTAAATACATATAGCCACAATTATGTTCCTCATTCCTGTTCTATCTCTGTATTTCTGTTGCAGTGAGGAAGCTTGCACCGAATGAGTTCCCGCACAAGCTGTATGTGCAGAACTACACGTCAGCTGTTCCGGGTACTTGCTTAGCACTCCGCAAGTGGCTGTTCAGTATCCAAGAGGAGGAACTGCTTAGAGATAATCCCTTGGCACTACACTACTGCTTTCATCAAGTAAATAAGTTTTTCTTTTCTATTCAAGAATGTAAAAGCCCAATTCTGTGTTTAGCACAGATCTAATTTATTGGATTATTCTTTACAGTTTGTCCTAATCTTTTAATCTTGATTACTTATACTGATAATATTATAATTCAGTATATAAACAAAGTTAGCTTTAGCTTCATTTAGCCTTCATTAGTCATTGTAAGTTACGTGGAGTAGCATGTAAATGCAACATATTAAAGCAATAAAGCATCAAGAAATATATCCAGTAATTATAACCTTCTCTGCATTAAGGAAAACATTGGAAGAATGAATTACTTTCTCCTTTTTAAGTAGCATGTTTAAAATGATACCAAATGCAGTTGTATTTTCCAAACCTCTAAAAGTTTCCACAGCCTTTGAAGTCACAAGGATGAATTTAGGAAAATAATCCTCTAATTTAAATGGTCTCAAATAAGCCCCTGCAGCAGCCTATGGACTACTCACCAACCAGTACGATCGTTGCTTAAAGCATGCCGCCGTGTCCCTTTTTAGAGCAAATATGAAAGTACAAAACTAAATTTATAACAAATTGGTATATTTGCATTATTGACCATGTGGGACGACCTTTTGTAACCCCAGAAATGTCCCAAATCACAATAAAATATTTCTATTAGGTTGTCATTTCCATTGTTTTCTCTGGTTAAATATTTCTGTCTTAATATATTTGTGTCTTGATTAACCTTGTTTTTCCCCCATCCCTCCCCATCCCCCATCCCCACCCCTGGTCTGTATAGGCACTGGATGATGTGAAGAAGGGATTCATAAAAACAGAGGACAAATCCTACCAGCTGCAGAAACTGGCAGAGCAGCGCAAGATGGCCACGGTTGGTACCACAGACCAGTCTTTGTTCAGGGGGAGGGATAGGGATGACTGCACTTGTTGACCAGAGCATCATCAAAACGCTTTCACATAAAAATGGACAGAAAAACTAGAAGCTCTTTACAATCTAGCGAATACAGTCCTCTGTGGTGTAAACGGACGTAAGATGTTATTTTGCTGTAATATTTGTGTTTATCAGTAATTATTGATGATAAATGTGAATAATTATTTAATGTTTTCTCTTTAGCTTCAATAAAATCCCTCCATTACTTTATTTTTGTTTTTAATCTGCTTAAACTACCATGTTCTTCACTGGTATACACTGACTGGTATCTGTCCTCTGGATACTTAGTACCTGAGCCTGTTGCGGACATGTGAAGGCTACAATGAGGTGGTCTTTCCTCATTGCTCCTGTGACTCCAGGAGGAAGGGCCACGTCATCACAGCCATCAGCATCCATCACTTCAAGCTGCATGCTTGCACAGAGGATGGCACGCTGGAGGTGTGTCTATAATCCACTGTTTCGTGTCACCTAACTTTTCAATATCATTTCTCATAATAAAATTGACTGTGTCTACATTTTCCATGAATACAGACAATATCATAAATGTACAAATGCAGTGAAACTACTGTGAATCTATTCTTTCAGAACCAGGTAATATCTTTTGAGTGGGCGGAGATGCAGCGCTGGGACACTGATGAGGAAGGGATGGCTTTCTGCTTCGAGTATGCCAGAGGAGAGAAAAAACCTCGCTGGGTTAAGATTTTTACCCCATATGTGAGTGTGATTATACAGCTGCTGCTGTGTGACATGTCCTGCATGTGTTTTGGGAGTTTTACAGCTAAAAGCATGATGTAATCATCAGCACACTGTCCTTCACATGCAGTGAAAGTTGAGCACGATTAAGCAAAGGAAACTGACATTAGATCATGCTGTACCGGAGACCTTGGCAACAATTTTGTCTCCTCTTTTTTTCGTCCCTCCCAGTTCAACTACATGCACGAGTGTTTTGAACGTGTCTTTTGTGAGCTGAAGTGGAGGAAACAGGTAAGAGCCGCTCCTTTCCTCTCATTCTCCACAGTGTATGACTCAGTGCCAGTTTTGCATATCTAAACTTGCCGGCCTCACAATCTTCTTAATAGATATAGAAGAAACTCGCATGTTTTCTTTGATTTGTGTTGATAAAGTTACGTTTCATCATATTTTTGTTTCCTTGTTTTAGGTTGAGGAGGAAGCATCTGATAAAGACAACAAAAACTGCAGTAACAACGGTAACGTGCTAGTTTGTATGATATTAATTTAATTTAATTAATTTAATTTTGTTTGAACACATCTGATTAATACTAAAACTAATAAAAGGTTTGTTTTGTTAAAGACATAGATAAGGGGCATATATCTAGATGTGGTACTGCTATAATATAATTATGCCAGTTAAGAGCTATGAATCATGGAAAACTTTTTAATCTGATAAAACTTTAACCTTTAGACTATTTTTTCTTTGTGTAACACATTTCACACATTCCTGGTCCAGAAAGTGAAAATCCTGTCCAGCAGGTGTTCAGCTGAGTTTAATGAGCACAGTTCCTCTGCCAGGTAAACCAGCCTGTTAGTGAAAATATCTGTAGATCCAAAAGCATGGCGGAACTTTTACTTTATGGCACCTGGATGTGCTGCCTCTGCACACAGGGCAACTCAAACTGCTGTGCATAAAAACACAGAATAAATACAGCACAAAAAGAGGAAAACAAACTTAATAAAATATCATTTCAAATAAAAACAATTAATAGTAAGAAAAAGTAAATAAATTCTGAAATGTAAATAAAGCAACTGGAAATGTGAGGTAAATATGCTAACGGGTGTTAGCTCAATTTATTTACTTATTTAAGTCAATATATAAAAACAGATCAAGTTTTTTTGTATTTAACCACCAAAATCTTAAGAAGTAAATATAAAAGAATGTTTCCACAAATATGTCACAATCTCTTTTGTTTATTGTTTGATCTAATACAGTGGTTCTCAGCCTTTTTGCAACACAGTACCCCATGAAAAATAATTTCCCAGCCAAGTACCCCCGAC
>JBAMIG010000018.1:15014104-15055697 GCA_037177335.1 Kiunga ballochi
ATTAATATTTATATAATACATTTATATGATTTTATTTAAAGATGTCTTAAAGCAAATATTTAAAAGTTATATGTTTTTTAAAAATTTCACGTACCCCCATTTGAGAAACAGTGATCTAATACAGTGAAGAAAAGATTGTATGTATTGGTACGTCATTACACAATGAGCCTCTTGCAGCTCAGCACAGAATCATTTCAGAGCTTCAAGGTAACATATTTTCACCTAAACTAATAACATGGAGTCACATGTTCACACATAAATCTATACTATTAGCCATCTCTGAGAAATCTAAATATTTAGTAGAAGTTTAAACTATTTGACCTGTTTGCAACATCATGTCATCAGAGACGAATGTGTTTAATCAACTGCAAGGTAGGAAGCCGAATTAGACACTTTTAGAGCTCCAGGAATAAAAGAAGTAATGAACACCTGAGGACTGACGAGCTGAGAGCACTGAGGATATCCAGATACGATGCAAGGTCATAAGCATGTAACAGATGGACTCAAATGATAGCAGTAATAATCAGTAATTAATTCATGTATCCTCAGGCTGTGTTGGGATGTCGCAACATTTAAAAAAAAAAAAGTTACTAAATAATATCGGGTCATGTTTCCGACTTGTACCCTTAAACTGTTTCTGTGTTGCAGAGTATTTACCGCCTTTGGAGACACAACAGAAGGGATGGCGCCACCTCGGGGGGGAGATTGCAACTTCCTAAAACCCTTCAACATCACTGGAACTCAAACTAGTCCACTTGCATCTTCACTACCACCCCAGCAAGCGTCCATCGACCAACACCGAAATGAGCGAGAGGCCGAGGCAATCCTCTAAACCAGAAACAAACTGGAAATCGCCAGTTTGGGAAATTGGAATTGTCCCACTTAACCCACTGCAGGGATGCACAGAGAGAGAGGAGCGATGAAAGAATATAAGCATAAGCCAGCTTTCATGTAATTTATAGATCTCCATTGCATTTCTCTTTTTCCATCATGTGTCTGTCCTGCAACAAGGGTACAACACGAGCACACCGGCGCCGCTGGATGGGATGAGATGTATCGGTCCGGGTTACCATGGCGCCGTAGGAACGTTTGTGCAGAAAGAGCACCTCAGTGAAGCACCATGAACGCGCCGACTTCTAGGATGGAAATGTGACTATTTTCTGACTCACTCAGCCCAAATCCCACAGCAAGGGTCCTTTTTTTTTTTTTTTTTTTTTTTTTCCCAGCAAGGGTCCTGAGTGGGAAACGGAGCTGAGAATAAAAATAAGAGGGGAGGGAGGGGAGGGCCACCATCATTTTTTTTGGGTTTTTTTTGGGTTTTTTTTTCTTCTCTCTGAAGGAAGTCGACAAAAATTATGCTTCACACCGATGCTGGACATTCATACAAATAATGTTTCCTGTCTCTGGGGTCCTCAGTGGTCTGTCTCTGCACAACTGTCACAAAATGGGTGTTCAGAACTGTTTCTATGTTTAACACTCATACTTATAAAATATAGAATAATGTAAAAGCTATAAAATATAGTTTCTTTGTCTAACTAAATGAAACACTAGCAGGATTTATTTTATGATGCTCGAACTGCTTTCCATTTTTCATTTCATCTCATGATCCAACTCACACCGCAGTCTGGATGCTTATCCCCATGGCAAATGTTGTACAGTGACAATTTTGCAATGCTTGAAACTTGATTGAAGGCTTTCTCGGTCTCAGTTCTGCATGCATAATCCTTCGAGGAGAAGGTTGATGAGCCAGAGCGTTGTTATTGAAATGTCACACCTGACACACGGGGAGTCATACCAGCAGATTGTTCATAGAAACAGATTGATATGTGCTGAGCTGCTGTTTTCTGAACTGACAGCAGGGGGCAGCAGAGAATCACACTAATGTAAGTCAGTGAACTGAAATAGAAGTCTTCTCAGTGATCCCTCTGGGTCTGTAACTCACCCAAAAGTATCGCTCCCCTGCAGTTTGTCCATTAAGCAACTCAGGAGGAAAGATTCTGTGCGTTGTATAATAAGTAGATGATGCACAGAGCTCTGTGATTGCAACCACAGCGGCCAGCATACAGAGAAATGCAGCTGTTTGTCCACTTCGGGCTGCACAGACATAGGTCCAGTATTAGTTGTGTGCATTTGCACATAATGTGTGGTTTTATAGTACACTGTTTGTGAATTTCATTTTTCTCACGGAAAAGGATCGTGCATTTTATTTCTGTTGCTGTTAGAAGTTTAACATTTTATGTGATCTGAACTACGTAGTAAACGGGTTTATATGCTGAGAAAAAAAAGCTCTGAATGGAGTCAGTGTGCATGAGTCTGATTTCAGTTGTGCCCTGGTGCAGTACTTTTATCCCTTATAAGGGCTTGTAGTTGATCCCGTCTCATTCATAAATTTCCCATTCATTTGCTTCATTTATCTTCTAGCCCTAAAAACTGAAATTACAAACAATGTTTTTTTATATATATTTACTCTGAATTTAAGAGCACAGGTTCAAGTTTCTCTTCAAAATGTATTTTTAGTTTTAGCTCATTAAATTTATCCATAATAAGCTTTCAGTTAGTTACCACTAAGGATGCTTATAAGCATGCGTTCTGCGTGTCCTCTACTTTTATCAGTGACATTGCTGATAAGCTTTTAGACTCTTATTGGATGTGTCTGATGAGCTGCTGGTGCGAGCGCCAGCAAATGAAGACAGGAATTTATAGTTGCAGGCCTGACAGATTTAGACAAATGGGAAATGTCCCTTATTGTCTAGCAACCATTCCCAGCTACTCATTTTTTCTCAGCTAAACATGTGTACACATACCATGTCTCTTCTTCACAGGCTAAATTGTTAACTGTAGCACACAATACGTCATCCAGTTTTCTCCGTTTATAGCACTACACACCATAAAGTAGCAGTGTGTTGTTTTTTGTCCATACATCCAGGAGCGAGAGAGAAACTGCAGATGTGCAGATTGCTGGATGGTCATTTGACAGCTGAAGTAATGAATAGTTTAGAGATGGATGATAGAAGAACTGAGGCTGTTCAACCATGATAGTATTTTTATTTTTCCATGATGAGGAGAATAGATCATCAGGTTTGCGATTGTGTGCTGCCTCGTCTGTCCACTGCTCTCTCTTCAGTTTGGTCTCGTCAGAACAGGAGGATGCGGTTGCCGTAGCAGCCTCACGTTGGCTCAACACACTCGCTGTGGCTTGGCTTCCTTTTATTCCTGTCTACCAGCCCACTCAGTCCTCCTAATAATGTATTCAAAGCAGTGTTTTTGCCGTTTGATGTTATTTCTCTGTCCCCGTGGCTCGTGCTGCTGTGAATAAGCTTATAAAATGTTTTTCTTTTTTAAAAAAAAATATCTATATATATTTCCGTGGTCTGATTTGTCTCGTCTGCGCCAGGTACCATCTTATGCTCAGTTACAGGCAGTTTTGCGTGTCGTCAGCTGTTGTCCGTTTCATCCGTGAGCTAAATGTCATATTAACAAATGTTACGGTGAAAGCAGCGGGGTGAAGGGAATGTAAAGAAGCACGTAATTGTACAAATGGCCTGCGTTTGATGTTGTTGGTGTGTGCGTAGCTGTTGGCCACATGCGTTTGTGATTGAGATGCCGGGCGACCTGAGCTTATAGCTGAATGATTATTTATCAAAAGAAACATTTCAGACAGGAATGAAATTAAATGAATGTTGGGTAGTGTGGCTAATTTTGCGTATATATAAGAGATTTGAGGGAGGGGGGGTGTCTTGGTGAGAACTTGCTCACAGGGATCCAAAAGTTTTTTCATAACTAAATGTCACTGATGGGCTGTTGCTATAGCAACACAACTTGCTGTTTTGTGTCAAGTCGGCACAAATAAAGTCAATCAGTGAGTCTTTAATGTTAGTTTGAACTTTGAAGCAGGTATTAAACTGCTTTCTTCAGGCTGCCTAACAAGTCTCTCAACGTGGACACTTAGTTGAGCCAGTTAATGTCTCATTGGGACTTTAGTGTAGTTTTAATCCCTCTGGCTCAGCACAGTGGCAGTTTTTATTAAGCTAACATGTCCTACCTTTTGACTAACTTGACAGGTGGATGTAAGTGCTGTTTAAACGTGTTTGCTTACATGTAATTATTTGCTCACTGTTTTGAAAGATGAAGCGTTTCTACAGCGGGAAGTCAACAACTTTAATTAAAATCCTTGTTTGTTTGTCTTTAGCATAACCTGTGAAATGTTTTTTGAAAACGCACCCTGACAAACATAAATGCACTCTTATTTCTCCAGCTCAGAAATTTTATTTATTTAAACAAACACGCGGATTGGAGAAATGAAAGTGTACAACCTTTAAGACGCTTTTAACTACTAACAAGGTGTTTTAAAAGATGCAGTTTCTCATTTGCAGGTGTGTAAAGACGTCATTTAACTCCTGAACAGAAGCTTAAAAATAAAAAAAGGAGAGTTTTATATCTTAAAAATGCCCTTGAAGGTTTACTAACAAGTATTAAAAAGAAGCTAAAGTTTTAAAAATGTTGTGTAGAGTAATAAATTGTAACAATATTTTAAATAAAGTTATATATTGGGAAATATGGTGATAGTCTGCATTTCTTTTCTCTCCTCTTTGCATGTATCAAATTGTTCTTAAGCTTCCAGGCTTGCTTTTTATAGGGTTTTAAATCATACAACTCTCAGGTTGTTTATAAGCGTATGGATTCACTTCTTGTGAGACAACGTTTGTATGAGGACTGCCCACCTATAAAACAACGAACCAGCAGCAGTCCTCGTGAGAGACCCGTTAACCTGCTGCAGGAAGAAGATGAGCAATTAATTCCTTCTAATTTATTCAGTGCTGTAAAATCCCATGTAAATCAAACGTGTACATCTTTATTGTTTCATTTGTGACCTGGTAATCAGTGTGATGTCATTTCAGGCGCATGTGTTGCAGATGTAATTCCTGTAATTTATGCGCGCGTGTGTAGCGTTTATACAAAGCAGAGTCTGGAGGTAAATGATAAGTTTGGCACAGGTTGAGTGTGGACTTGCCAGCAGCTTTGTTTGACTCATCACCCTTGGACTGCACAGCTTGCTGGATAAATATGAAAGGAGAGGGGGGATCATGACATGGAGCAGATAAGACGGCATGCTGGAGGGATCATTTTTGCCATTAAGAAGGTTTAAGTTAGAGAGAAGTGCAGTGTCATTATGTTTCAGCTAAACTAAAAAGCTGTGATGCTTCTTGTCCAGTTCTAGTTTAAATCCACATTTCCTGCTTGCAAATATTCCTCAGGATAGGGAGAAGTGCTATGCAGCAGATTAGAGGCCCCGGGGCCATGTATCACCGTTTGTGGGCCCAGAAGCACATTATTCTGGGAGAGGTAGGGGCACGGTGACATTTTGATGGGCACGCTGCGCAGATCATGATGCTTGCTGCGCGAGCCGCTGCAGCTAGCAGAGAAGTAAAGGAGACTGAGGTGAGGCATTATTCAAACCAAAAATGCATAGCCTCTTAATGCGCCCCATGGAACCAAGCCCATAAAATGTTGTGTGCATTGGCACTGCTGAAGTGAAAATACTCATCTCATTACAGCCGTCTCACATGCTGACTGCATACTGCCACAGAAACTTAACCACCTGCCACATCTTTCCTTTTTTTTTAACAGCTGCTGTGTGAATACTCAGCATTCATCATGTTTGACTCTTAGCTCATTGTTAATCCCTACATTACAATACTTAAAGATGACTGTGTGTAGCCTAAATGAACAGCCCTTGTAGCTACTTAGCAATAAAACCATCCATCCATTTACTACTGCTTATCTGTGGTTGGGTTATGGGGGCAGCAGCCTATGCAGGAAAGCCCAGACTTCCCTCGACTCCACTACATTTCCCCTCATTAGGGGGGTGTTTCCTGAAATGTTCCCAGGCAGCCCAAGAGATATAATTCCTCCAGCATGTCCTCAGTCTTGGGGTCCCCTCCCACTAACACGTGTCTAGAACACCTCACCAGGCAGGTGTCCAGGATGCGTCTATATCAGATGCCCGAGCTGGTTCCTCTCGGTGTGGAGGAGCCCGGCCACCCTGTGAAAGGAACTCATTTCAGTTTATTGAATTTGTGATCTCATTCTTTCGGTCACTACCCACAGCTCGTGGCCATAGGTGAGGGCAGGAACATCGATCGACTGGTAAATCAAGAGCTTTGCCTTCCAGCTCAGCTCCGTCTTCACCACAACAGACAGCCCCAAAGTCCACATTACCGCAGACGGCACACTGATCCTCCTGTTGATACTCCATCCTTTTTTACGTGTGAACAAGACCCAGAGGAACTAGAACTCATCCACTCGGGGTAATACTTCATCCCTGACCCATAGAGGACCCTAGTCTACAAAGTGACCCTTATCTGAATCACTTCACGCTCGGCTGTGAGAGCTGGAGATCACGATGCAGCCACAGAACCACATCATCTGCAAAAAGCAGAGACTGAATCCTCAGGTCACTGGATCTTCTCCCCAGCTCCAGTCTACTCTGTCCAATAATGGAGTCAGGGATAAAGGGCAGCCCTCACTGGAAACTAAAACAACTTGCAGCTGGCAATGCAGACTCTTCCATTCTCAATCAAGTTTCATTCTCCTTAGGAGTCCCCCAGGGACACGATTCAACACTTTCTTCAAGTCTTCATATAACTTCCATGCCCTCCCCAGGACCCTGAAGATGTATAGAGCTGCTCCATGACCAAGACAAAAACCATGAAGCCTTTCCTCAATCAATAGGGTTTGACTCTCCCTCCTCTGCAAGACCAGTTCCCCTTTTTGAAGAGGGGGACCACCACTCCAGCCTTCCAGTCCAGAAGCACAGTCCCTGATGTCCATGCAAATTATGCAGAGGTGTGCAGAAACTCCAAGCAGAGCTCATTAATTATTACTTTAGGACTAAAGACAAATTTGGGATTTGTCCTGGTAATAACCGTAATACCCATCAAACAATATGATGCAAAATGTCCAAAGGGGGGACAAAAAAGCTAAATTTAGCTTGTAAATTAATATCACCACCCTATTTATCCATTTTCTCAACTGCTCATCCAATTCAGGTCCGCAGGTAGGATTACAATAAACGTTTGCAACACGATAGATGGTGCTCAGATATATATATAGACGAGACTCTTCTAAAAGTTTGCATTTCTTGGCTTTTTAATTTTGTACATGTGTCTTTAAATATGTGTTTGAGGATGAAAGAATATAATTTAAAACCTTCAATATGAACATAAAACTTTCAGGATAAAGTATAGGTCCTTCGAGAGAACGGATGAACACGTCAGGGTTTCAGCTCTTGTGATATTTAGGAACAATACAAGTCATATTTATTACCTGGTCACAGTCTGTACTTTACTTTGATGTTGCTTTGCATCTATTTTCTGATATTATGGTGCAAATTTGTAAAGTCAGACTATTTAAAATGGATATAATGAATTAGCTTTCTGTAAAAACAACAAGCCGTTCATCTGGAATGTGTGACTGAGATCAGCAAAGTGTTTGTTAAAACCTTTGATAGAAATGAGAAGCTGTGTGAATATGTACAGATGAGTTCAGTGTCCTGCTGAGAGTAAAGCACATTTGAGTCTATAGTTTTTTTTTTTATTTATAAAAACCTCATTGAGATAAAAAAAAAAGAGTGTCCAGCAGCAGTGCAATAACAAAACAGTAAACACAATTTCAAAACAAGACTAAAACAAGATAAGAAAATATAGTAAATCCACCAATAACTATTAAAATTCTACTAATCAAGTAGAATGTCTGCAAAGAGAAAACGGGAATGGCAACCTAAAAAAAGCTCTTTCTCAGTTTGCACCCTCGGGAGTGAAAATAATAACATCTCCTGTGAGCGAAGTCTGCATGTTTAGCCTGTAATCACTGAAATAATCAGGAAATGTGTTTATTTCTGTTTCTCTGCTCTGAGACTTGTGTTGTGCACAGTTACTTTCAACACAGCTGCTGGCAAAGTTGGGAAAGAAGGGCCGCTTGAAGTGTTTACAATCCTGAGAAATGTCCGGAAATTGTATTTGCACTATTCAAACTCTTTCCATGTGCTCTTAATTATGTTTAATTCAGAGTGGAATGACCTTAAAACACATATTGCTCATGGTGTTCTGACCTCATAATGAGGCCTTAAAGTTGGTGACAAGTCAATGATGCATTGCCATCAGAAGCTCTGAGTCAATAAACACACACACACACATGTACACACACTGTTTTCAGTAAACATAGTTTACTGGGAGGAAAGAGGGTGTGTGTGTTTTTCAGTTTGGTTGCAATCTTTAACTTTCCTCCTAAATTTCCCAAATTTATGCATCACATCAATGACAAAGTACAAAAAAAATTTACATTTTACTCAGGATTCAGTATAAGTTCAGAGGAAAGGTGAAAAAACACCAAATCAATTCAAACTATTTGCTTCTTTTAGTGAAGAGCGATTACTGCAGCAGTTAGTGAAGCTGGCAATAGTTTGAGTTTATTAAATGTTTTAGCATTTACACTTCCTCCATAAGCGCTTTAAGTTGCTGCTGTTTAGCAACAGTACATCTGCTTTATACATTTTGAATGAAGGATTAGTGGTAATGATGAGTCATACTTAAAAACCATGAATCTTATTCTCATGAATTTTGTCCTTTACAGGGAAAAGTCGTAAGTTAGACACGAGAGTTGAAGGTCTAACACGGTTTGAAGTGTGACATGTACGTGGGGAGGGAAGAGGGAAGTGATCTTTTCTTTCTTACAATAAAAACACCTTTCCAGTGTGCAGACGAGCCACTTTCCCTGTCAGGTTGGAATAATGACTTCAGCGCTGTAGAGTGGCTGCTTATCTAGCGGTCACACCTGAGAGAAAATGTGTTAAGCCCACTTAGTGTCTGCTTGTATTGAAGCTTCATTGAAAGCAGAGTGGGAGTCTCTCCAGCATGCCAGTCTCTGCTATGCACAGAGGTAATTGTGGTAGTCTTTTCTCTTTGGGAGTCAATGTGTGTGTGTGTAATGATTCAAATCTTCCCTGTTTGTTTATGTCTGAGTGCAGAGCTGAATCTGAAATGTTAAATACCTGCATAATTAGTCCAAAGAACATAATTATGTAACATGTAATTAAATGTAAATGTAACAGTGTTTCTACATAGAAGATCTGGATTATCCCTGTTTGCTGCTCTCTGCTATGTTTCACCTGACAGCAGTACATTTTTATTTTTTTTAATGGGGACTCTATAAGGCACGACTTGGTGATGACTCTACTCACTCAGCAGGCAGCTCTACGACATGACGTGAAAGCCCATAACATCTCCGCTGACATACTTTGTAACACTCACTTTGATTCTGCAGTTGACATCACGCTGCACGTAAAACGACCGACTGTATTTGTTTTATTTATGAGATTAATGTCATGCATCGCATCAGCACCTCTCAGCTATTGGTTAATGTCATCTGAAATGTGAAGAAATAAGCAACATGTCTCTGCTTGAGCTTAGGGGTGTGATATTTTATTATAAATCATGCATAAAAATCATGTGTTGTGAACTTAAGATAATCCTTTAATTACTTTATCTTTTGGTAACAGACTTGTTTGTGTTGTCATTGTTAGACATCTGGCAGATTATTTAAAGAAAACACTGATTTTCTTTGGCAGGATATCGTGTAAAATCTAAAAAATGAGTGTTTCTTGATGTGACATTTGATTTTAGCTCTCAGGATGACCAAGAAGAGCTGCTTGAAATAAAGCCTCCAAGCAGATTTCTGCTAAATCAAATCATCTCTGTTTCCATCTGACATCTTTAAAACTCATTCACTAAACTGTATGAGTGAAGAGAAACTACACCTGAAATGATCGTTCAAAGCCGGCAAATACAGAGCAAGAAAAAAGAAAACCCAAAACGCTTTCTCAGCATACAGTAACTCATGTACTCTGCAAGAAACCTAGACTTCTGCACCAGTTTCTGGTTCTGTTTTACAGCTTTTTAGCCAGTAAGCAGGAAACTTTGACCAGTTACAAGCAGATCAGATCAATTTTTACAGACCAGATCAGGTAAAGTAGCATAAAAAGAAACGCTTTATCATTTACGCTCATTCCCATGAAGGTGATGTGAGATCAATAACATTATGCAAGAAAAACGTGTATAATTATATACAGTGAAACCAAAAGGTTACTATAATTGATAGTGACCTCATGACACGAGAGACTCGTGCATGTGCCTGTTTCAGGCAGAAGAGATTACAGAGTCAGAAAAAGAAAGCTGCAGGAAAAAAGTCTT
This sequence comes from Kiunga ballochi, assembly GCA_037177335.1. NCBI lineage: Eukaryota > Metazoa > Chordata > Actinopteri > Atheriniformes > Pseudomugilidae > Kiunga > Kiunga ballochi. The sequence goes on from JBAMIG010000018.1 coordinate 15,024,352, forward strand.
TTTTTTTAGACTTTCCCTCTAATTTCTGTCGATCCCAGCTTTAAAAAGTGTAAGGTCTTATAAAAGATGCTGTCTGCTTTAAGTCGAAATGTTCCAGCTTCTGCTGCTTTATATTTTCATCTTTTTTAATCAGTCATTTATGAGACAGTTTTATCAAAGTAAAATGTCAGACCACTGGAGTACACCTTTACAAAGGAATGAACAGATAAGTCTAGTGCATTATTCAGACTTCAGTTTAAGTGTTTCCTCTGGCTTTTTTTTTTAGATAAAGACTCATGCTTTTGCCAAAGCTTGGCAATCTCTGAGGAAAATCTGTTGAAAAGGTCTTCCTTTACCGGGGGTGTCTGTAATGACACTTTCCCCCCCCCCTTTGAGTATTTTTTTCCAGTCAATAAGAATTCAGGATTCGGTGGGCTGAGAATCCGAAAGAAGCAATCCGAGCTATAGAGGGTAACCTGTCATAGATGACTTATTGGACATAAGGGGCTTGTGTTCCTCAGAGTGGACACCTCATGTCCACTTAACCTTGTGACCGCGGCGGCCAGAGCTGGTTATACGACAGTGTGTAAAATGAGTGAATGTAGCATGGCAGGATTAATCAAGCCTAACAACACATGGGTAGGTAGGCTCACTGGGAAGGGGGAGAGCATCAATCAACGTCTGGAGCATCTCCCTCTCTATGCTTCTCGTCAGCTCTATCGACCAGCGCATTGGGCCTTTGGTAATTAAAAGGCATTGATCGGCCTCAGCCGCAAGATGCCGGGATACGATCATGCAGTAGCACACCACGCTGGGTCTCACAGCGTGAACAGGTGTGAATGCACATGATCGTTAGTGTGCTCTAACATGGCATTCATATTTGGAATTTAAATGCTGCAAATGTAAATGTTTTTAAACAAACTCCCTGCTGTGCCTTTGTTTGTATTATTTCTTCTTCATTTGGACATTTTGCAGTTTTTTTCCTCTTATATGCCTTTGACCCTGCAGCCATGACCGTATGCAATGCCAACTAGGTTTAGCTGAATTACCAATTTGGTCAAATCTGACACCTAAGGGAATCCCTTAGATCAGCACTCTCTTAATAAATGAGAATTGTGGTGGGGAGGAAAAAACACAGTAAGAACTGATTGAGTCTGTGCATATACACAAACCTCATCTTCCCCGTGGACACACACAGCCTCTTCAGACTCTCTTCTTTTATTCCATCTGAGTGAACACAGTAAATCTAAGTGCCGCCAGATTGCTTGCTCCGCACATTTTTCGACCGTCGAGTTAGCTCATCAAACAGGGGGCCTTGGCTGGGCTGAATAAGGACCAGCACAGTACTATAAATACCCCAATGCCTCCTTACTCATTCTGACACAGTGACTGACTGACACACTGAAGGCCACACGTCCTCTTTGACGTCGTCCCATTAAGATGTGTCTCTAATTTCTGTTTATTCTCATAGCAGTTATTTTCCCTCACGGTGTGATATAATGCAGTGACCTTTCATTTGATGCCCATGACTGAGTTATACTTGTCTGAGCGCCCATCTCCTCTGCCACTGTCCCTCATAAATCCGACGAATTACCCAGGATGCCACTCTTTCCTCCATTAACCCTCCCCTCCTTTTTTCCTCCCTTCCCAACCCCCCTGTCTTTCCTCTTTCCTGAACTAGTGATCAATTAAGGTCCTGTCCAGCTTTCACTAGCACGTCAGCACTTTCTCCTCTCCTCTTATCCCCTCGCTGTCATTTTTTTTAACCTTTATTTTGGGTGTCAGGCCAGACAAAAGAGCAAAGGTGGTAGAAAAAAACAAGAGAAACCTTTATTTTCAGCATGAGAGGTGCTCTGTACAGAGGTGAGTTTTTGGGTGTCAGTGTGCGCTCACAGGAGAACAACCCTCTGCTAAGCCTCCACCTCTTTACTTTAAAAGTAACAGAAGAGACAAATGAAAAGATGCATGGAGAGGGTCTCTCGTCTCTTTGATGCAGTTCACAGTCAAAAGATGGTACCATTAGAGGTCCCAGTGTCGGTCAGGAATGTAGTACAGATATTTGGCTTTTAGGATTTTTTGTTAAAAAGAAAATACTAAGGCTTTCCTAAATCATTGAGCGGCAATATTGTACAGGTCTATTCCTGTCATCAAATCCCACGAAAGGCCCGAGCATCAGAAAATGCATTCTACAAACAAAGCCTGAGATTGGTTTTCCATTGTGTTATGAAATAAAAAAGACAGAAAAAGAGCCTCACAGGTCAGCTTTCAGTACAATGACAGTGAGTTAGGTTTTATGCCCCATGTGCATCATCTTGCTGCTGTTGCTGTAAAAAGCCACCAGAATCTAGCTACTTTCTTTTAATGGGATTTAATGACATAAAAGAATCAACTCAGTCTTTTTGTTTTCCCAAAATCAAAAAGGCTGCATGTCTCTGCTTGCAGTTCAGTGAACAATTATGTGTTGGATGAAATCTGAATGCATGGAGATACACTTTGCTCAGTATTCGATTATAAAATATCTGCTTTCAGCATGTTCTTTATTTGGAAAGGATTATGCAAAGTCTTGGCACTTGGACAGAATGCAGCAGAAGTGAGTCAACTCCTGTGCAATATCTCCTAAATGTCAAATGATTCAGCTTCGTTCTGCTTCTCAGTAATTGCAATGTTTCTCAATTAATTTAGAGCATTTGTTCCTATGAAAAATCAATAGCAAACACCTCATAAAGTTTTTTATTAGAAATACAAAAATAGAAATTTAATAATAAAAAAAAAAAACTAAGGACACCTGTGATCAGACACGCGTTAGAAAACCCGTCGAGGAAAAACTGATAACGTTTCATTTAGCCATAACTTGCTTAGGAGATGATCAGCTTTGGGATTAAGGGCTGTTCCTGAAATGGGAAGTCTAAGAAAGAGAAAATAAAAATGTGCATCTTCATAAAAAACACGGTGTCCAACTGGGAACAGCTCTCACTGTAATCAGGAGATACAGAGCGATCCACCCTACAGCTAATCAGAGCTGCAGTGGGTGCTCACTTCATTTAATGCCACTAACAGTGCTCACTCCTTCAATCAAGCTCTGAAAGAAAAAAATGCTCTGGACCTGGAATGATGGGAATGCCACAGAAACAAGAAGTCTGGGAAGAATTTTTAAAAGAAAAAAGAAAGAAAATTAATAAAATCAACATGAATCTCTCACCTCTGAGCCATGCAACCAACAAGTCCAAATAGAAACTGGTTAATTAATAGAAATTGCTTGTGATTTGTATTCAAGTCGCAGAATCAGAACTGAATAACGCTGGACGGGCCGTAGCTTCTTCTTAGGCCTTGCAAATGTATATGTGTAGATTTGCCCACCGTGGTGCTCCGTTCTCATTTGTTCTATAATAGACCGTAATGAGACGCTGAGCTGAAATAAGTGAAAGAATAATTGGTCTCTTCATGCAAATTTGTAATGAGGAAGGAGATGACTCAGGCATACTCCCAACTGGCTCAGAACAAATGTTGGAGAAAATAACCCACAATAGAAAAAGAAAAAAAGGAAATACTTGGAACTGTTTGCATATTCAGCAGCAATAAATACATGTATTTAAAATATGTACAATTATAAATTAAAATGAATGTGAAAAGTATAATAAAAAAAACTATAAATTAGTCTATTATCTTTTGTCATTTTATGTTTTATAACACAAAACCAAATAGTAAAATCATTTGGGCGTTTGTTCTGAACCTGAACTGGCCGAGGCTCCAACAAGAATCACATAAGCACGGAGGCGGCAGTATAATGATACGGGTTGTGTCTGTGGGAATAAGGTGTTAGGAACATGTGTGTCTGTGAATACCAACAGATATGCCAAATAATAAACTGAGAAAATGATACCAAGCGGCCAAACTTTTATGCTAACAGTAAAAATCTCTCTGGTGTTTCATGAAAAAAACAAAAGAATACCTCTGCAGACATTTGTGCAACATTTTTGTCCTCAAAGCTTAACTGAATAAAATAAATGACTGACAGAAACAATAAGGTGTTGCACTTACTGCTGTGAAGGTGGTATTTATGGTATTTATCTGTATGAAAACATACCCAACAGTTCAGCTTGGAAATAATCAGGTTTGCAGAAAGTGAATTCATTTGGAATCATTTGACATTTAAGTAACACTGCACTGCGTTCACTTCATTATTACTGTGCATGTCAAAAACTATCACACCGAATCTTTCCATAGAAATAAAAAAAATTTAAATACAATTTTTTCCTCCTGTATATTTCTCACCAGCAGCTGTTGTATCTGCATGAAACCTTATAGTGGAGATGCACAGATCACAGTGAAAAGGAGTCGTGTAGCTTCTAGCTGTCTTTTTGAACAATTCATCCTTCTCCTCCTCACCACCTCATTAACTCTTCCACCTGGAATATCTTCCCATTTCAGACTTTTGCATCACCATTTTTTACATCATTAAAGTCTCCAGGAACCTTTAGCAAGGATTGTAGCTAAAGTTTAACATTCGACATTACACACCGTGCATCAGGCTCACTCACAAATGACATTAGATGCATCTTTGAGAGGACGAGGGAAGCAGAATGAAAGCTCCATTTATCATACTTTCACATCCTTTAAATTGCTTATGCATATTTTAACTTGCAGTTTAGCCAATCAACACAGCCAACCTTGAAACATCGGAGCACTTATATGAAGCTATCGATGTCTGTGCTAAGATTACCTTTCATTTAACACGTTTAAACTGCTATCAGAGAGAAACTTCATACAAGTACAGACCATTTTAGGAGATTTAAGATGATTTCTATTGAGAATTTCATTTCTCAGATCATTAGCTCAAATCTGGGCCGTGAAAATGCAGTTGAACTGAAACCCAATCACATCTTTTGAACCACTGATGAAGGCGTAAATCACTCAAAAGGATCTAAAGAAAAAGTTAAATGCATTGCTGCTTCTCCGTGTCACTTTCAGGAATTTGAATAATCGCATCCCTTTTGGTGCCTTTCGTGTTCTTTTAAAGTCATGACCTCTCAGCTGAGTCATTAAAACTGTAATATGAAATCGCTGGTCCATTATGACCTGCCAGATACAGATAGGTAGGGAATTTCCACCGGTCTCCACTGCGACCGGTCAGGACAGGCGCCACACACAGTGCAAGCAGCTGAGGAACTTTTGATCTCTGCTGATTGGAAATCTTCTCACAGAGATAAGGCCTTGGATATTTTAAAGTGGCTCGCAAGCGGAGAGGGGACTTCATCTCTTAAAACCTTATTAGTCCTTGAGATTATCCTGAGTCTTTCAATTTGACGGTCATTAGATGGATGTGATTGAATAATAGATGAGATCCTCTTCTGTTCCTCTGTGCTGCAGCGTTCTTGATCTTCCGTCCACTTTTGTGCATCTGAGCATCAAACTGCTTTCTCTGCCTATTACTGCCAATGTCACAGGGGGATGAAGTGTCAGCCCTTCACAAATGCTCTTTGTTGTGTGTCCTTGTAAAAGTTTCTGTCTCCGCTCCCCACCTCCTCATCCTTACATCACTTTAAATGATGCAGTATTTGCTCCACAGGTGGGAGTGAGGGTCTTTCCTCCTTAAGAAAATAAAACAGATATCTGTCTTTTATCGGTCCCTGTCTATCTGCACGTCTCTTTTCCCCTCTTATGCTCTCAATCCCTCCCCTGATCCAAAGGCTTCTTACATCAGGTTGCATTAGATTTATGATTCTCTGTTTCTTTTTCCCTTTTTCCTGACTGATCTTGCCTCTTAGGTTTGGAGGAAAGTCTTTAAATTAGCAGGGAAAATCCATTTCACCTTGTCCAGAATCTGATAAAGTACCCTGCTCATCTTAATTTCATCAAAACGTCCTTCTGTATTGCTTTCTCTGTCTGTTTTCTTCTTTTTTCAGTTACAAAACTAAATGTATTGCAAAGAAAACCATTATTTATTGATTTTTTTTTTTGGCTTGTTTTTTTTCTATTTACCAGGTTCTTGCCATCACAAATTACAGAGCCGAGAGTTTGCAGGAAATTGTGTTTCCCTGGATTGGGGCCCACTCTATTCTTTATACTGTATTTAATTCCCTTTAACCATCCCTTCATGCTTCTCCTCCTCTTTGCTTTCAAACAAAGTCCTTTGAAATAGCCTCCACAAAGTTTGGAGCAGACATGAGGATGGAGATGGTGCAAATGATGTTGAAGACGCTGAATGCCACCAGGCATAACCGGTCAATCACTGCGCCTGCAAATTTCCACTGGTCAGCCAAGCTTTCGGTCTCATCCTGCTCTCGGAAACGATCTGCCATGTAACGTACCTCCTCCAAAATAGCCTGCAGCTGGGGGTCTCCAATCCCTACCGTTGAGCATCCTCCGAGTCCTCCTGCTCCACCTCCGAAGCCTCCACCGCTGGAGACGGTGCTGGGACACCCTACAGTTTCCATATTAGGAGTAGGAGGTGGTGGGGAGCTGCAGAACTGAGATGGCAGGTGTGGAGGGGGGCTTCCCGCCACTCGCGAAGGACCAATGGAGATATTATTCCTCTGGACAGGCTCAGACAGCACTGAAGAGTCCTCCATGCTCTGGAAGCCCATGTAAAGAAGGTTTCCATTATTGTTTGTGCTGGACTGAGTGTGAAGATGAGGATGTCCCGCATGAAGGGGCCCCGTCTGGAGAGGAGCCAGGTTCTGTGGGTGCAAAGGGTGAAGAGTGGGGTCTGGAGGGTTGGGGATGCTGCCACTCTGTGAACCTGAGGAGCAGCGCCGCAAGTGTGGAGCGCAGGGAGGGCGTTCCGGATCGTCATTCTCACCTGGCCGCTTCATCCGCAAGAACCACGCTACCCACTGCAGCAAAACAAGTTGCACCTGCAGAGATAAACAAATGCGCACAACGAAGAGAGCGGGGCATTAAAGTATCCAAAGAGGCAAAAGAAAAGCTGTAAAAGCAGCCGTGAAGCGCTCCCCTAAAACACCGGTTTCACTGCTTTTATTCTCTCTCTGTTGTGGGGCGATGCTGAGTCTGATTTCAACCTTCTGGCTCGTTTTAAACAGCAACTGCTCTCATGTGAATATAAAAACCTTCTTTTTCTAAAGTACCCAAGGCAAAAGACATTGTTTTTCTTGCAGATATTCTCTACACAGTGAGTAAACCCTGTTAAAATCAGACTGTAGGCTCAATGAGATCAAATATTAACATTGTTACTTCACAGCTGTGATTACTTTGCTTTACAAATTGTCTCAAACTGAACATTGTTTTGCCCTTTCTACTATCTTTTCCCCTTGCCTCTTTCGAGCATCATAAACTCCCTTATCAAAAAAAAAAAAATCCCATGTGTCCCTGAAAGGGCAAACTAGCCTAGCAGTCTCCAGATGGGTGTCTGCTATCTAATGAGAGCTAATGTCCAGATGACTGCTCAATTAGTATTTGCAGAGTATGTTTACAAACCAGGTAACAAGCCCTGTTGCTGCCATCGCTGGTGTTGTTTTCATGCAGGCTCTAATTATTAACTGTGCTGGTTCAACGCCCTCATCTAAACCACATCAATTAGCTTCTTAATTGGCCAGTGGACTGTCTGAACAAGCTATTCATCAACAGCATGTCCTTGAAATCTGTCGATACATACGTTTTTTACGCTCGTGTAGGTGCATATGTATCAATAATTGCAGGGCTTTCAATTTCCTCTTCAGAAACCCTCAAACACAAACGATATCCAGCATCTCAAAATAACAAATATGATCTTAGAGGATATTTCGGTGTATGCAAATTAGCACAATTCTATCTTGGATGCATTTTTTAGTAAACAGAGGGTAAGAAAAATATAAAGAGAGGATGAGTCAAACTGAATCCGCCCACATATACAGAGCGCTTTGAGAAGCACTCCTGCTGAAGTCTGTGGCGAGGCATTTGATGAATACACTGAGGCAGACTGACGCTGTCGATGAGTCACAGCTGAGGAAGTCAGTAAATTAAAAAAGAAACAGGCAGAGAGGCATATGTCGTGCTAAAAGGCCGATGAAGAGCTATTAAGAATGGCAGAGCAGATTAAACTAATAATGGAACAAAGATGAACAAAAGAAAGGATGCATGTGAAACAGGAAGGATAATTTCAGCTTCAACAAGCAGGAATGTGCGCCTGATAAACCGTACGAACTCACACTCACCCATTTTGGCATGTTTCCTCCATTTGGGTCATGGTGATGATACTGCAGAACCACCACAGTAGCTATGACGGACATCCCAACGATGATCATTATACTGGCAAAGTATTGACCTGAGGAGGAGTTTGAGTTGACATTTCATTTTAAAAACCTTTTTTAAGCAGCATAAATGTCTCCAACCTGCAGGGAGTCATAGTGGGAACGGTAGCGTTCATCCTCTAAATTAACTCTGTGTAAACACCTCCAGCAGATTTTTCCCTGTTTCATTGCAGGTCGGCACATCTTTGTATACTGTATCTGTATGACAGCCTAAGATTTACCACTAATATTAAAGCCTTCTAGTTTATACTCTACATTATTGGCAAAATCATCAAACAGATTAAGATGAGGCTTGTTAGTTTTTAAAAATTATGCTGAAAGCAGCACTCTGATGATCATGGCAGTGTTTTTCTCAAGCTTTTAATGACCATGCTTTGTGTCTTTAGGCAAAGACAGCCTTGCATCTGCTTCTGGCTGCAGTTTGAGCTCACTAAACATAATTTCTAGCCATGCGCCCACAATCAATTTAGCCTATTAAATTTCAGGGTGAGCAGGTGGCTTGAATAAAATCTGCCTTTACAGTATACAGTAGGGCATCTTGCAGCTATATTGTAGTTGTATGCTATGATTGCACTGTATATCTTCTCTACATTTCCTGATGGAGGTTGTGACATTTTGTGCGGATAATGAAGTCCTGGGTAACGTGGCTAAGAGGAGGGCAGCTGATCTGGCACTCTGCATCAGAGTGAAAGCCTCTATTAAGAGGCCGGCTGTGAAATCTTAACATTTGTAGAGCTCAGTTGACGTCAGCTGAAGATGCTTTTCACCAGAACAGTTTCAGGAGACTTATTTCTCAATGAGCTGGGATGATCTGATCTGGAAACCCTGTTTCCAATCCAAATAGTCAAATAGACCAAACATGAAATGTTGATAGAGAAAATCTTGTTTTCTTTTAAGCATAGGCTTACAAACAGCAGTTTGTCAGACACCAACTGAGCGGCTCATAATTTGGCTTTTAAGTAAAACTGGCTGCAAGTGGGAAAGTTTAGGTCCTTGATTCTTATGACTGAGACATAGTAAAATGTTTTTTCTGGTATTTTCTCCATGAAATCTGCTGGAAAGCCTGGAAAGAAGAGTAACATACATTAAAAACTACATTGCTGCATGAAAGTCTTTTAAAAATAAACTTTGATTTGTCCCACAAAATTACAGTTTCTCACTTCTGGGCCCTTAATTGTCTTAAAGGTAATGTAATGATAAATGGCAATATAAAAGGTAATGACAAAATGCAAGGGCATCTAGTATGACCTCACATTTTGTCTCTTTACCACACAAATATGACAGAAAGGTATGATAAAAGAACCAGCACATCATCTAAACAAAGAAAAGCCCATTTGTTCATACCTCTAACTGCAACCCATATGCCTCCACATCAGAGCCAACTAAACAGAGGTGTTTCCTCTAACAAGCCATAAAGTCATCTTAAAGCTCAAGGATTAAGGAAAACTTTATTGTCCTCAGGGAGCAATTTGTTGCACAGTAAGCAACACAAAGCAGCTGTCAAACCTGCACAATAGTGTGACTCAGTGGATGCATATACAGCCTTTAGGGGCAGTTGATATAGCCTTACAATATTTTATTTAAAATATTTGTGGCTGGATTGAAGCTCCCTAAACTCACTCAGTTTGGTTCAAGCAAGACCTGCTGAGCCTTCTTCAGAGTCTAAAAACAGCGACAAAGAAAAGGATGGTACACATATATAAAGCCTGGGAGTTTAACTAACACGTGAGTTTATTTCTCAGAAGCTATTTTTTTCCTTCCTCAGTTTTATTTGGTCAAACAACAGGAAGGAGAATGACCCTGATCTGTACTAAAATACATTCTTATTACAGCATGATTTACCTTCACTTAAATAGATACAGTTTTCTGTGACATCTCAACAAACTATATCACAGCTAAACCTTTCCTTCTGGGTTTAAGGACTTGTTCTGCATGGTTAAAAACATCAATGTTAATGTGCCATGTTCGTCCATTTGCTCCTCTGACATATTCTGTCATCATAACAATCTGCCATTACTGTCTACATGAGGTCATTTTTAGGAAAATGAAAGTCTAAAGTAGTAACAGCACTCTTATAATTATGTACAATGTGTTTTAAATGGGGTGTTGAGTCTGTTTAACTTGCTGTAGTGAAAACACACACACACACACACAGAGCTTTTCACATACCTATAAGCGGGACAGAGTCAGATGTGGCGGGCATGATCTCTGCGACCAGCAGCATGAAAACAGTGAGAGACAGCAGCACAGTAATACCTGCAAGCAGACAGATAGTTCTTAATGCTTCAGCTACATTTATTTAAACAATCCATAGTTTAGTCTCCGCTCGCCTGGGCGTTTCGTGAGAACCCCCCATGGTGCGTTTGGTTTTTTGATAAATGATCACACTCATGATGAGATCTGGTTCGATTTATGTAAATGACTGGCTAATGCTCAGACAGTGAATTACCTCCTGACATTCTGTACCTCCACAGCCAAAAGGCTTTTCTACACAGCAAACACACAACCCCATACGCTCGCTGGGAAGCTCTTCTTCATTTATCCACCTCCACATCGTTTTTCTCATGTGATAGAATTTAAGGAGTGCTTTGCTGGCATAACTGTCTGCATTCAGAACATTCAATTAAACTCTCGAGCAGAGATAAATTATGAATCCTTTAAGAATATTAGGTAAATTAAAAATTACAGAACACCACAGCTATTTAAGCGAGCTCCTGTGTCTTCTCCCCCCTTGAAGGCCAGGCCACTTTGTCCCTGTGTCTGCTCCATCAAGTAAAGTGACAGTAGAGAGTATATTCCTGGAAGGCATTGTGTAAGCTCTCTGCCCACTAATCAATTCACTAGCCTTAATTACATCAATAGGTTAATTGGTTGCGTGTGAAAGGCTTGGCAATTTTTCCCCCTTTGGAGAAATCCTGCATAATACATCCTGTATCGAGGTTGAGGATATTCTTTGACAACGCTGCTGTGGCTTCCCTCCCATTTTCCTCCCACTCAAAAACGAGTCAATCAGAAAAAAACAAACTAATTATTTCTGCAAATTGTAGAATGGGTTTAGTAACTAAAGCATGCAGGACTCCTCTAAGCACCTCATTTTCACCCATCTGAGGGAGTATCCTTTACAAATACCTGTGTAGACGCCTAAACTTTATGGATTTTTTTGGTTAAACCGAGACAAAACCGACAGATAAACATGGGCTTAAACATAATCCTCCTTGGTGGAGGCAATATGATTTCAGAAATGCTGCTGCTTTGTAGAAAAAACAGCTTAAACAGGAAAATGTGTAGGATGTGGGATCAGGAATGAGAACAGGCCTCAAGGTGGAGCAAGATCAGGCTGATGGGAATCTGTACAGGTAAGCTTTACTTGTTTTTCAATAGGTTCCCTTCACAATGACCTTCTCCCTCCATGCCTCCTGTCATGCAGACCCTAGATCCACAGCTACTCTGACACAACCTTACAGCATCACCCTACATCTCACACAATCTGAACGTAACCCCCCAAAAAAATAAAACTTCTTCCACCCACACGAGGACCCATGAGGACCTCTGCATCTGCCTGCAGTCTGTCAGTCTCCAGCAGTCAGGTGCAGCAGGAAAGACTGAAACAAAGCAAGGCAGCAGGTATTGACAGTGCACACCTCAGGCTACTGAAAGCCTACACACGGCAGCTATGTGCAATTTCACAGCATCTCTTAAACCTGGAGTCAGGTTGTGGAAGACGTCCCGCCTCGTCTCTGTGACTTCAAACCAGTTTACGTCACAAATCATGAAAGCCCTGGAGAATGTTCTTACTTCACATCTGTAAGCCGGTGCGTCGCATTCACTACTCTCTACCTCATATCATTCTCTACTTCTTATACACACACTCCTGATAAATCATGTGGATAATCAGTTCTGTTTAGTTATCCAGTACTTTTCATAGCATCCACCTGCACTGCAAAGGAGAATATAGTCACCTGGATTATTGACTACCTGACAAACCAATCCCAGTTTGTGGAAGTGAAGGGTTGCATGTCCACGAAGGGGAGCAACAGCACTGAAACACAGAGGGGGATTTTCCTCTTGACATTTTTATTCACACAAACAAAAAAATACTTCAGGCTTTTAGTTCAACTCTAAATCCTGTCATCTGCAGAAATACTCTGACAATCCTGCAGAAATGAACCAGAATCAAAGTGTGGGAACAAACATCTCATCTTGAATATGAATAAAACAGATAAAAATGGATTTGAAGAGCAAGAGGAATAAGTTAAATATGATTTCCATCCTGAGAAATGAACTGGAAATGGTGGTGGAGTACAAATAGCAGGGTCTTGGATATCTGACTCAATGGGAACTACAACGCCAAAGCTTAAAAGAAGGTTAAAAAAAACAATCAAACAAAGATGCCACATATCTGCTGTAAGCCTGCTTTGCAGCCATCTCTTGATTCTGCAGCATTGTTGCTATTTACATCACAAAAAAACTGAACAAACTAAGGAAGAAGTTTGGCTTTGTGTTGGGGACAATGCTGGAGCCAAAACAAACATGATCTTGCAAAGAGTGATGCACAAGTTGCCAAACATAAGGGGCACTGCATCCCACACACACAATATACTAATTAGACAAGAACATGTTCACTGCTGAAGCTTCCTCAGCTTCACTGCAACAAGGAAGAGTAAAGGAAGGAATTATATCCTCTTTGTTATATGTACAGCAATATAATTTCATTTTATAGCTTAAAAAATATGATTCAATTATCCAGCCATCTGCTGAAACTCTAACTTAACCTGTCGTGCATGCATTAATGAGAAAGTGCCATATTTTCCTCACACAGTAGACATGTGCAATAAAGCTCCATATATTTTACTGTATTTTAATGTATTCTATCAAATATTTATAAAATATGTCATTGTGATAGATTTTCTACAAGAATTTAGCTGTGTTACAATGGACTGGGTACACCAGCCGGCTCTCAGCTGCTTATTGCTGGAATATGGTCCAGCATCCCAGTTACCCTGAAATGGACTAAGTTGTAGAAAAAAATAATTAATTATTTATCAATTAGCTGTATTTGTTACCCTTCAGTGAGCGTCTCTTTGTGTTAGCCCTGTGATGGACTGGCAACCTCTCCAGGGTGTAACCCGCCTCTCGCCCGTTGACTGCTGGGATAGGCTCCAGCCCCCCCTGCGACCCCTTTAGGGACGAAGCGGTAGATAATGGATGGATGGATGGATGGATGTTACCCTTCATGTTTGTCAGTAAAGCCCATCTGGTAAGTACAGTATTTTTCTTTATGTTCAATTTATGTTCTTTATGCACATAATGTATGCATAAAGGATTTTTTATATTGACTTTTATAACCAATCTCAGATATACCAGTATTATTTCCAATATTAATGTCTACCACTAACCTACACCCTCCCAAAAAAATAATTTCAAGTAACTAAGACAAAAACTTGACCTTGCATTAATGTTCATGTCTGCAGACACTTTGACATCTTTCCTAAACACGTGAACCAGTCCACTTCCAAGCTCCTTACGCTGCAAGTAGCGATGCGTTTGATGATGTCACAGCCACAGGATTGAGTTATGCCAAACAATAAAACACACATATCTGGAAATTTATACATGACATCACTTGTATTTTAGCATTTTGAGTTAGATGAGACGTAGCTTAAGAGTTTGATATATAATTCGTAGGCCTACATGTTGTGTAAGTTATTTAAAAAAGTAAAACCGAAACAGATATTCTTCCTGAATTCACATTTAAATGCTAATATTGGTCAGTATCATATACCTCTAATATACCATCCTTACCTATGAATATACCAGAACAAAAACTTTTATAGGTGTTTGCAGCATTTAAGTTTATCTGTTTAATCAGCCGTTCCTGTCTATGTTTTGAAACGCAGACAGTCTACACTGACCACAAATTACCAACAAGCAGAGAGTTATTACAGGGTATTATTAATGTTAACTACAGAAAGTCTGAAACAATTTATTCAGTATAATTAATTGTTTTAGTGGCATGATGAGAGATAATAGTCTGAAGGCTTTAGCATCCTGATGACATGTACATCATTCATCTGGAAACTGATATGAAAATGTGTCTCAGTCCTGCTTCTTCTCCCTCTCTTTCTCTCTCTCTCGCTCTTCCTGTTTATTATATTTTCTCATTCCCACCTCCTCTTCATCATCATCATCAGTCCTCCCATCCTCTTTTCTGCTGTCCTCTCTCATTCTTTGCAAATTCTTCACCTGTCTTTTTACCGTATTCACACACCCACTGTTCCTTCTCGTTGCGTCTTTCATCTGTCTTTCTGATCCCATAATCCCCCTTAACCCAACCCTCCCCATAACCAGCTCCTCTGCCACTGCTGTGTCTTTTACATTTATTCACATCTGATTTACTCGGTGTGGGTTTTACGTTTCAAACGGTTCATTTTCACAAAGACAGAAGAGAAACAGAAGTGGAGCGTGTGACTGAGGTTCAAGGTGAGTTTCAAACATTTTGAATATGTTTCTTTCCTCTTGATACATCTGCAGAGAAGACTGTTTTAGAAAAGTTTGAAACCCGCACTGCTTGCATTCAAGTTTCTCTGTTGCCTGTTTTATGTGGTGTCCTTATTTTTTCTGGGTCACTATCAGAAGAGAAATATAACTACTAAAAAAGCTCTTACCGCCACCAAGACGGAGGTTATGTCTTCTGCAGAGATGACTTTCTGTCAGCAATGTAACTCGGAAAGTTACAGATGGATTGTTGATTAAATTTTTTTAGATAAATCAGAAATGGAATAAAGAAAAAGTGATTAGATTCTGGGGTTGATCTGGATCATCTCCTGGATCCAAAACATATTACAGAGCCTGAGCTCTGACTGCTTCCTTTTATTTCAATTCAATTTATTTGCACTTTGCAACAATATCATCTCAGAGCCCATTATGGACACATCAATACCCAACCCCTTATCCTGAGAATGCATGTGACAACAATGGAAAGAAGTATCCTGCAGAGATTAAACCAAAAGCACAATGGCCTTTCCTGTAAATAAACAGCAACAAAGCACAAAAACTGTGTTTAGCTCTCTGCCTATTAGAGAACATTGAATGAAGAAGGTGTCAGTGGTCTAAAGAAAAAAACATTTCTCCTCAAAACCAGTATTTCCCAACTATGACTCAGGCTGGAAGGAGCATATGGTTTGGAGCTGCTATGCTGATGCAGCAGAGATCCAAGCAGCATGAAGGCTTTTCAGGCATTAAAGAAACAACCAGCGCCTGGAATCCATGATCCAGAATGTATGACTTTTTTTTATCATTCACAAAATTAGATTAAACAGCAATTTATTTTAGAGTTAGCCACAGCACACATTTACATCGGCTCATCGTTATGAAAGTCCCATAAACAACAACTACTTAATATTTCCAGACAGCGCTCCGAGTGGTTTGTCAGGGAGTCCAGTTAGGATGTGCACATTATAAATGTGTAGTTTAATTAAATGCTGACATCTGAGAAGTCACAAGCTCCTTTTTCTTTGCCTCTAAAGTTTCTTTGCTTTTAAAGACACTGTTTCAAATAGTCTTTTTAACAGAGGCTGCTTCATTTTAGTCCAGTCCGGTCTGCTTTTTCTGAACCTTTTCAAGGAAAGGGTGTTTTTTTTCTGACCAATAAATATTTTAAGCTTTAAAAAACATCTCATTTAAGTTAAATAATAATGTTATGTTTACATATGACAGACAGCTAAGCAAGGAATACTTTTAGGATCAAACTTTAATCTATATCTAATAAATTAAACTTATTAACTTATTATTAAACACAATAAAGTCTCTGTCTGCACTTTGTTACAAGCAGCTTGTCTAAAAATCACAGAATTTGTTCCCATTTCATCAGACCAAAGACACCAGAGACATATTTTGACTGCAAACTATTTTTCTTAGATGAATATCAATGAGCTCTTTGCGCAGAAAAAAAATTCTCAGTATATGTGGCCTTTAAAAACTGGACATGTAGAGAAATACACAGCCGATGAAAAGCATCTGAAAGTCATGTACTGAGAAAAAAACAAGAAAATAACCCAGCAAAGATGTCCTGAAGGACCTGGGAGATGACCTTCATCTGATCCATTTACTTTTCACTGAAATCTCATCTGAAATGGTCTCTGTGGAAACGTGGCTATCAAGAAGCACTTCAGGAAGTGAAACAGAGAGAAGAGGCTGGAGCCTGTCACAGACCTGGACTGAATACCAGTTTCAAATGATCTTATGGAGTGACCAGTCCTCCCCAGAGCCCAGACCTCAGCGTTACTGAAGCATTGTGGTATCATCTTGATGGAAAACAGAACAAAAGTCAGCAAACATCCGCAGAAAGAAAGAAAGGCCTTTGGATGAATGAAGAGGGATTACTGAGGACTACTTGGAGGAATTGGATTCAGATTGTGCTGAAGAAATAAGATCATCCTAGCATAAAATTCCCCTCAGTAAAATGGTAAAAACACTGTTTTTGACTGTGGACAATATTTCAATAATTTCCCATTTTGTCTCCTTTATCTTCCTGAATAGATGTTAATCTGTCTTTCCTGTCCTCTCCACATCGATTAGTCATGGCTGCCTTCCTGAACCAGGTTCTGCTGAGGTTTTGCATTCCTGTTAAAGGGAGTTTTCCTTCCCACTGTCGCCTTATGCATGCTCAGGCTGGGAGATCAGATCAAAGTCAAGCTTCAATCCAATCTTTTGGTTTCCCTAAGCTAGGCTATTGATTATGAATTGGCTCAAATTGATCTCTGCAAAGCGCCTGCAATGCCATTGTCGCGAGGCAGTGCTAGACAAATAAAGCTGAACTGAAAGTGAAAATTATGAATACATACAGAGGTTCAGGAGTGACTCGCTGTGTTTGAACAGCAAGCTTTCAGCTTTCACTCCATTACAGATAGAAAGTAAAGTATCCTGTGCAGCCATGTTATAAAACTGACAGCCCCCACTTTTCCACCTTCTCTTGCTCCATTGCAGTTGCCTTCATTTGTTTCCTGCTAGCATCTGATGCACTCACCCAGTGAAATCTTCTCCCCAGAATCAGCTGGCAGCACAAAGATCAGCAAGGTCATAGAAGACAGCAGCACACATGGGATGAGCAGGTTCAAGGCGTAGTACAGCGTCCGTCGCCGAATTGTAACAACAAATGTCACATCCGGGTAGGGCTCCTTACAGCATTCATAAAAGACTTCATTTCTGGTGCCAGGAACGCCTGCAAATACACAGAGACTGGTTAGTTTTTTAGTGTTTTTGTTGAGGACAAGATGCATGTGTTCCTCTCTTCTCACCGATTAGATCCCATTCACCGTTGGGCATGTAGCCTGAGATGTCTGCATCAGTCATCTGAAGGTCTAGGAGCCAGCCATCGTACGTCCAAGAACCAAATTTCAGCTCGCACCTCTGAATGTCAAAAGGAAACCAGCGAACATCTACATTGCATGTGCTCATGAAGATTCCTGAGAAAACAGACAGGAGGGAAGATGGCAGGGAGTTACAGCGTGACAACTAACAGTTAGCTGCAGTGGCAGAGGAAAGATGAGGGTCAGCATCTCTATTGAATCCAGTTCCTTGCAAGGGGGAGTAATTTATTCCTTCTCATATTCTTGTACATGAATTATGAGGGAAAATGCTTCATCATAAGCCTGCACATTGAAAAAAGACTCTTTTTTTAACATTGTGTGGGTCCGTAGAGAGTTTGTTTTGCAAATTCAGTTTGGAGGCTGGCAAAGAGAAAGCAGAGACTAGATAAGAAACAACCTCCCATCAAAGATATGTCTATACTGAAAAAAACTGGCAGCAGTATTGTCACTCTTCTCTGCTCCGCCTGCACACACAGCTGTTCACTAAGCCTCAGCAGCAACAGAGGGAAACAACCACAGCCCTGAAAAATGAGATTGTGCATAATGCCCTAATGAGATTAACATTTTATCATGTCAAGGAAATGCGCTCACATATATGCACCGACATACCCATGCACAAATATAAGAGAACACCTGGGGGCATTATCCCCAACATATAAACAATCACGGTGATCCGTGCAGTGGTCGGCAAACTGCAGCTCTGAATGTACTTACAGGAGTAAACAGATGAGGCCTGTTAATGGATTTTGGAGACATAATCACAAAACTAAATGCCATGGGAAGCTTTGCAGCAGAGATGTTTATTATGTTGATGTCGGCGTGCGAACCAGCGCTCAGTCACATGAAAGCAGAGTAAGGAGGTCAACAGCTTCAATAACAGGTTGATCTGAAATTCCTCTCATAAATTTAATTTTCATGATCATTTCTACTTTTTATGATTCTGCCGCTAACTCTAGGTTCTTACACCATTTTGTTTTTATACAATGACAAATTCTTCATAAGTGCTCCCAGGATGAGCGTCGCTCCCCCCGGAAAAAGTATTGAGGTAAAAGTAGATTTGTCTTGATTGTGCAAAGTTAAATAAAAACCTCCATCTCAGATATGTAGTAATCTAAAAAGCAACATTATCTTCATTTTATTTTTACTCCTTTTTTTTTACACTTGGAGCAATCTCAGAGCACACGCAGCTGCAAAACTAAATGCTCAGAAATCACTTTGCAATAAGGCATTGCATTGAAATAGACACATTTTACTTGTAAATATCACCCACTCCAGATCTGTTACACCTCCTCTTGTGAAATGTAGCTTTTGCAAACACAAAAGAACCTCTACAGCCACAAAATGCATGACCAGGACTCCTGCAATTCATCACATCTGAACTACTGTGTCCACGCTGTCCCCCTTTACCTGTTGCTTTGTACTTACTGTCAGTAAACAGCTCAGGAGCCATTATTCTCCTGATTTTATTCACTAATCTCTTTTATTTTTTTCTTTTTGCTCCCAACATTGCTTTTATTTAAACACTACAGCAAGGCAGCATCTTTTATTAATCATCTCCTTGCTGAATCTGATTGAAGTCACAGAGGTAAACAGCTGTATTTATATTCAGCTGTAGACTATTAATAAACCTGTCTGCTGAAATGAATTGACACGGCTGAGCTCATGGTCTGTTGCTAGAACTGCAGGAGGCCATTTCAGCCTCCCCCCTCTCCCAAAACAGCAGAAGAGCTTCACTCCCCGGGTATTATAATCTCGTGCATAAAAAGGAACCTGAGAAAATACAAAGCCAAGCCCCGTGAAGATTCAGGGGAGTCATTACTTTCACAGCCTTATGAGGGTCTTACGTTGAGGTTAAGGCAGGAAGCAAGTGGCTCCTATTTATAGATGTTTCAGCACTGTAATCTGTGTCTAACCAGGAATGCTGTTTTCTCCTGATGAAATATTTATGCAAAGAGTAAAAACATGCAGAGATTGTGCAATGAGATGCTACTGTTGTGCTTCAGGGAAATCATGAGGTTATAAAAAATGTTCAAAAAGAGTTACGTGATAAAGTTTGGATGAACAGAAAAATAAAAATAAGAAAGGATTGTCCTACCTGGAGGAAGAAATTTAGCATAACCGCTGGAGTTCACCAAGACATTGGTCTTAAAGGTAGAGTCAAAGTCATCATCTGCACTGAGGAAGGACAGAGGAAGAAGTGAGATTACTGTGTGTGTGAGAGTGAGAGGACTGTGTAGTCAGGTGTGTGTTTTACCTGTTGTAGAGCAAAATGTCTGGTGTCCAGATTTGATCTGTAGTGAAACGTAGGTTTTTCACTCCAGGATGTTCACTTTGGTTCCACTGGAGATAGTGGTCGAACCAACTCTTTAAAGCACAGATAGAGAGGAGCTCTGTGACACAGTGGATCAGAGGAAGCCACTTTCTGATACACAGACACAAACCAGCCACTTCCCAGCAATCACACCCGCGTCTAACTTCCTCCTCTCTGATATTTAGAGATAAAAATAATACAAATATGGCATCATTTTTAACTGCTGCAGAGGATTTAACCTGTAGTTTACAGAAGCATCAAATACATCATCATTACCCCAACATACAGAGTCTCAGCTGTTCTTACCATCTGTAGCCACATGTTAGAGGTTAAGACCTGGTTCTTCTCATCCTGCAAAACATTTAAAGTGTTTTATTACATACATGAATGATTCAATCTGTAAATACAGAGTTGATTTAACAAATATAAAAGATACCAACTCTGGTTTATAAAACCTACCAGTAACATCCAGAGGGGGTTTCAAACATGTTCACATATAAGCCTGATTGTAAAAGTCCTCATATGCTGTTGAGCAGATTATTTCACAGTCCGCCTCTTCGACTTTAAGATTTGGACCCATTTTTAATCCTCCGTTTCAATTTTAACATCAGGCTTATGAGTTTCAATTCCATCAATCTGGTTTGTGGTGCGTTTCTAAGAAATCTACCGTCATCACCAGGAAAACACAAGCGTGGGAACCAAGAGATGCCACTATCTGGTCCCCTTTCATCTCATTTTTATAATAAACTTATTCATTGAATATGTTTGACATCCTCCATGAAGAACACTTCTGATGATCTGTGCTTAAAATACTTTGTCACAAAACTATCATTTGACCATCTGTTGAGGGTGTTGTGGACACTTACCACATCCATGATCTGTATCAAATTCAGGGTGAAGAATACGGTAAGAGGGTGGGAGTCGTTGCCCACTGGCCGCTCCATCCGGTTGTAGTCCTTCAGGAGGTTCTTCAGCAAGTTTCTCTGGTGTGGCCCCTGCAAGGACACTGAGGAAGCCAGAAAACGCCCCTTACGCCCAGGAAATGATTACACATGAAGCTCTAAAGCCAGATGGGGACCAAATCACAGATAAAAAAAAAAAAAAACATAAGTAAAAAAAACTAAACATGGATCGGATGAAAAACTGTAGATGAATTTATTAAATTAGCATCTTTTATCACTATTATTCACATTAATATTGACTTTAAAGTTGCAAAAGAAACATGGAGGAGTCTGGTTCCCTCAGTTTGAATGAAATATTCCACATCAACACAGAAAATGAACAAACAGGGGAAATTTTCAAAGGGAGCTTGCAGAACATTCAGTAAACTAATTAGTGCAAGTGTGGAGGCTTATCGGGCCATAATTGGCTCAAATTAATCCATAATTAGGTTAGTTTGAAAGGGGCGCAGGTCAACTGGAAATATGAGGACCAATTAAAAATGTAAAGAATGTTTTGTAATTGTTTTTTTTTTTCTACGTTTTCTGTCCCATTAAAAGATATAATGTGAAACTACTGAGCTTTAGCCAAACTCAAAGCTTTATTTCCAATTCTTCCAGAAGTTTTCCAAGCCACTGGAAAGTGGAAAATGATTGCTGAGATTTTAGAGTTTCAGTGTTGCAATTAAAACAGGATGTGCAAGTCTGAAAATGTGGTGGGACACAGATGAATTGTAGGGAAAAGCTGGAGCAGGCTGCATTGTACAGAAAGTAAAAACATCCAGGCTCAGTGCTGAACGTGTAACTGGGTCTTCTTTCAAAGCAAGTCAAACTCGGATGCTTTTGTCTTTAGAAGTCAGTCTGCAGAAACCCAGTCGGAAACTTTTACCTTCCCTATCCTCTTGTCTTTCATGCTGTTCAGTTTTTGATCTACAACTTCCTCCTAAACACAGACCTGACACAGTTTCTCTGCTGGTACTTCTGCCTGTATGGAAAGTTCACCAGCTCTCCTTTCAGCTCTGTCATCCACTGTCAGCTTTAAATCCAGCTACTCAGAGCCTGTCACCCTGGCTGCAGCAAATACATCCACAACAAAAAAAGGAAGGAGGCACTGACCTATATGTACAACTACATTTATCCTTTTAGGAGACCCCCTGGTGTGATCACAAGCTCACAAGCATAAACAGCTATGATATATATATACATATATATATATATATATATATATATATATATATGCTTTTTTTCCTGCATGGTTTATCTGACCACTGGTTTGTCTGAATGGAGCATACATGGAAGCATCCAAGCCCAAAACAAGTGTTTCCAGACTAACAAGAACACAAGAGAGGGAAAAAGAGACCCAGAAATGTGAACAAGCAAGCAAACAGGTGAGCTAGATTCTCACTTTTTCCTCTTATTGAATCTTGTTTCCCTTTTCTCACATTCTTTTCTGCATCACATATGAACCATCCAAAAAAAACGACTCCTATTCCTGAATTCCCATAAAATGCCACTGCTGCAGTCAGATTCCTGATTGAAAGACAGAGAGAGAGAGAGAATGAGACATGCAGGCAAGCTCACCGTGGATCAAAGCAGAAAATCCAGAGAGGAAAAGAGCCACCGAGTGCCACATCCTGGTAAGCAATGGGAGAAAAAGAGGAGAAGCTCCAGATATTAGAGGAGGAAGAGGAGGAGGAAGGGATGGAGAAAGGAGAGGGAGCGCAGAGTCAGGAAGCTGCTGGAAATCCTCCAGTCTGCATCCAGCCGGCATCAGATGGAAGGAGTGTGAGGGTGTGCTTGCTGGAAGAGTAAGAAGCTGAGAGGAGGAGGGGGAGGAGGAGGAAGAGATGGTGGCCGTGAGCTCTCCCTGTCTCTCTGGGAGGTGGCCTAAAATGGAGAGTACGGGAGAGGAAAATGTCAGTGATGGGGTGAAAGGGTGGGAAGATAAAGCATGTGGAGGTGGAGGATTTAATTGCTTGATCGGCATGAGGTGACCCTAACAAAGACAGATGAAACCGATGAGCCCAGTTTTAAATGTTCCCATCAGCAGAGCAGAATCAATCTAAGAAGTTTAAGTGGAAAAAGGAAAAAAAAGGAGGTCTTCCAAACAGGTTTGTAGTATCCTAATATTTAGGGGGAATAAAACAAGAGAGGTTATACAATGTTTCATGAAAAACATCCACAAAGAACCAAAAGTAACATACAGCAGCTTGAGCTCATAAGACAAATCGCTTTTTGCTGCATTGTGTCATTTTTGTGTACAGAATAATCACTAAAACAGCCTTTTTTCTTGAGCTGACCCTCCTTCTTGCATTGTAATATCTGGATTACTCCCAAAATCTTCATTAGATTCCTTTTCATCCTCATTTTTTACATGTTGCTTCCTATCCCAGCTGGTTAGCATGTGCAGCACGTTGTGTGTTAGTGTGTGCTCCACATATGATAACACTCTACAGGGATGATGGTCACGCGCTGCTGAGCTGCAAGCAGTCTGTGTGTGCATTTGTATGTGTGTAGCTTTCTCCCACGTGGTGGGGGGTGAGCTTTGAATCAGTGGGGCAGATGGACTCCGGTTTAATTGAGAAAGTGCTGGGCTCTGCAGGAGGACAACGGGAATGTGCATAGTTAAACTCTACTTCTCATTTGTCCTCATGAAATGCTGATGCAAGGGCAGAGGCAGCGAGAAACTGAGAGACTGAAGGGAGAGGGAAAGAGAGAAGAGAGAAGGAGGGAGGGGGGGGGCAAGAAAAGAGGAAGAAAGAGTTGGACTGTATAATAGATTACCCTATTACTTCTACTGCCTTTCGGAATTACCCCACTCTCAGGAAGCCTGTCACACATCCGGAGCGATCCGGAGCTGCAGATTCATGCTCGGCTGCACACACAGGATGGAGAGTGGCCCTCAGAGGCGAAAAGAAGGATGGCAGAGTCGCCGCTTAAAGCAGAGAGAACTGCACCAAGTGTGGAGTAAGGACACAAAAAATGTGCCTCAATAAACAGAGGGGCACCCTGTTGCTGCGTCCTTACATGTCTGCTTAATGTGCAACACTGATGTGCATTTTTTCAAATAAAAACCTCCTCCTTTTGTGTTGTTTTGCACCAAGCATCAGTGTGACATAGAGCCAAAAACAAAAATCATTAAGCTTCATAAAAATACAGATTGGAAGCACTGAAGCGTGGGTGACATCTGGTGGTTTGCCTTCCAAATACACCCAGGGTGAAGCTCAACACTGGCAGGAGTGTCTTCAGGGAGGAGTGAGGTGGTGGTCTTAATTAACAGAATAGAAAGTGGAGTAAATAGCTGAAGATAAAGATGAGACAAGGAAACATAGCAAATGAATGAAAGCTTAGCAGTGCATTGAAACCCTATTAATAATGATAAAGGAAGAAAATGTGTCACCATCTTCCTGTGTAGGCTGAAATGCAGCTAATTGTGTCTGAATACTTACTCAGCAGCAGTGGTGACCATTACTCTGACCTGGTATGACCACTGCTCATCTCTCCCCCACTTTGCTAAATGCCATCTTTGACAATGCAGCCATCAGCCATCGGAGCTGCTGTGCTGTGTGTTTTTAATTACTCTGCTGATTGGATTAGGCCCTCTCCTGCGCTGACACGTTCCCTTCGACTAATAGGATCTTATCGATAAAACCAGCACAGACATGCTCTCGCCCGTGATGTTTGATTTTGTCAGAGTGGCTTTTTTTCGTGCAGAGTGGAGTTAAGTAGATGAAGTTCTCCTCTGATAGATTTCAGTTAAGTCCTGTCACAGAAAGCCACAAAGGAGGACAAAAGTAAACTGTAATCCAATAAAATATCACATAGTGGAACTGAGTTGTTTGCCTGGCATGGCATTTTAAAGAGTTATAAAGTTCTCCAAATTGATTTAAAAGCATTATATTATTTGATTTAATTTTCTTCTTTTTTTAAAAGTGATCCGGGTCATACCAAATATGCTTCTGATTTAAAGATTTGCTCTGAAACTCACTGTTTGTTATTGTTTATTTAACTATTTCTTGAATATTTATACCAAAAGTCACCAACTCTGGTCATTGAGGGCTGTCATCCAGGAGGTTTTAGTGTTTTCCTGGTAGTTTACAACTGATTTAAATCAATGTCTCGCTAACAAGCAGGTGCAGAAGACAACAAGGTGTTGGAGAACTAATTCATTTGAATTGGGTGTGTTGTAGGCTGCAGGAAAATACTAAAACTTCTGGATGGCAGTCTTCAAGGACCAGTCGATAACACCTGATCTACAGTCTCTTTGTCAGAGACTTTGAACCAGAATCCAGATTGATCAGAACCATCCTGGCTGCCTGTTTTTCAGTCTTTGTGCTTCTGTAAACTAACTATTCCTTCTCCTATGGTTTTATGTAACAGAGATTAGAGATAATATAAGTAGTCAGTAGCCTATTAGCAAAATACCTATTTCTTTTTTGGGGATATAAATATCTAACAGTTTGAAAGCCTGACTCGGGGAAACTTATAAGATTGAGTACACATTCTGCTTTCACTTCAACAGCCCTTAAATTATCAGAACCAAAATACTTTCTTACAGGTTTTTAACACTTTGCCAATTAAAATAATGTGAATAAAACGCAACTAGAAAAGCACTTGGAGAGCGCAAACCTCTGTCAAGCTTATTGTTACTCGTTTGTTTATAGAAAAGTCACCTTTATAAAAATGTGATTAAAAAATGGTTTATAACTTTTAGAGCTATCTTGTTTACAGACAAACAGACAACACAAACGCTGCCACTTGGCTTGGCAGAGCTAAATAAAACCAAGTAGCTGAAACTCATATTTGTGAGTAGATTGTGACAATGAAATAAGACAAAAATGCAATGATTTGCAGACTTTTTTAACCTTTTTATGTTCAGTTGAAATTTTAAGCCACTACATTTAATATTATATGACGTAGGCCTAAATTATGTGAGGCAGACAATGTGGATAAAGATGGTTTGAAGGTGTCTCCAGACAACTATGAATAATAAAAAGCTTTCTTACATAAATCTAGCATTGAAAACATATCTGCAGAATATGTGAAAACCTTTTTAAGTTACCTTTGGAAAATCCCACCGACCAAGTAGAATAATGTGTTAACATATTTTTGATGTGTCAGCAAACTGTTTCACTAAAAAATGTTTGTTTACAGCAGGAGATATCTTTGTTATTATCTGTTATTATCAGAATAGAAAATGACTGGTTTTGTTTGTGAGTATGCCCAAGTTTTTTTTATTTGAACTATTTGGTAGATCTTATGTGCTTATTGGTTTCTATATAAACTGATTTTTAGTCAGGATTTAATCAGTCAGTTTTTCCTGCACAAGAAAACAACTTGGTTCTTAAGTTTCCTTTACAGCATTGGTACCGACCTGGGGACCCCCACCTCCCCAATGGGCTTATCAAACAGTGTAGGTGTCCCCAAGGCCATTATAAAATTACAGCCATGTTGATACATGAGGATGTGAGTTGTGTCCACTTATGCTTGTCATTAGGGTGAATAAATGTACATTTCAACTCTATTTTAAATCATATATCTTCAGTCAGGCCCTGTGATGGACTGGCGACCTGTCCAGGGTGTACCCCGTCTCTCGCCTGATGTCAGCTGGGATTGGCTCCAGTCCCCCCGTAACCCGTTCAGGGAATAAGTGGTAGAAAATGGATGGATGGATGAATATCCTTAATCAGAGGTCTTAAAAATCTATTTAAGCTACAGCTTCTACATCCAATCATTTTCAAGTCTATCCTGGTATCTGTGATTTTTCCTGCACAGTTTTATTAATGAAACGTGTGTGAGAAACACCACGGTGCAGGTAATTTGGCTCTCAGTTAAAAGGCTCTGCCAGAATGTATGTGAGCTAATGAAAGCTCTAAGCTAAGCATGGTTTCAGCATTCAGCATGTGTTGGGAAGGGAAAAACACTTCAGAAATACCGTTTCACTGAGCTTTCTTAATAACAGTGAACCAAGAACAAGTGGAACTGATTTCCTGGAGCCTTGAAGTTTCCCTGATTTGAAAGGAAATAAGTTGAAAATCAATGAAGAAAATGTTGTTTTAGTACTCTTTATTATTCCCGTGAGGTGTAAATAAGAAGTGTTCATACTGACTCAGTCTCGTTGGAAAGAAATGGATGAAAATGAATTCACTTTCTTGTCTTTTTGTTGCTGGAGATCAAACAGCACAGGAACAAATGTTGCTTAGCTAAATGCTTGTTTCCAAACTACTTTATTTTTTATGTGACCCTTAATCAGGCATAAGTACCAGTGTCGATGATGTGATACTGGTTGTCCGTTTTCTTTTCTCTGATGTTCTTTAAAAAGCTTGCTGGTGGCCGTTTGTGTTTGTTTTTTCTCATCATTTAAATCTACATGTTAATAAAAGGAATTATAAAATAGCTGTGCATATTCTTTACTTTCATCATTTTAATTATATCCTACTTTTTATCTGGTCTCAAAATAAATTCTATCTAATTTATTTTTATTTTATTTTAGTTTCTCATCAGTGCTTTTGGGTTGGACGGAAGTTTGAGCGGGATAAAAGCAGGGTGCTTCTGATTATTTAGTCACAGAGCTCTCATATTCTGACCGTCTATCCTGCACGTTTTAGTTGTTTCCCTGCTTCAACAAAACCTGATAAGAATGAATGGGTTATTGAGCAGAGTTTAACAACAAACTGTTGGATTCATTTCTTTTGATTTAGGTGTGGTGCAGCAGGGAAACAACTAAAACCTGCAAGGCAGTAGCCCCCAAGAACCAGAGTTTACATGTAGTTGTGGAGGATCCTACAGTGTACACACTGATGCCTGTAGTAATCCTCCTCATTTCTGTTTAGGAGCCACAGGAAAAAACTACTCTTTAACCACATCATGCACATTTCCAAGTCACATTTGTTTTGGCTTTTCTTTTTTGTTTAGTGCTTAATAAAATAGATTAAATAAGAAAAATTATTCGTGATTGAATATAGCAAGAAGGAAGAAAACTAACAAAAAGATCTATTAAAGAATTGGATATATGAAATCTGGCATCTTTATTGCAGTGAGAGCAACTCTTTATAGATAATCTTACACATTAACTCCATCTTAAGTTCTGTCATCCAATTCTGCCCCAGTTCCTGTAACGCTTGTTGTACCTTTACCCTTTTAAGCCTCTAAATTTTGCAACCCTTTCTGCATCCAAGTGGGACGTGTCCATCTTTTAACTATCATTTCCCGACAGATTAGACTGAAGCAATTAACCTGACCACAAGATAAACTGGCACACCCAGAAGATTCAGGGCATGAAGCCGATTTGCCATTTTCCAGCCCCGGCAATTAGTGGGCTCGAAATATCTCGGATTTATTTCACTTTCTTAACTTTCAGAGGAGGATTTGCTGTAGAGGAGACTAACTGAAGATGTGCTGGCTGCCGGCCACAGAGCCAAGAAGAATTGACACTTAGCTACCAGCAGCCTGGATTTACAAGCCCTTGGCAGGAGGCTTGAATTAATTTGAAGGCTTGCAGATGTGCATAATTTAGGACAACATAATTTAAGAACATTTGTGGCTTCTGTAACTTGAGAGAGACCAGCACCAGTTTCACTCTATTTCAGCAAAGCAAACAGTCTTATTTTAGAGTCCCTTTCTCTGTAAGGATGAGGGATAGCATCAGTAACCATCCACAGGACTTTGACAGTTATGCTCAGAGGCACAGACACTTAGCGGCTCCTAGCAGAACAGCAGCAGCATCTGGCCAAGTGTCAGAGTAGAGAAGTAGTTTTACCTCAATTAATTCATTTAATAACAGCCCACATGTTTAAATAAGTGGAAAGAATTAAATAAAAATTGATTAAAATGACAAGAGAACCGACCCATTCCCACCCCCTTTCGTCTTCTCTCTCTACCCATCTTTTAATACTGGTTGTCTTCAGATTAAATAATACCGTTCTCTATCCCACCACTGTCTGCTTGCGCTGCCTGCACCCTTTGCTCCTTGGGTCTTTCCACTGGGAGGGAGTTTTATTATCTGTGGACCCATCTGTCACAAGGATTTAGATAAATACGTGACGCTGAGTGTCATTGTTATGACTTTAATGCTTAATACACCACTCTGCTCTGTACATATTGTTCAATGCTGGTGACATATTTAATATTTCATAAGCTCATAAGCTCACACTATCTGTTTCACCTGATTAAACCTCAGTACTAATCTGCCACATTGATACATAAGATTGTTCTGTGATTTGGGTTTTTGAAACACACACTAACACTAATTAATTAGATTTCTAATGAAATCAAACACTCGCACATTGACTTAGTTAAAAAAGTAAATCATAACGTCTCCGTTTTTGGGACAATTATTCTCCATATGCACATCCATGCAAGCAGACACACATATAGAAGGGGATGAAGACTGCCAATCCCAGCTATAAAAAAAAATCTGACAGATGACTCCGACTTTGACATCTGCAACTTAAAGTCTTTGCTGTCATTAAGCCCCCCCGCTCCTTACCCAGCTTTAAGGAAAACGCCGTGACTGGACAGTCACAAGGCAGAAAACACATCTGAAAGAGTGTGTCCCAGTGGGATGGATGAGTATGTACCTGGCATGTTGTCATGTGCAAGAGAAGTTGGTAACCTTTGGTTCATTCAGTGGGAGGAGCTCTGTGATGCTGAGGCTGCCGCTGGATTGCTAGAAACTTAGATGAAGAGGACTCGGGACATCTGGGATTTTTGGACGTGAATGCTTCCAACCTCGTTGCAGAGCTTTGCTTGAGTTAACTTTAAGTCTCCAGGGGAAAACAATGGGTCTTTTGAAAGAGTTTACGATACAAAGGCTAATTCAGCCCAGTGTGGAGAACAAAACTGAGTAAGAGGGAAATTGCTGGAAAAAAAGAGTAAAGATATACATATTTTTCTTTCTCATATTGGATTGTTTGAAGGTTTGAGACTGGACAACAAGGTAAGATTAAAAAATGGCATTTGGATATGCAAACCTCAATACTTTATGTGCTTGTTTTTGATGTTTTCCAGCTGTTTGAGATTTAAAAAAAAGAGTAGTGATAAAGTCATTGAGTGAAAGATTAACAAAAGTCAGCATATGTGAACCTAACAGAAATGAAATTACAGAAAATCTCTGCTCACTAAGCTTCTGGTGAGCAAAATTTCAGATGCAATTTTCATTCACAGTTGCCATCTGTTCAAGCTGTAGTCATCAATTTGCTTGCTTTGTCTAATGTTATCGTCTGTCTTCCTCTGTCCCTCTCGACTCAAACATCTCCCAAAAAGATCTTTTATCATGGAACATTCCCCTTCAATGAACTCCTCGGTGATAGATGGGGATGAGGTGGAGGATCACCGACCCCTCCTCCGAACAGGAATGACTCTCCTGCCTCAGTCATGTCCGCCACAATGTGGGATCCATCGCATGGTACAAACCTCAGTCGATCACACTGTATGGCTGGACAGAACACAGGCCATGGCTACCACACCTTTATACAACGGCCACCTTTATGTCTCGTCTAGTCCTCGTGTGAACAGGAAAGACAAACCCAAAGGAAAAGAGAAGAAATGTGAGAAAGCGTCAGACAAAAGGGGGAAAAAACTAAACCCAGATCAGAAGGAGTGGAATCATCAGGGTAAAGCCAACAACGCAGGACATCACAGACTCCAGGAGAAGGTCACATCTTTCACTGATGTGCCCATTTCTCTTTGCGACTCACCCTTTAAGGGGCCCACCAGGTCATGCCTACAAGTCCGGGACGTTGACAGTCTGGGTCGCCGAAAGTCAAGTAACATTTCTCTAGAAATGCACGACCGGCAGAGTCTCCCAGAGATAATAATCACCAGCAAGGATGACAATCTCCAGCAACAGAAAAAGGCATCTCCCTGTCATCAGTACCCTGGTGTGACCAAAGGCCCGCTGCCGGGAGTCCAGTTTTCAAGCCCGAGCCCCAGTCCTCAACACAGCCCAAAACATAAGGAGGATGTACAGAATGACTCGTACTGTAGGACCCATAACATCGGCTGGCGGCTGCTCCATAGGAGAGCTTTGTTTCTGCGGAGGCAGAGGCTGAACGACTGCGCCCTGGCAGTGGGGCTATTTGGAGTGGTGTTGATGGTAATGGAGACAGAGCTCTCCTGGAGTGTCTACAGCAAGGTCAGGACTTTTGGGTTATAATAGCCCAGAGAAAATAAAACAAGAACCCAAATTTCATGATACTATAGCAACTATCAAAACCAGCACATTGCATTCACTGGATACGTTCATTTTTTTAACATGTCAAAGTTTGACCTTTGACATGTCAATCATCCACTGATGGTGATGTAATACAGGATATATTTATGTGTGTGTTTGTGTGTTTGCTTCCACAGAGCTCCATATACTCCCTCACTCTCAAGTCCATCATAAGTGTATCTACGCTCATCCTGCTCGGCCTCCTCATAGCGTACCACTGTTGTGAGGTGCAGGTGATGCAGCTTTGTACCGTAAAATGATCTGTTTCTTTCTTCTTTACACAAGT
The DNA here is from genome assembly GCA_037177335.1 of Kiunga ballochi. NCBI lineage: Eukaryota > Metazoa > Chordata > Actinopteri > Atheriniformes > Pseudomugilidae > Kiunga > Kiunga ballochi. The sequence continues at coordinate 15,055,693 of JBAMIG010000018.1, forward strand.
ACACA
>JBAMIG010000018.1:15055797-15077694 GCA_037177335.1 Kiunga ballochi
CCACTGTTGTGAGGTGCAGGTGATGCAGCTTTGTACCGTAAAATGATCTGTTTCTTTCTTCTTTACACAAGTACACATCTCTGTAAAGTCAGCCATGTAGGAGCCATCTTAACCCCTTAATGCCTGAATGAAGTCAAACTTTTTTTGACCCTTTAACAAAATCTGAATGAAAACTATTTATTTTTATTGAATATTTATTATATATTACCATGGAATAGGTCAAAATTATTACCCTGCTTTCTGGTGTTCACCAGGGTGCAGGAGACCAGTATCATATAGTGAACAACAAGGTTTTGAGTAACATTTCTGCCATAAAGTGATGCAAAATGTCTCAGAAACAGTATGTATCCAATATGCAGCATCAGACAATAAGGGGTTAAAGATAGCTTTGAATGATTTAGTTGACTTTTTAAAGGTTTTGCACCCCAGTATTGACCTTATCCACTGATTTAACATTAACTGATAATAATCAGGGAAACATGATAAACAGCTAAATTACTGAAGACAAAAAAACTGTTTTTTTTTTTTTGTTTGGTTGCATGCTTGTGCTCTTTTTCACTAACTTTGACCAAAACATGCTCTTCTAAACCCTGTGGCAGCTCTATGTTCATGACATTGGTGCAGAGGATTGGCGGATTGCCATGACAACAGACCGTTTGGCTTTGATGGCTGTGGAGCTCGCAGTATCTGCCATTCATCCCTACCCAGTGGGGCTATTGGTGTATTTCCAGCAGACCCCTGCCCGCACGTCAATGTCAGAGACAGAGCTGGAGATCATGCTGGCTTTGCCCATGTTCCTGAGGCTGTACCTGCTGGGTCGGTCCATGATGCTGCACAGCCGCCTCTTCACAGACACTGCCTCCCGCAGCATCGGAGCACTGAACAAGGTGGGAGGTTGTCTGTAGTTTCCCAGTTTTGAACTCTTTGGCAGCACTGCAGTAAGATTTTAACACAGAAATGAAAAAAAGTTTGCCCTCTAAATCTTTTTTTTTTTAAGTGTGGTAGTGGGTAGAAACATACTTTAACATTTAATTCATATGATGTAAGATGGATATGTCTACTTTTGACAAAACCTACAAATATATCATGCACATTTATTTGTCTGCAGAAGCGTAAAACTTTGAGTCTGCTTGTCAGTACTGTTATAAATCCTGTTGGGTTTACGTGGTAATAATGACCCTCACTAGCTTGCTTTTCCAGAATAGATCCACTTTACTAATCCCTTCCCTTATTTATGCTATTTAGCAGTGATGAAAATGACCTTTACCCCACCCTCCTCTGGAATACCAAACCAAATGTATCAAGCCAGATTGCAAACAAGTTTTCTTATCCCTTATCTCCTCATATTATGTAAGGATAATCTGGCAGGTGCTATCCTAAATAGTCTAGCTAAGTAGGCCACTGCTGTCAAAATTCTGATGTAATGCCTCACGTTTGTGCTCTTCAGATCCACTTCAACACCCGGTTTGTGGGGAAAACACTAATGACAACATACCCTGGCACTGTGCTGATGATTTTCAGCGTTTCTCTTTGGATTGTGGCAGCTTGGGGCTTGCATGTCTGTGAGAGGTAACTCTTTATGTTTAGTGCTTCTCCGATGCTTGATGTCATTTCTAGCAAATATAAGGTGGGACCTGCAAGTTTGTCCTGATAACATCAAAAGATTAGAGATACTTTTGATACCTGGCTATTTAGTTTTTGAGAAAGGTGATCCAGTGTATATTGCAGGAGGAGTATAAAACAGTTAGGTTAAAATGAGGGTTTTCAGTGCGAGTAGGTCGCAAATCAACAAATCCTGTTTGTGTCAAAACAAAGCCAGAAAAGGTCTTAAAACCAGTATTTTAACATCACTATTATATATTTATAAAGGCTGTCCACAAATAATAATGATGCTGTTGGCAGGGCAGAAACAAAGACTTCTCACCTGGAAAAGATAATGTAGGAAATAGACGAGGCTGGTGGTTTCCTTTATGTGTTTTGATGTAGTGTTGTCTTTCTCCCAAAGATAAAACCCTTCCTCTGTCTGTTAAACATGGTAGAGGTAAATCTGACAAACTAAAGAGAAAGAAGAAAATGAAGTTTATGTTTTGGTATTGTTGGCAAGTTCATGTGAAAAAAACTGGCAAGCACTGAGCAGCTGGAGATGATCACCAGCGGTCATCCTCCAAGCTGATATGTAGGACTGACCTACAGTTACTGGTACAGCTTAAGGTCATACAAGACACTGAAGGGAAAGGATGACGTGCTTTTATCATGCATGCTGTGGTCATGATGTCGGATTTTTTTCTTTCTCTTTCTAAGCTTGTACGTTTTCTCTGTGTGATTATTTGGATTCTGTTTATGTACAAACATGTAGATGAGTTAGGTCTCATTTATGCAGTTATATAGAAAAAAACTTTTCAGCAGCATTTTACGACCTTAATTTAATGTTTCTGCTGCAACAGTAAATCCTCTTTTCTCAGAGCAATTTATCGCCACCAGCTGGAACACACTGATGCTGGTAATAGGGATATGGGTATTTTATATTAAATGCAACATAAACAAGGTTTAGGTAAGAAGAAGTTGCCAGTACTATAAAAGTAGAGCAGCTAAATTATGTAGGATGACTTTTCAGCCTTCCAGAGGGCCAAACTGGAACAGTCACAGAGTGTTTTCACAAAACCAGACAGTGGAAATAAATCATTTCTCTCTATACAGACACCACAACTACAGGGACCTAAGCAGCAACTACATGGAGGCTTTGTGGATGGTCTCTGTTACCTTCTTGTCTATCGGTTATGGAGACGTGGTCCCTCACACTTACTGTGGTCGCAGCATCTGCCTCCTCACTGGGATCATGGTGAGTCAGATTGTTGAGTCAGACTAGTTGAAATTATGTGTGAAAATAGCAGCATGAAACCCAAATTCTGACTAACAGGGAGCGGGCTGCACGGTGCTGGTGGTGGCGGTGGTTGCCAGGAAGCTGGAGTTGACCAGGGCTGAGAAACACGTTCACAATTTCATGATGGACTCCCACATCACCAAGCGGGTGAATGCCAACAATATCAATCAGAATGATTGTGTTTAAAGAGGGTTTCTCTGTAAGCCTGGTGGTCTGCGTACCACTGTAACTGACATACATGTCCATGACACGAACCATTTTACGTCTTATTTAGATGTGAATGTGGAGCATGAGTGAAAGGAACAGAGCATTTGAGGGCACTCGGTGTGTTGGCGTCATGCAGCACTGATTATAAAAAACTGCATACTGCATAAATATGCAATAACTCTCTGTGTTCTTTCACCAGATAAAAATTGCTGCAGCAAACGTGCTGAGGGAGACTTGGCTTATCTACAAGCACACTAAACTGTCAAGAGAAAGAGACCACACAAGAGTCCGCATGCACCAGCGGAAGCTCCTCCTGGCCATCCACCAGTAAGACATACACTTCCTATTAAGCTGTTTTTAAATTGTCCTCATTTTACATCTTAGAAAACACACTGGCGCCCAATCAAATAATTCATTAGATACTTTTTTTAATATCACTCACTAGTTTTAAATGTAGTTTCAAACCCGCTTAGTTTAAGTTTACTGTGGCTTTAAAAGTGCATTTGTGTTATTGTGATATTTTGTCTGGAGGCCAACAGTCTGAAGCAAACTGAACTAAGGCTGTAAATTTAAAAGAAAATTAACTAAATCTAATATTAGTACAAAATATAAAAAGTATATAAGTATGAAATACAGTAAAAAGTATAAAATTGTATTTGCTAATATTAAATATGTATTAACGCTGTAATAAGAATCACTAAATACACAGCAATAAGTAATACAATTGTGTCCAAATCAGAAAAAAGACAGTAAAGACAAATAATTTAACCTTTAAAATAAAGAAATGCCAAAACATAAATTAGTTTGCATTTAATTTCTTTTCTCTGCAATCTTTACCCCTTATATTGTTATAATAAAGCTTTCAGAAGCTGGAGTCTCCTGTTACTTTGTCCAATTCTCCCTGCAAACAATTCTAATGTGCAATTAATTTTTCTTTTCTTTTCATAATTTCTCCTGAAAAAATTCATTATTTTGTTTTCAGGCTGCGACGAGTAAAGATGGAGAAGAAGATACTTGCAGATCAGTCCAACACACTTGTGGATTTCTGCAAGGTGAGCAAGGCTGTCACAACTACGATACAATAACAGCTTTTTAATGCTTAATGTGCGTCTTCCCCAAACAAATCAATGCAGATGCAGAGCCTGATGTATGACGTGCTGACAGAGGTGCAGGGCTGCAGGGGGGAGCTGGACACGCACATTCACAGCCTGGAGAAACACGTGGAGGAGCTGAGGGAAGGATTCAGGAGCCTGATGCCACTCCTCTCCACCACTCTGTCCACACAGAACTCCTCTATCCGCCACTTGCTCCGAGAGAGGGAGGAGAAGGAGAGCGCAAGCATGAGCGGAGCAGACCAGTAGCGAGGATGCACAGGGTGATGGAGAGGCGTTTTCAACCTATGATGCAGCTGCTAAAATGACAGAACTGTTAAAAATACAGATTTGTGATCAGAACATGAAGGTTGTAAAAACATGTACAGGATCATTAAAATAGAAAAAGATGCTTTTTCTGTAGTAAAACTGTAGAAATGAACCCAAACATGCTTTTATCGTAAGCAAATCCCTTACAGAATATTTGTAATTGATGCAATACAGCCACTGATTAAAGTAATTCCTCATGCTATATAAAAATCTAAATTTGACCTTTTCTTGTTGGGAGAAGCTCATTTGGGGCATGTAAGTGTTTTGTTACAGATGTGAAAGGAATCTACCAAAAAATGCTTTATCCTCAATATGTTTCATACATTTTTCAAGCCTTACAAATAGTTTTTATCTTTGGGAGTCAAGAAAGTATAAAGGGATGCATTTTATAATGCAAAAATCTCTGAGAAACAGAATTTTCACAGCTGCTAATCATTCACCAAAAATCATTGATCTTATTAAAATTCAGTCATCAAATCTTACATTTAGAGGAGGGCCACATGACCCACATTATACAATCTTTTAAGGTTTGGAAAGCCACTGTCCTACACCAAGAACTAAACTGATTTCAGGTTCAGATTAAATAAGCCACTATCACCATAAATACACATTTTCAGTTCCCACTATTAAGACTTAATTCTGAGTTATTGTTTCTTTTCTTGGTGAACTTCTGTAACAACCTAATTTTCTGCTTGTGGAATAAAATGTCTGCATTTTACATTTGTGTTCTATAAATGGTTTTACTTACTTTATGAGACTGCTGCTTTGGTATTAAAAGCGCGTTTATCAGCAGAAACCACACATACAACAGTCCTTTAGCCAAAACAACATTTTATTTAGAGAGACAGGGTTGGAGAGTGGAATTACAGCAACAAATGATCTGTTCATATGAACACTGGAAATCCATCTGCTGTCCAGTTAAGTCTGCTGGCCTGCTTTCAGTTCGGTCCCTAGACGCTGCCGCCGCTTCAAATGCACCAAACGCTGATATCAACCGGTCCATCCCCTGCTCTCCCTTTCAGCTCAGAGGAGAACAGCTAGTGTTGCTTCCTCCTGAATGAGCACCCTGCCAGAAAAGACAATGACAGTCAGTCTACTGCTGACAAAAGAGAATTAATGCAGGCGGTGCATGTTGCTGATGTCTGACACAGTGCTGAAGTGCTTTCCCGTCCCCATCATGTGAATGTTTAGCTCAACAACTTTTGCCATAACCACCTCATTTCATATTCAAGGTGGGAATGATGACTGCAGGATTGAACTACACACAAACAAATGCAACAGCAGCCTATGAATACAGGTGTGTTCTCAGCCTTCGAAAGGGGGAAGCCAGTGATGTAGCTCAACCCTTCTGCAAACTGAGGTTGATCTGGCACTGGAATGAGATTGGAAGACCACGATAGAGGAAGTCCAGTCACTTAGCAGTGCGGCAAACTACTTAAAAATGTATCACATAACTGCTCTGAAACATTGAAAACGTGAGAGCTGGTTTGTGACCACTCTCTAATGATAACAAATGTGTAATAAACATTCATCTTTGTTAACAGTGAAGCAGCAAAAATGCTTATGAAGACATTTTCTCCAGAAAGGTTAAATCCAATACTGGCTCATATAAACATAATGACAAGTTTTGCATCAAAATTAAGGAGGTAATGGATTAATATTTCAGGATACAGATAATAAAAAATAGCATGAACAGGGGGTAAAAATCTGCTTGCCTGGTGCTAAATCCAAGTGGTCCAAGTCTGACTAAGATTTATTGCTGAACATATTGCTGCATTTTAAGTAAGTTCATTCAGAATATTGCAACGAAGCCTAACCCTAAAGAAACAACCCGATTAAACCAGTAGCCCGCCAGGGAACACCATCAGTCCTAGGTAATACTGACCCTCTGTGAGACGTGCTTTTCCTCCAGTGGGCTGACACAGGACTGTTGAACAGCCCACACACAGCACGACTGTCTGAGCATGGCTGAACACTGTCGTGATCTTGTAGCATCCTAGAGAACAAACAAATCTGTCAATTTTGAAATCAGATGCAAAAAAAACAAACAAAAAAACATTTGATGCTTCAGAAGGAAAAGATCATCTGTGTGTAGATAAAGCTGTACCTGGACATTTCACATCCATAAAGTAAGAGTTAGGACTCTGAACGAGACGTTTCTTCTTGTGCCTCCTTTTCTCCTCCTCAGGGGTTGGGTGCAACAAGTCTTTTGCGAGCTGCGTTAGAGAAAAAATTTGAATTAAGTGTATTCAAGATCAAGTTTGCGTCGACAGAAGTAACCCAGTAAGAAACACAATGCTTGTGATGAATTAAAAACATTTAATAAAAAAATAAAGAAATTACCACGGTCATTGCATTAAGTTTAAAAATGACCCGCCTGCTTTGTTTTATTCTGTGTAAAGACTGCTACGATGGCCTGCTCAGGCTCCGGGTTTGGCCTACAATACTTGGATTAGATTACAGAGTGCGCATTTTCTGCAATCTCCCGCAAAAACTTCTAAAATTACAGACTGAATGGTGCGTATTGTACCTGTAAATGGTACAATAATAATCAAGATAAAGTTTGATTATATAATGTTTGGTTTTATTTTCTATCGAAAATACTATTGGCTCCATGTTTGCGGTGTGCGCGCAGCCATCTTGTGTCACAATGCGCTCGCAATGTGCGTAAATTCTGATTGAAAATATCATTTAAACTCATCTAAACCACTTAAAACTGCCTCCATCTGAATCGTAAATGTTTAATGTGGGTGTTAATTCCTGTGATGGCTCTCTAGCACTCAGATAATGGGTGAAATGGTCATTTTGCTGTGGTCCGTGCACACTTACTGGCATGTTGGCGAGGAAGTAGCCGCTGCCGAAAAGGAGGCATTACCGGAAGCGAGCAGCTCATATCGGTGGCTCCTTTGAGCATAAACCGGACGTGACGTACTATTTACGAGTAGGCCACTATATTGGTAAGGTCAAAACTCCACCTTGTATAAGAGTGCTTTATTAATTCTTTTCATTTATCTGAATTGAATCTCGCTCCGCGCTGTAACATTGTGAAGTGTTGTGTGAATTTTATTTATTCCAAAAACAAACTGCTTATACAAACATTTGGCAGATGAAACTTTCAAAGGCGAATATACTTATATTGTAACATGTTGGGGTTAGCATTGATCTGTGTTTCTGTAAGTCGCATGTTCGTCTGATAGACTGCAGGTTAATGATAAAAGACAAGACAGTGCAGAGAGAGGAATGCAGAGAGATAGGACGGGAGGAAACCGGCAGGGGGCAGTGTAGAGGAAGTGAGAGGGGTAAAGGAAGCGAGGAAGAGAGGGTTTTGTTGTTCTTGTACGGTTGTACGGCGTGGTCGCGGCCAACAGTGACAGGGGCACAACAGGCTCCGGTTTGTTATTAAAAGAGTAATTCTTACAGAAACTCACCGAGTCATCCTTTCAGTCTGGAAGCTGCTACAATATACTTTAAACACAATATTGTAACTGTGTTGTGTTCAGTACAAACAACTATCATTAGTAAGAGGAAATATAAGAAAAATACTCAAATAGATTTAGTTGATACATTGAAGGCGTTAGTTAATAAATAAATAAATTATAATACAAAGAATAACACAAAGTGAAGTCATCATTTACTCTCAAGGTATTTTAAGACACGAGTGCCAAGTCAACTAGTGTTTTTGCATTTGATTTTTTTTTTTTAGTTCAAATTAAATGAATATCTTTTAAACTTTAATTTCTCGTGTTTTCCTACACAGATTGTTTTCCCCGGCTGCATTGGAGAGATGTGATATTATTGGACATGTGAACATAACAGTAGCTGTTAGAATGTATGTTTTATTGTTTCCTCTGTCCCTGGTTGCCATTGTAAATAAGAACTGGCTCTCTGTTTACCTTTCCTGGCCAAATTACAGTTGAATAAAATAAAATAAAATAATGTTCAGTACTGTGAAACTTTAGATCTAAAGCCAAATGAAGAGGAGAATTGGACCTGCATACAAAGTTATAACGAGGTAGTCTTCTGTTATGCATCTGAAGTTACAAACGGTTATCCTGTTCAGTCTTTCAATCCCAAAGTTTACACTCGTTATTCTTCAATCTTTTACTTTAACATAAAGAAAACATGGGCAATTCAAAGAGAAGCAAATATGGTTTTATTTTAATATAACATTGCTCTTTGTACAGCATTATGTCCCCTTGCCTTCTTCTTTTATTTCAGGGTCATTTTGATGTGAGGATCTACATGAAATAAACAAAGATTTAAAATTGTTACATAAAATACACACACTGCAAACTTTAGTCAGACTTGGATTGTAAGACTTGTTTTCTTGGATTAAAAGAACATCCATTTAGTACCAGACAAGAAGTTTTTTACAAGAAGCTGGACTGACATTGGAATTTAAATGTGATATTGGGAAATATCAGTGTCATTTTCTACTTTTTTAATTACTATTTCAAACATAACTGTATATCGGATATTAAGAGTTGAACAAAATCAGTATTGGCTTTGTTCCCAAGTTCAATTATCCCTAATATTTACCTTTATCCATTCTAGTTGCCATCATTTCCTTAATCTTTATGTAAGTGTCACACTCTGATGAAAAGAGATTTCTCTGTGTGAGAGAGAGAACAGTCATAAAGTACATATACTGTACAACACATGCAAAAGAAAACAGATAAAGAATACTTGGACCACCATAAGCATGGTAATTTCCCTTAGTGACAAACCAGTTACAAATGGAGGCAAAAAGACTTCAACTAAACCAACAGGGTCGGCCTCAGTCCTTTAGAAACGCACCTGCAAGCAAAGACGCAGTAGACCTCCTCCCTCATCCTGCATCTCTAGTGACCTTAAGAACAGAGGCAGCGACTTTTCTTTAATTCTGTTTCCTGCACAAGAAAAAAAAACAGATCAAGATCTCACAGTTTTATTATTTATTCTGCATAAAGCTTTAAGGAAGTAACATTAAATGATCAAGAAGATTTACTGTCTCTCAGTCCAATGTCAGGTTAACTGGTTCTCTAAGAGATTCCAGGAAACAGGGAGCTACTCTAGGATAGCTTAACATGTCTTTAACGCATCAGTAGGACAGGTATCTATGCTCCTGTGCCAGTGTTTACTATGCAGCACCATGGAGCTTGGCTGGCATTTGCCACAGAACACAGGAATTGGCAGCTCAGCCGCTGGCACCCTGTGCAGGGTCACCCTGAGCACACGTGACAGGCTAATAAGGGTCTGATTATTTTTCATCTAAATCCATCCATAATATTTTGAGTTATGGAGCTAACAGACCATCAGACAGAAAGACTAACAGACCAATGTTGCTGACAGCATGACCTACACTTTGACATTGGTAATTAATGACAGTTTAAAATATTCCTGTTCCCAAATGAAATGTAGTCATGCTCTGATTGTTCTTTTCACGGTTCACCACAGCTGCTGACCTGCCAGGTTGAGGGAGGCCAGCGTCTTGTTTCCAGGCAAAAAGATGTATCCATCCCTGCATTGCACCGATGGGTCCAGCAGGGGGTTCACTATCTCCACCAACTCTGCATGCTTGTGGAGACAGAAACAGCATTCAAAGCAGAAGGGTCACTGAAAACGTTTAATGAAAATAAAACACTGCAATTTCCAAACGTCCCTCAGGAAACCTGCTTTATGCAACAAAGAAAAAAGAAAACATAGAAATGGTAGTTGTAGATAATAATCTGGTGTTTTGTTACCTCTTGTGTAGGTAATTCTTTTTCTTTACCCCCCTGCTTTCTGTTTTTACGTGGAGTCACCTTTGTTTCAGTGGCTGGGAAAGATTTAAAAAGGCATTAAAGCGAAAATAAATAATCCTGTTTTTACAGAATATTGCATTAGCAAAATGTTTATCTGTAACAGTTACATTTCTTGTTAGACTTGTCTTTATTCTCAGCTGATTTCTCATCTTTCCTGGAGGCTTTCTAAAACAAATGCCACAGAAACCCATTATTTCAGATTTTAATTGAATCCAATTAAAAGTAAAATGCTATGTTATTCCAAAGGGGAACTAATTATGCTGTACGGATTTTGAATAGTTCTTTTTTACATAAAGAACGTGTGATTAAATTGTTTAATATATATCTTATTCCATTAGTAGTGTTAGTATCTAAGCATTTTTTGGAGTGTCTTTTTGAGGACAGCCTGTTCAGAATCATACTTAAGGTAAGGCTGCAAAAACAGGAGTGAAACAATCCCTAAATGCATCTTAAGTTTTGTTAAACTAAAGTTTTACTGTTTAGGTTTTTTTTTTATCTGTAAGAGTAGGAATACTTATAAAACAGCGTGGTCATTAATGCCATACTTACAGACAGTGTTCTTTGCAGGAGCAGCTTCCTCCTCTCCTTGACTTCCTCGTGAGTTAGAGCAAACTCACCAAGTACCTTAAAGTGGAAATGCTGGGCAGTGAATGCTTATTAAATTACACCCAGTACATAATGCAAACGCAGAATGGGATTTAGAACATTTTCAGCACTAATTTAAATGCATTATCTGACTGCTAAAGCATGATGTAAATGGATACCTCAGCCAGATGAGCAGCTCCTAAGTCTTCAATTTGATTGTTGGACAATGAGAGAAAGAGCAAAGTACGATTGAACCGCAGGCCCTGAGAGACAAGACCGCAAGAAGACACCCTTTTAGCATGCACAAAGGGGGACTTGTTGAAGGAACGTGGAAGAGAAGTTCTGGGCCATACCTGTGCAAGATGTCCAGCACCTGCATCACCAATAGAGTTGAAGGCCAGGTTGAGGGACAAAAGGTTCTTGTTGGCAGATCTGGTTGTTGATAGAGCCAAGCCAATCAGACGAGCACCTTCATCTCCAATCCAATTATTTCGCAAGGACAAGTGGGTGAGGCTTGAAAAAACATGACAAATTCAGACAGTTCCTTTATTTTTTTTCTTTTGTTTTTTTGTTTACACACTCTGGATGTGAGACTCACACACTGTCTTCAGCTAGAAGAACATGGAAGCTTTTCTCTGGGAGAGCGTTGCCTTCCAGTGTCACAGACCTAGCAAAGAATACAAAATAGATGAAGTAACCCATGTTGTGTATTTTAGAGTAACATCATCTGCAACTCAATAGCTACTTCCGACTTAAACCCAGTTTTTCTCACTGATTCTCCATGTCAGAAACATTTGGACTGGGAGCTACAAAACAAAGACTAAGTCAACTTACCTGAGGGTGGAGCAAAGAGATAACGTGTTCTTGAGGGAGATTACCATTGGATCTGTTAGTCCAGCATGCCAAAACCTGCAAGACAGTGAACAGGATTACAGATAAAAGGACCAAACAGCGACAGTCGTCACCCTGTTTGCTGTAACAAGTGCATGCCTCTACAGCTGCTCAGTACTCACTGAAGGCTCCCTAGCTGGCTCATGGATGGAAGCATGATCTGGAGAACTTGGAAAATCTGCTCATTCACTTTCCAGCCTGTGTATTTTTTTTTGACAAATTTAATCAGTATAAGCAACTATAAGCAAAGAGACTGCAAAGCTGACCCAATAACAGTAACATTTTGATTAAGAAAGTCTAAAATAAATCTTTGTGCTCCTTTTTATTTCAATGTAACAGGAAACAAATGCATCACTTTGATGATTCAGGTAGAAATGCTGAATCGGAGGATTTCGACCATTTCCTATTGTGCCATATACTTACCAGAAACTTTCATCCTTGTGGCACTGTGGGGGTCATCATTCTCTAACTTCACTATTAAGCGTGGCTTAGACCAGAGAGACTCATCATTTATCTGAGACTTAGCGTCACCTGTAGTTAAAATAAGCTTATTATAAAATAAGTAGCAGTGAGATCATGAATGAAAATTTACTGTGTTGGTACATATTCCAAATATTATTATTCTACCAAGACAATTTCCACATAATGTACAGTATGTTTGTGCATTGATTCATATTTGTAACATATGTATTAACTATTCCATTGTATGTCTCGGCTCAGAACAGGAAGTGGTCTTGCTTACCCGTGTCCCCTTCTTCACATTCAGTGGTGCAGACGGTGAGAATACCTTTTATGTCAAGAAAAGCACAAAGTGCTGGGAAGTCGATCTGCACATTCCCTGAACACTGATAATCATCTGTAGGATAGTGGAATTAATAAAAATCCAAATTTCACATAAAAGCTGAAGATAATGTTGCTTACTGATTGTCTGAGACACCTCTGGAGTCGATGCTGTGAAAACATGATTTAAAACTTCAGTACTTTGTCCTTTTGAAATGCAGATAGAAAGATTGTCATTGAAATGATTAAAGGTTAAATAGTTTAATTAATTAATTCCTTACTGCAAAGTAAAAGAGTGTGTCTTAGACTCTAATGGTGGACAGCAAGTTACATTTATGGGAGGTCTGTGCTGCTGTGGGTTGTTTATTTCTATTATTTTCTGGGTACATTTTCTAACAATATTTCCTCAAGGTGTGCAAAATGTTTATAATAAGAATGCTTTAATTGACTGAAAATACAATGAGTTGCTTTCATCACAGGCCGCTGCATTATTTAAAGGCACCAAAAATATTCATGTTTGTAGGAAATTGCAAACATAAACATATCACTGGTATTCCTCATGTTGAGTTGCGTTGAGTCTGTCATCTAAACACCTAAATATGGCCAAAATAAAATGGAAGAGCAGTTATCTTTCAACCGAAAGGTTGGTAGTTCGATTCCAGGTTCCCCTTGACTACATTTCAAAGTATCATTGGGCAAAGCATTGAACCCGATGTGCGTTTTGAGTGTGTGTGTGTGTGTTATTAATTATTCGTTTATTAACCTGGAAGAATTCATTATTGAACTTGCCTCTATTCTTCAAAGCTTCATCTTCGACGATTCCTTTCACTCTGGGTGGTTTCTTTTTGGGCATAGTTGTATCTTTAAAGACGCCAAATCATTTAAAAATGGTGCTGCACGGAGCGAATAACTGTAGCCTATATGTGTTACTAGGGTAACCGACCAGGTGACACGTGAAAATATCGCGAGATTTTAAAATCGCAAAACGATCTTTTGAAAACGTTTAACTACATAATAATAATAATAATAATACATTTTATTTATATAGGCGCCTTTCTCACACTCAACGTCACCTTACAATAAAAAACACAGCAATGAATAAATCCGAATAAAATACATACATAAAACAGTGATTGTACCAATGTACATGTTATAGTGAGTAAGCCAAATGAGGAGAACTGTATGATTTAAAGTTTTTATATATATATATATATATGATTTAAAGTTGTTCATTTGTAACAAAGAATATTCGTAATTTCTTCTTATTTACCTTGTCAATATTTCCCACAATATTGTTGGAGTTTACAATGAGGTCTTTACATAGTCTACACACATTCAAAAGTCATGTCAGGATTGTTTTTAATCCGATTTGAATATTTTACCTTTGTCAATTTAAACTTTTTTTTCTTTTTTATTGCTGAAATTTGCCTTTAATCTGTAGTTATCTTACTTATCTGTAATGGCAGCCTTTCTCAATCCTGGTAGGAAAGACCCCTGTCCTACGCCTTAGTTCCAACTCCAGCACACCTGAATCCGATTGATTAAACTGCTTGTCAAGTTCTCTGAAAGTCTGCTAATAAGCCCTTCATTTTAACGGCTAGCATTGTAAAGTGCACCAGCCATGTTAAAAATCTGCATAGAGACACTGAATCACCGACATCCATAACAAAACATTTACAACTGTGGCTCATTGATTAAATGCATCCTGTACCCCTTAATCCTTATGCTTCTGTATCTGCGAGATGTGTCCATGATACCAATGTAACACACTGACAAGTCACTGGAGTGGCTACGATGAAACTTCATAACTAAACATTTTAATTTTAACAGACTAACTCAATAGTATTACATGTGTAGTGATGCTTACAGCATTGGGCCTAACTCAAACAGAACACAACACCAAATATATATTCACAATAATGTAGTGCTTTTTTATTAAAAAACAAACAAAATAACAAATATAAAACAAAAAGTAAAAACCAACAGCATTTTTCATGACTTAAGAATCATAATTACAAACTTTTAAACGAGTGGAAGAAGTTTTTTTGACAAACTGTACACATCACAAAATGTCAGCCAGTCTGCCATTTACAATGCTTGCATCCTATTTTGTGATTGTCTAAAAATAACTAAACGGATCGCACAAAACACACAAATACAAGGATAAGCATTATACAATGACTGCTATCACAAAACGGAACCGTTTCCTATTTGAAAGAAAAACAGAAATAATAGCATGATACTGGGCTGACACGGTTTAACTTTTTGTTTCTGTCACCATTTAAAAATATCATAACATTTTTATGTTGGTTTGTTTTTTTAGTGTTCAACACTTTGCAGCAAAAAACAAGGAGCACATCTCTCCTTAAAAGTAATATTATTAACAAAAATCAGTGACAAAGGTGTTGTTGCTGAGTCACTGTCTCCAAAGCCTTCTGTGTCCATCTGACATTCTTCACACTCATGCAGTACATAGATGAACTGAATTTATAGGCAACGAAAACTCAGCTTAAGTTTTATGTCGTCAGGACAATTATGGTGAGATTTTCTGGACATTACAAAAATCATTATCCTCTGCACTTAAGTGTCTTCATTATAGTAATACAAACAGAAGAAATTATAATATAATAATCATAAAACATTTAGGGCCGAGTCCTGTACAGTACAATTATAAACAAAATCCATTTTCAAGATATTGCTTTTGGAGACACTCCTCAATGTAAAGTGTGTATATTTACAGAAGTTGGCACTGTACAGCTTCCTGTTCCCTCTCTCCCCTCCATCGGTGTTTCATTCTCTATACTTTCTCTGTCAGTTTACCACATTGGGGGGGGCATTGTAGGCCGTCCCTTTTTAACAGAGGCATTTGGGGGGGGGAAATGAAATCTCATCAAATATCACCATTTCTTTTTAAAACATTCTCCATGGCAGCCAGAAACATAGAAGACAAAAAAATTATCTAACCCCCCCCCCTGTTCCCTCCCCTTCTCCAAATATACAGTATACACCATCCCACCCGTGTCACAGAATATAAGAAAATATGACCATCACGATACATTTCATGTTAAGTATTGTTTTCCATAGTTTTCTTAAAACTGTTAATTGCCATCGAGCCCTTAATTTTTTTACTTTTTTTTTTTACATTTTTTATTAAAAAGGTAAATTTTCATGAAATCTGTCAGACACACAATAAGTGTGTAGCACGCACACATACTCTCAGGCAAGGCAGTGGGAGAGCACAGCTGTGTAAGGCATTACAGTTGAAGCTGGCGTCTCCCTCCCCTCCCCGCCTGATTTAGTTAAGCTGGTGAATCATGTTACTTCAAAATAGAGGGGTGAAGCGGACTGCCTCACGAGAAAGTAAAAATAAAAACAAGACACTTTGACTGACACACTCTCAATCCTCCCTCTCTTTTCATCTCTAAAAACAAACACACCACAGGCTTCTTCTGTTTCTAAATGAGTTACTACAGTATAACAGGAAAAAGATAATAGACTTTTTAACTTGCTTTTTTTTGACTGCATCATCCAATACTGTGAGTGTTAGTGTATTTCATTATAGATAAATTACAGAGCTTCACAATATCCATGGTACCAAAAGTGCAGTTCACCACCCTTGTTCTCGCTTTCTTAAGAGCAGCATCTGAGCACACCGCTCAACTTAACGCTCATTTAACATTTCTCCTATGATGTTCCCCCCCAAAGCCTTGATGCAGCTCTTCTCATATTTGTTGCATTTTGTCACTGCAGCTATAGCCCACTAGGGGGGAAATTCTTCAGTATTTGTGTCTTTGCCAAGCAAATTAAAAAAAAATACAACCCTTCCTCTACGCTTTCCTATTCAGTACCTGTTGATTAATTTCTTAGTGGATTACATCTACCCATGTTTGTAATGTTCAATGCATTTAAGTGCATGGGTTTTTTCTCCTATGTTCAGTTTTTAAAAAAAGACTTTTGTTGCATGACTACTTAAATAAGCAGAAAATCTGAATCAGCTCTCGTCGTGCTCCTCGAGATCTCTTGATGAGATGAAACTGCCATGGAGTCAGCACTTCCAAACCCCTTCCATCTTCTCAGAGCTGAGATGACAGTCTTGGGAAGAGGAAAACTTGTAAAGCACCCAGCCCCCAGGGATGCATTGGAGAGTAAAATAGTTGGATGATCGACAAGCTTTTACTCTAGCTGTTTCTCCATTTCCTTTTTTTTGCCTGTTTCTTACAACAGTAAAAGGCAGCATGCGTGACAGGCACGTAAAAGCGTTATTTTCTACCGACAAAATCCCCAAATCCAAGCGTCCGTCGCCGTAGCCGCCGCCCAGCTCCTTCCTCAAGGAGATAAGTGACATCAATTGCTAAAGAGTGAGGGAAAGAAACAGGAAGTATGAGATAACTGAAAACTTGAAAAGACACAACAGATAAAAAACAAATAAAGGTAATGATAGTAAAGGTGTCCAGGTTTGACAAAGTTTGCTACTTCCATTCTACAGGCCAGTTTACACTTGGTTGCAACATGTGAGAACATGAAAATATGGGTACCACAGATGCATACTTGTTCCTATTAAAGTGTCCCTTGGGTGACTGCACACCAGGAGATCATATTTGAACAAAACAAGTATTCCTTACTAGGGCACTATAAAAATCAGTCAGTGACAATCAAATCTAACCAGCATGTCATGCATTCAAAGATGAACACAGAAAAAATAAACAAGGAAAAACCAAAGATGCACAAAATCTAATACCCAGTTTTTTTTTTAACTGGTTGGGGACAGTATGTGACAAATGGCAACAGGTAAATGTGTAAGTGCCAAAAAAATAGCAGTTCAACAGTCATCTGCTAGTGACTCCTAAACAGAGCAGCTCCCCATAAACACCAATGTTAAAAGAGCCAAATTTACAGCAGAAAAAAACATTTACAGCCTGGTTCCAAAAACATTTAAAACAATTTTTAAAAACCCATCCATTTAGACGATATTTAGTTGTGAAATTCAGCATAATTAGGGGCATTTCATTTTGACTGACAGGTCTCCAATATCTGCTGCAAGAAGGCAGAGTGAAGCACAAACCAGGCTTTTAGCTGCAACTTAGCTTTAGCCCATCTACAGTACCTCTGTTAGCTGGTTAGCTTCAATTAGACTTAAGTTAGCACAGTTAGCACTTAGCTACAGGCAGTTCAGATAGTCAGTCATCCAACCAAACGCTCACAGCCCCCCCTCAAGTCTTTTCCCATTGTTATATTTTCCAGGAGTGACAGCACTGGAACCACCCAATGGGCTTCACTTTTGCTCTTCAGAAGTTTACTGAAAGGCTTGTCTATCTTTATATACAGTTTATGTTGGCAGCAGTGCCATTATTGATAATTCCATATTTTTTTGTTGTTCAAAGCTGAAGACCAAGAAAAGCGAGAAAACAAACAACTGGATGTTCTCTAAGATCCTCTCCATGTCATGTTCTCGTGCATTGAAAGTCAAGGAAGGTGTTGTGTTGCTATGGAATGAAATGCAGCTGCTACCTTTATGGTTAGCCAGCCAAAACATCACCTAACTGTTAAAGGTGTAGCTGTCCATAAAAAAGAAATCAGAATTTACCAAACCACACCAGATCTTACACAGAGCTTAAGACACCAGGGCTTAATAGATTTAAGCTTTGGGTGAAGCAGCAGTAATAGTAATCATGTATGATCAGAGAAACCCCTCATGTATCTGTTGACGTACCCCCCTGCTTTGTTCCCGCTCCCTCACCATTCTTGTTGGGTGTTCTGTGCAGCAGGTCCAACAGAATCTTGTTGAGACGCTCCCTCTGAGCCTCCCTCCTTCCCAGAGCTGGATGATGAAGAGGTGAGGAGGCTGAAGATGATGGGAGTTCAAGCATTTCTCCTATCCTCTCACTTGAACCTTCTTCCAGCTCCTTGCGTACCTCAACCTCCTGTCCTTCATCCTCTTCCTCCTCATCTTCATCCTCATCTCCTGCTCCTCCTCCACAGTCTGCTTGCCTGGGTTTGGCTAAAAGTTGTTCAGCATCCTCTGGAACCATGTCTACGTCATCCTCTACTCCTCTTCCATCCTCCGTCTCAGGTGGGAAGTCCTCACCGCGGTCGCAGGAAGAGCCGTCATCCTCGCAGCCTTCTGCATCTTTGGGTCGTTCGCTTTTCCAGGCCGATCGGCCACCATTCCTCTTATAGTTGTCAGGAACATAATGGGGCTGGAAGAAATTAAAGTCAGTTTAAAGTAAGAAGGGATTTAAGAAAGTTTTCATCTATTTTAGATAGTAGGAATAACATTGACACCTTCTATGAAGAGAACTTAACTAAAATCTCTCAGCTAATCAAGTCGTTTTGAATTGCATGAATAATCCCACAAATGATGTAAGATTATGTTTTACAAAAGGTGTTATTTACCAGCTAACGTGATGTTTCTAAACTGTACGCCTGAAACAAAATTACAAATCAGGATTTTAACTGTGGTTTCCCTGCAGGCAACAATGTGTGAATGGGATTTTCCTAATTAGTTTCTGGTTTATCTCACATTCAACTGTAATATTACTTTGTGTTTTTTTTATTGCTTTGTCTTTTAATGCTTATAAAACAGTAACAGATATCAGTGTAACAGAACCATCCAGACAGGGCTTAAATAATCTCACCAAAAAGTCTCTTTTAGGCGTGAGTCTCTTGGGGAAGTGGTTGAAGGCATATGGCTTTGTGCAGACTGGGTAACGGTTGCGATGAATCTTGTAGAACAGGTGGGCCGACTTGTCCAAGCGGTAATCACAGATGTAAACATCCTGCTCTTTTACACCCTTTGGCCGTCCTGAATACAGAAATAGTTTTTAACTACAAACAGCTGTAATTAAGACATCTGCTTAAAAAAAAGACATATATAAATGTAGTGAATGATGCCCACAGCTCATTTAAATTCAGAGCTGAAATCACATTCATTAACACTGTCCTTCATATTCACATTAGCACATTTTTCATATGTGGGAGCAGAAAAGCATATATGCAGCAGACACACCAAGCACCACTAATTTAAAAAAAGGGAGAGGATAAGCCAGTACAATATGAGTATGTGTTATCGCCTTACCCTTGCAGTAAGTGTAAAGATCAAGGACACAGCAGGTGCCCACCACTGCCTCCAGAGGGATGATCTCATACAGCGGCATCCGGAACAACTCATTCTGATAGAAACGCCGTGATGGTGAATGATGAGTCTCATGAGGACGAAAGTAGTGATGACCAAAGGCAAACCGCTCACCCCTTCAGAGTTTCAGTGGGTACATTAGAGACATCAAACGTCAAGCAATTTATTGAGAATAACTTAAAAGCATTTATACACTTTTTTTTTTAATATAACTTTATAGTTAGTGCTGTAGTACATAATGTTGGCTGCTAGGATTAAACAGAATGACTTACTTTTCATTCTTCCAGAGCTTTTCAATGCGGAAAATGTCAAGTTTGTCTCTATTGATGTGAGACAAAAGACGGTAGGACTGCCTGACAGGCTGCCCTTCAGGTGTACGTCTGCTGTCTCTCATCAGATAAACACAGTCACCTTGAAACAATACAAACACCTTGAGGTTATCCGTGTTATATTTCACAAGAAACCAGATTGTCACTTTTGTCTAGATCTAATTACATTGCATTGAAAACCCTGATGTAGCCGACATGGAAATACAACACTTTAACTGTTTGATTCCACATTTTGATTTAAGTGTGGGACATAAATCTCAGCAGTATGAGCAAATGTGACAGCTATTTCTATTGTTATACTACCTTGGTGTAGGAGCAGGTCATCTCTTAGGAGACAGATGTAGTAGACAGAGCCCGCCTGTGCATAACTGGGCTGCGGTATCATGGGAACTTCCTATGGTGACAACAGCACATGCAGGCAATGTGAGGCTGGTGATACATTCGGCTTTAAAAAGAGGTACTGGCGAATATAACCTTCATGGCTGCAACTAAGTAATGAACCTACCCTGTCTACGGGTCGAGGCTCACACTGCTCACATAGGTAGTGCTCCACCTCGGTCTCCAGTCGCATGCAGTCAAAGTGCTGCCATACCTGTAACAACAAAATCACTGTTTTCACATAAACACAAAACAGATTCTTCTATAACTGGTTTTCCTGAAACCTCGCCATCTAAAAATAGCAAATAAAATTCAAGGACCTTCTGCTCCTTCTCCTTGGAAAATCTCCTTGAAAAAACACCAAGTGAAGTCCGAGGAGGGATTCACAGATCTAACAAAGTGTAACCTATCAGCCGTAGGGAATAATGCTAGTTTTATATGCCATTTCTTACCATACACTTTTCACACTGGATCATCAGGCCTTCGTCCTTATACATTCCACAGATACAACGGATGACATCATCGTCCTTGTCGTGAGACCCTCCGCCGTGATGATGGTGTCCATGATCACGCTCCAGTGAATCTGAGCTGTCTGCTTCACTGGCAGTCTCACCTACAATCTCATCAATCTGGACTGCAGCTTCATGACGAGCACTGTAGTAGGCTTTCCTCAGTCGGCAGACATCCCTGCCGACTGATGACTTCCTACCATAATATTTCTGGTGGTTGAAAAAGACATTAGTTGGAAATTAGGTTAATTTCTTTTTTATGTTTAATATAAGTATTTTAAAAACTTATTTACAGTAATACATTTAAAAATAAACCAGGTAAATGACTCTGTAACTTATGGCACAATGACAAAGCCTTTCAAAGCACATAAAAGGTGATATAGGTCATACATAAACACAGAGAGCCCCTTTGAACCTGAACTAAACAATTATAACTAAGTCATCAAGTCCAGATTTTCAGCTAATCTACCTGCATGATTGTAGGAAATTTCCTGTATGACAACGGTCACTGACAAAATTATACATTTCACTGATAAGAATTCAAAACAGTCTACAGGAAGCAATCTCCTAGTAATCAACATTCCCCTCACTTTTCTTCCCATTGCTAAAAGGGGTCTTGGTATTTAAATTTATATGTCCTCTTCAGTCTCCTCTGACTAAACTACCATGAGAGCATTCAAGCGGGCCCACTTGCCAACCTATACAGATGTAAATCAAAAGGATCTGCAACTTGCAGAAATCCAATGTGGGAGGTGTGCCTGATTTAGACAAAAGGAACTAAAAGCAACAACGGAGTAAGCAGTGTGAATAGAAGCGAACAGCAAAGCTTTAACAATCAGTTTGATTAGCTTTTTTTTTATTTATTGAGTTTTAGTAATATGAACAAGCATGTAATTTTGCACTGAGCTACTGGATGCTGCAGCAGCCTCATCCTTCATGCAATCAGCATATTTGCTGTGTATGAAATGCAAACACAAAAGACCCAACTGAAGTGTCAAAAG
>JBAMIG010000018.1:15083884-15102140 GCA_037177335.1 Kiunga ballochi
AGCTTTTTTTTTGTATACGTATTTATATATATATATATATATATATATATATATATATATATATATATACACACACACACATCATCATCTACTAATGAGAAATTTGTGAAAAGGTGTGTCATGTACTGTTGGATGTCTTTACCGATTCAGGCAATCATCCAGACAGCCTTTTTCAGTCTGGGTCTCAGGAAGTCTGCAGTTACAGGTAGTTGTTTCATAGCCAGAGAGGGGCTTCACATCCACATAGACATCTAAGACACAAAATTAGAAAATTACTGTTTTACTTCTGTACTTTTTGACACTTTCACATCATTTCTTCAATTCCTGTTTATAAATACTGTTTATTCATATCTGAAATGAGCAGAACAAAGTCAATGACTCACTTGATCTTATCTTTTTATAAAGAGGAACATCAGGCCTCTTGTAAAGCTAAAAGGCAAAAGCAGAATGATAAAAACAAAAGTTTAATGACAATGTTCTTGTGCCACATGAGCTACCTTTTGTTCGGTAAAACCTTGAAAGCACTTATGCCAAAGAAAATTAATGACCTGATCATGTTTCCACAACCATAGGATGTCATAAGGCAACTGGAAATCAATGCGCTTCTGTCTCAGATACTTCCCTGAAAACACAAAATCAGGAAATTTAGCTCAAGAAAAAAAAAGTTTGTGTCAAAATCTGAAATAATAGTTATTAACTATTAACTCTGTATGCAAAATAAAATGATCTATTTATCTTAAATACTGGCAAAACATAACTGAGGAAGAAGGCTGATGTTCTTTTGCTGAGCTGACAATACTGAAGAGGGAAAAAGCATTTCTAGACTTTATTGTACTTCTCAGTAAGTTATTCACAAAATTCAACTTTAAGACCGATCAATAATCCTTTAACATAGAGAAAGATGACTGCCTTACCAAAAACCTAAAAGGGAAACTGGTCAATTAATAGCTACATTTAAACTCACCAACATGTATTGGAGCAGGAAACAATCCATATTCATGTTCCCCAGGTATGTACTCCAGCTTCTCTTTCTTCAGCTGCAGAAGCTGACTGCGGGGGCTGCACAAGAAGCAGAAAAATATGTGAATGCGGAACACAAACAAGGTGCAGAGAACTGAATGGGGCCTTTATAATATTCATATTAACAACTAATTGTTGAAAACATAAATAATAGAAATAAATTAAGCAGAAAAACATGGCAATTAAGCATTTGGGAAAGACTCACTCTTCCGTCTTGTACACATCAGAGTACAGTCCAGCTTTCTGGAACTTCTTCTTTGGGGGTCTGGCTGCTCTCTTCTCCCGTTGACTGGTCATGGGCATAGATGAAGATTGCTCTCTCGACGCTGTGTTTGAATGCTCTAGGGAGGCCTGACCATCTGGCTTACTTTCCACTGGGCTAAAATAATGAGTATAATGAAAATAATGTGTTTACTATCAACTGCATTTAACAGAAGCATTTTTATACCTACAAACAATCAGTCTGAGCAATTGTATCCACAATTTCAGATCTGAGACTTGAAGCTATGAAAATACAGCAGTAATATTCAAGTTTCCTTACCCCTGAAAGTGCTCATATTCTTCTTGCCCTGGCCAGCTTCTTCCTGTTCCAGCTCTGGACCTTGCTATCAAGTCCCCCAAGTTCTCCTCTCTCTCTGGTAATTGTTCCTTAATTTCTTCAACTATCCTTTCCTCTTCAACTTCCTCCTCCTCTTCCTCATCCCCATCTCTGTTCCAGTGCTTCCTCTTCTGACTTTTTCGACGTTGACCCTGAACTACCGACTCAATGGCATCTGAGACCGTATCATCCTCCCACCCTCTTCCTCCCGACAGCCGTTCTAACCCGCTGTCCCTGTGCCTGGTCTGACTCAACTCAACCACTGGAACTGGAGATGGTGGTGGGGAAGGCAGTGGGTATTTCCTGGGACGTCCCGGACCCCTCTTCTTCACCACGTTGTTTCCTGTGCGAGCTTGTCTCTGCAGCTTTTTGGCACGCAGAATTTTGTTGACATGATGTAGGCTATGTTTGGGTGGCTGTGCTCGATGGGAGTGGTGGGGCAGGGAGGAATCAAGGCAACAGTCCTGAGAGGAAGAGAGGCAGGAGGAGGAGGATGTGATGTGGGAGTGAAACAGCGGAGACTGGTGATGGTGTTGATGCCGATGGTGGAGAGATCCTTCAGAGCTTTCAGGGTTTTGGAGAGAAACACCTCTTGTCAGGATACCTGCTGATCCTGAAAAAAAGAAAGAGCAAAGTGATGAAGCATTCAGCAGTACTCTTTGTGAGAACTCAGACACACCGTCCGTCACAATAGCTGGCATGAAGATAGTCAAGCTATCAACTCAGAGATGTACCATACGGTTTCAAACTCTTTCACAAGCATAAAAGGATATGCACGTCACTGACAGCTGTTCTTGTGTGTTGTAAATGTTTCCTATGTAGTGCAATGGCCTGAAGATAAATGTAAGGTGCAAAGACATTTTCATCCACTGATGAATTTCTTATTACTTCAAAAGCAGTTTATTGTAACAGTAATGTTGCTAAATACGCATCCTGTCGCTGGAGCATTAAAATCACTACTGATTCTCCTCAGAGATGCTGAAAAACGTGCTTAAAAAAACTAAACTTGTTTTAAAAACTAAACGTGTTTAAAATCACGTTGACTAGCAAAACAAAGTTTTTAGTAGACAAGTATAATCAGCCTTCTTTGCATCTAAGGGTATTAGATGTACACACGCTATATACTAGTTTAGTCACTACAAAAAGAATTAGCCAGTCACCATGGATTTTATTTCAACCATTAAAGACACAAACTTTGTAATTGATTCCTCTTTGATGAACTCATTCATGTTGAATGTGCTGTGATGAAAAAACTAAATAAAACACTCGGATAAAAAATACTTTAAAATTCTTATTTTGTTATGCTGACAAGGCATTTGAGCAAACATCTTGCTTCTGATGGGATTGGATATTTTCTCAAGTAAGCAGAAAAGGGGAGATGCAGAAAAAAAAGATAAAATCTATTGCTGGTTAGCTGACGATTGCAGCTGTATTTTCTGCTCCACTACCTCCGCTCTCCTCCCTGACCCTGGCCAGCCTTCAGAGAGCATCTCATTAAGGTATTCTCTTACAGTGTTAAGCTCAAAGAAGTTTAACACTACAATTAAAGAAAAAATTGAAAGCCTTATTTTTAAATTGGGGACTGCTGAAATTCCCAGGGACCCCCTCAAACCGTGGGTTCTGGGGGACTCACAACATTGACACCTATAAACATCACTGTTAACGCCGTATACATTTTACCACAAGCTTAACATTATTACTACTTCAGATATCAGCCTTTAGATTTCACAAACATGTCAGTCGCTACTAATGATAGAAAATATTTAATCAATTTGTTACAAAGAATGATCAATTTTTTTAACAGCTGCCTGATATGATTTAATTTGTGAATTAATTCATTATTAATTTTTAGTTGGAAAGTTAACTTTAATTCTAAACAAATACACACATTTATGAAAACTATTTTCAGCAAAAGAAAATCCTGTCTCTCCTTCATGGTTAATAATATTAAATCTTCCTTCAGGTAACTACAGCACAAGAGACACTGAGCAGTTCTTTTATCTTTGTCATATATAACATATATAAATGGAGATTGCCATATTTATTCATATAATTTGACACATTTTACCTTGTTAAAACATGCGGAGGTATTTCTGCTTATTCCTTCCATATTTCTGACTAACTATGCTGTTTGCCAAAGGCAACAAGAAAATACTAAGAATAAATTTGTATTCAAATACAATGTATAAAAACAAGCAGCTGAGAAACAAAAACAATTCATGTTTCAAGTACCTCAGTACTGGGCAGACCACCCTGGGATGATTACTGTGTACAAAAGACATACCAGTATTTACATTGTGCTTACCATCTAGTTCTCTAACTTCTGGCTCTACTGCTGTTTTTATTCTTATTGCAGCCGATAAATGTTTGGACACACCATCCAATTAATTTTGGATGGTTAGAGTATGACCTAGTTATTGTTATTGTCTGTTAGCGTTGGGTGTGTAATGTAAATAATGTATAGAGTACTCAAATTACTTTTTGTGATACTGGTCAGCCTTTACATGTTATTACCAGAAAGCCAATAATAAAAAGATAATTCTGATGTATTTGGTGTGTCTTGTGTTTTTTTAAGCCATCAGTCTTTCAAACATTTGGGTGCACTTACAGCTTAATTATCAAGAAAGATGACAGAAAAGGTGTTGGTGGTTTTACATTATTTTGCATTTGTGAGCAAAAAGAACAAGAGCCATGGTGACATGCATTTAGTCACTGGTTGATAACATAACTCCACACAATGTTGTAAAGAGGGTGGCGAGTGGCTCAGAGTTGTGGACCCAAATGCAGTTAGAAAGCTGCAGGATTACAGATATATCAACTTTAATAGAAACTGCGCGGGAACACAGGAGCAAAACAACAATTTGACAAATGTAACAAAAGATCAGGTGGCATAAATACACAGAAAACAAACGAGATGTAGGTGAAAGGTATTAACTAATTAAAGGCAGAAGTAACTGGAAATGAAGCCAAACAGACAACCCAGAAGAAAACTACAAAATAAAACAGGAACCGAAATAAGAATAGCTCAAACACACGGGCAACACACAATACAGACAAATGTAATGTCACCATCTTTCTGTTACATATAAAATCAATCAGATTATTCACCATAAAAGAAACGGAGTAATGCAGTCAGTCAAAAATAATTGTTTTCTAACATCATAACGAAAGTGAGTGTTTATATTTAATAATGCAAAGTCCTCAATCAAGTGTGACATTTCAACGTGTAACACATAAATGTAGCTTATTACTCTTAATAGCAGTAATCCTGCTATTCATACTCGTTTATTGCTTCTATGGGTAACATTATTCAATACTGCTTTCAAAAATACATGAGTTTGTTATTATACCTGGGCAGTCTGAGCAAAGTCTGTGTAAGTAGCACAGATAGCACAGACTAGTGTGCTAAATGACTGTAGAATAGAATAGAATAGAATAGAATAGAATAGAATAGAATCATTCAATTCCATTCATTAAGGTCCAAGAACAGAAGACACTCTTAAAGTAAAAACTTTCTTGTTTCATATATTGAATAAGAAAAAAAAACAGGCAGAACTGTAAAGTCCTGCATCCTGCCCTATACTTGGTCTGTATTTCACTGCCTCCCCCAAACAACACACACATCTAACTATACACATTCTCTTCTGTCAGTGTACATTTATCTACCTCTGTCATTCCCCAGTTGTCTTGCATGCCAGCTCAGTCCCCAGACTTCCCACCCATGAACTCCCCTGCTGTCACTGTTCTACATGTGACTGCTAGTTGACCCAAAGTCTTGAGCTTTAATCCAGGATTACCTTGGCTCGATTTGAACTGCACAGCAATGCCTAAATAGGAATCTCTTAACTTTCCATGGTAAAGAGATGCACATTAACGTCGGCTTATAATCATTACCACTCATTCTACCAGTGGGTCATTCGCACATATGCAGTACACAACATCTATTCAGCGGGCATAAGAAGACACACTAAAGAAAAACTACAACTAAAATGTGTACCCCCTCACCAACATCAAACATCAGCTAAGCACAGGAAAAAAAATCACTTTAAAATAAACATCCAGTTCAAACTTTGCCAAAAATGCTATGTCAACTGTGGCTGTTCATCCTTGCAATAAAGTCAATTCAAGTAATCACATTCTGCTTTTTTTGCAAAGACAGTAAACATTATTAAGAGCTACCAAATGTCGGACAATAAATGCAAAGGATCTATTCTATTCTACAGGCATTTAGCAAACGCTTTTATCCAAGCCGACATACATCAGAGATCTACCCATTAATCTTTTGCGGGGTATTTTTTTCCCCCCCAACAAAATTAGGTAGCCCTTAGTATCATGTGTCTATTTGCATATGGTGGACAGCTGAGAAGGTTACAGAGGAATAACTCATCATTTTCTAGTGTTGTTTGTTCTAACCACAACTGAGGTATGAATGTCAACCACTGAACAATCTCTCAACACACAACAAAGGATTTTTACAAGGCAGAGATCAAGTCAAACTCCAAACGCCTACTCGCTGTGCCCCATTGTGATGTTTGAAACGATTACTTCCATTTAAAAACAAGCCAGGAGTTCATGCTGGATTTAACTGACTGCATAAGGTGCCAGTTTCATCATGACTGTGCCGAACCAAAAAGCTTGTTAGACATTAGTCAACTGTATTCAGACAGAAATCATACAGTTACATCTGCACTACTTGAGGTACACAAATGACACCAGTAACCTTTAACATTGTCAATGCAGTGTTTCTCCTACCATTATTCTGGCAAGGAGTCCAGCCCCGGCAAAGAGACCCACCACCATCAAATAAATTTACTTTAATTTTGTTTTGTAAGTAACAACACAAGTCATTCAAAATAAATTTTCCTTTAAAGCAGGTTTAATCATATTACAAACTAAACACCCTAATGTTATTTATCAGATTTAGATGATGGCATGTCATAGTTGCTCTATTTATGTATTTAGAGTTGCTCCATTTAACAAAACAAGTATTTAAAAATTTCAACTATATTCTCCCCTGAGTTTTTTTATCTTATTTTTGGGGTGAGGGTGTTAAAAGCATTTTTTGGCTATGAACCTGGTGGAGACACTGAGCAAAATGACAAATTCCCAGATAACTTATTTTGATGATCATGTAAAAAGAATCAATGTTTATAACAAAAGTTACCTGAGAACATATCTTATATTCAAGTGTTGTTTCATGTGTAAATGAACCAATATATAATCATAATTAACCTAAATCAGATCAGGTCATTGTGAAGCTAATTGATTTGCTTTATAAATAGTGGTCATATGAGACCCTAGTAGTTGACCAGTTGAATATTTGATAGGTGACCATTAAAACTTATGATACTACTTGTGTCTTTTTAAACACAAAATATTTTGCTACAAGTGTTTTCAACTAAGTCACACGAACCACTTTACAGTTACTCAAATTTGACATACCTGAATTTCTCCTCTCTGCTGATATTGAGTGGTCCTTCCTCATTGCCCGATCAATGTGGGAGAAGTTGCTCTCATTTCCTGTCTTTCTGTTCCTGCCTCCTTTCAGTGAGGTGCGGGTCAGAGCAGAGGCGAACAGATTTGTAAGATTTGGAGAATCATGAGCGTCTACATCATTGGTGAGTGTGAGAGGCTCCTCATTCTCACTGTCTGAGCAGCCTGCTGGGTCTTCGGCCCGTCCGTCTGAGAAAGAGCCCTGGCTACGTGCTGCTTGATTTCGTGACAACTTAGAGTAGTCTGCTTCAGAGCTGCCCATCCTGAACCAGGATTCTACTGGATGGCCTTTAGAGTTGTTACCCAGTGTAAGCCTAGAAGGTCCCAGACAGGACAAGGAGCTTTCTTTGCGCTTGTACCTTTCTGCAGATGAGGAAGAAGAAGAACACGGGGAGTTGGCAGAGGTAGCAGCAGCTTGCTTGCTGGCAGTGTTACTGGAGGTCTCTCTTCCAAAGCGGCATCTTTGAACAGACTCTGCCATCCCCAAACCAACAGCTCGTTCTCCTTTACCTGATGATCCTTTGTCAGAAATCCCTGCACTAACCCGGCTCCCTGATCCACTTCTTGCTGCTTCATCCCTGTCTTCCTCAGAGCAACGCTCTCTGTGTTTGTGTCTGTGTTTGTGTTTATGGTGCCAGTTGAAAGACAGCTCAGACGACATGGGCGGAAACAGCACAGGGGACCGTGCTCCTCCCAAGTATTCTTGCCTAAGCAGTTTGTGTTTTTTCTTGTGAAATTTTGAGGGATTCAGCAGAAGATGAGATGGGTGGTGATGATGCAAGTAAGATGAGGGGGGAGGAGGAGGGAAAGATGCAGAGTGGTGAGAGTGATGGGATGGAGCTGCGTGAGGCGATTGATGATGCGGATGAGGATACAAAGCACTTGCTGGAGGATAGCCTCTATAATAGCCCAACCCCAGGGGTCCTGATGAGTAAGGAACCCCATAGGAGGGGTGGTAGAAACCTCCACTTGAGAGTGGAAACCCGAGCCCAGGTACAAAGGGAACTTCAGACATGGATTCTCTAAGTTTAGGAGGCCGTCCCCGTTTCTTCTTCATGTCTGGTTTCCGAACATAGTGCAATGGATCACAAGAGTATGCAGGGTGGGAATAAAATCTACCAAAATTAACCCTGAAGATTGTAGGCAGCAGATCCCTGTGAACGTAATGATGAGGTGGGGGGCCACCTGTGCCTCCGAGTCCACCACTAGATCTGTTCCCCACACCTGGCATTCTACTTGCTCCCGCTGTTATGCCTAGTCCACTGCCCAGTCTAAGACCTGTGGGGCGATGGGTTATTCGAATTTCACTTAGCATCACAATTATTTCATCAAGCTCAGCAAGAAAGTCTGGGTCAAGCCTCCGAGACCGCATCTGCAAGTATTTCTTCTTTCGTTTCCTCTTTTGTCTCTTAAGCTTGTCATAGCCAGGGCATCCGTGGCTACGGCGTTTACACTTGTGCTTATGTTTCTCCTTGTGGCCCATTAAAGAGGAGCCAGGTGCCGCTGGGTGGGGTTTCCGGGGATCAGGTGATGACCTTGCCCCGTGGGAGGAAGGAGAGGGTGAGGGATGTTCCATAAGCACAGCGGAGTGTCGACGCTTGCTTCTGGGAATAAGGCTCATCACTGGAGCCATGGCTGAACTAATAACACTTGGCATTAACAAGCCACTGCAGCTTCCCGGCAGCATTCCAATCCCACCCAAGCCCCCTGTCCCCCCAGCCTTTTCACCACGGTCAGATGTGCTGTTATTGTCTGTTCCTATGCCACTGTCGCTGGGCACTGTCTCTTCACTGTGTGACTCGCTGACTGGGGATGGAGTGGCTTCTTTTAACTCACTAAGGGGAGCAGGAGACGTGGGATGGAGTGGCCTGGGAGGAGAAAGCTTATGATAATGGTAGTGCTGCCTGTAATGGTTGTGATGGTGAGGATATCCACGGTAAAATGACTTTTTCTGGGAAGCTGCTGTGGTCATAGAACCCAGTACTTTACTTGGGGCAGAAAAGGTTGGTGGAGGGAAGGAAAATGTGCTGTGGCTATGATGAGAATTAGAATAGTGAGAGTGACCTGGAAAGTGCACTGTGCCTGGCTCCACAAAGCTGGCATCACTGATGGGACTGTGGCCGCCACTAGATTGTGACAGAGAAGGGAAGGGAAATACGTCTGAGGAAGTGAGCTGATGGTGCTGCTGTGACTGTGTTTGATGATGAAGGTGGTGATGATGAGGTGAAGTGGTATTTGGAGATAAAAAAGGTTCTGGTGACAACGCTGAAGCTGTAACATTAGCTGCTGTTTTTGGTTTACGGCCTCTCCGTTTCCCCATGTATATTGTTCCCTTTTTACTAACATTAATTTGAGGCCCTAATTTTACCCCAAAAGAAGCAGCCAGGGAGGATAATGACTGGGTCTCAGAATCCCCAGTACCAGACACTCCACTGTTGCTGACTTTAGTAGTGTCTTCTGTTCTTGAACCAAAATGAATTTGACTGAGAATATGGTTACGCTTTACATTTATCATGTTATTGATGTTTCCAATAATAGTTTTCATAAAAAGCTGCCCATTTGCCTTAGTGTGGAACCTTTTGTCTGCCATGTCTCCTGCTTCTGGAGCCAATGTAGGAGGCTGACCCTCTTGGGGTAGGGTAGGAGGAAGGCGCTTGGGGCGTCCGCGTTTTCTAGGCATAGGTTTAGGAGGGTTTAAATCCACTTCTGGATGAAGAACAGGTGGGTCCTGCTCTTCTTTGGACTTGAGCAATGATGAAAAGACCTTTGAGGGAGCCAGCCTTTTAGAAAGGTTCCCATGGGATAATGCATCCAGCCTTGGCATTTTGGACTTTGGCCTCCCCCTTTTCTTAGGCTGGGGTGGGAAGAGCTGTGACACTGCACTTTGTGACAAAGGATTTGGTTTGACCTTATTTGGGTTTGGAGGCCTGCCTACAGGTCTTTTGACTGGTGGGAATGGTGTTTCCAAGCTTGAAGATATAGGCATGGTGGTTTTGTTCTCACTGAATGGACTGTCCTGGCCTGATCTTTGACTCTGTGTCTTGTTCAGCACACGAGTCCAGCGGGGTTTTTTTCCTCTGCGTTTTTTAAGGGGTTTGCTGTCCTGCTCTGCAGGTGAGTCTATAGATGAATCAGGAGAATCATCTCGGAGAGGTGTGTGTGAGCTCTCTTCATCATCTGGCTTAGAAGGTGCCCTTTGTCTAACAGGCTCAGGAGGGCTGCTAGTTCGACCAGGTCGACTCATATCCTGGTTGGGACTGCGTTTATTTGGACTAGAACTCTTACTCCTCTCGACACGCAGGGATTGATTACTTACTCCTTTGTCTTTTCCCTCTAGTTTTCCTGTTGCTGTTGAAAGAGAGCATTTAGTTAAGTCTCTAGGGCTGTCAATGTCCTTTTCCCTCTCCCCTGCCCTGCTCTCTTCTACCGGGGATGGGGACTCTCGTGCTTGGTGTCCTTGTGAAGGAACAGTGGATCCAAGGTTACACATTGCACTCACTGTCCTCTGCTCTGCTGAGATGGAGGAGGAGGATGAAACTGTACAAGATGGAGACGATGTGGTGTGTGTTAGGCTGTGAACCGGACGTGACTGTAACTTTGAAATACTACCGTTATTGTTGTCATTGTTACAATCCTTTGATATGGCTTGCAGGCGATTATTGCCATAGGTGTATGAAGGGCTGCTGCTGCGACTACTGCTGTTGCTGCTGCTCATATTAATGTTGTTGTCACTGCTGGCAATCACTTTGCCAGACCCCTCCAAGTCATCCTTCCGAAGTGGCATCAGGGGAGGGGGATTTTCTGAGAGGCTGTCTTTGTTCCTGGAACCATAGGGCCTACCAGGTGGTCTTGATACAGGAGGAGGAGGCGAAAGGTGCACTATTCTTGAATATGTGTTCCTATTGGCCATAGCTCTGTCCCGTTGCTTGGCCGTAGGAGCCATAAAGCCTGAGCTGGGTAGAGGAGGCGTGGAATCACACTTAGCCGGTTTGGTTGGCTTTGGGGTCTTTGATGGTGGACATGTTGCAATAAGTTGGGCTAGTTTCTCAGTCACTGTTGGTGTTCCCCAATTTTGAACACTCTTGTCCTTGTCTCTCTGACCTTCTGTGCTATAGGTGTAATGGGGTGGCTTAACACCATCAAAGCTAGGTTCTTTTGATGCCGGTAGTGGTGAAGAAGGTGAGGAAGTGCGAGGATTGCTTTGTGGAGTTGGTGTTTTCTTCCCAGAGGAATGCGTTTTGCAGTCTGGTAAAGGGCGGTGAAGATTAAGGGGTCTTTCAGATGTGGTAAGCGCTGCTTTTGTGTCTGACTTTGAATCTGGCTTGCAATCAGTCTTTGGTGGTCCCTGCATTAAGAAAAAGAAACATTAAAAAAAATTCCAAATTAATTAATAACCTTTACAATCAAGAAATATCAACTCCAATTTAAAAACAATATGGTAAAATGACCTCGAACAACACACTTGAAGGAGCAACACAAGAAAATCTAAAAGCAGAACTAGAAGATAATACAAAGTAATACCTAGTATACTATGCAAAGTTATTCAGTCCACACCAAACATTTCTTTTTCTCCAAATACAACCATTTTCTGTGTTTGCATCTCAAACAGTATTTGAGATCATCTAAAAATCAGTATTAAAAACAGGGTGAACATATATTAAAATCTTCATTTGCAGTGGTGTCATGCGAACAAAATGGGTGTGTTGTGGTGGTGGGCGGGATGGGGGTCTTTTATAACAAGACTTTAAACATTTTTGCATGTACATTTAAAGTATTGAGGAGTAAAGTTGTACAAATAAGCTACTGAGGTCAATGCTACATGAACCAGCAAAGAAACAACTGACAACTTTGTCTTGTCAGGTTTTAGGACCTGACCTCACCTTTACCTGGAGAAACTATGAAAATTAGGCAGATGATTTATAGTAACAACTTTTTCTTGTTTCTCTTTTTTTTCCTGTGCTTTGCATGCACACTGAGAAAGACAACTGTCAGATCACCTGTCTACACACTAATCTATATAGGAGTGATCCTGTAAGAGAGCAAACTCCTCTGTACCATCAAGACATTGGAACTGTAAACAGTAAACAGTCTGTATCCTTTTATTAAACAGGGAGGGAAAATGTTTATTAAAATCTCCATGTACATGTGGATTTATAAAATGTTTCTAAATGAAGGCCCATTGCCCAGCATATTTTAATGATGGGGTATCTGCTACATGTTTACATACTGTACGTAAAATGTCTGCCATGGGTTCCTAAAGTGTTGCGGGACATACCGTGTGTATGCATTTGTTGCAATATTGCCTTGAAACCTAGAGACACTCATGCAAACAAGCATGAACACAAGATCATAGATAAACACAATAGCAGATATTCTGAAGAGAGCCTCTCAGACCTTGTTCGCAAATACAGAATCGTTGTTTCTTTCCCTATCCACAGGGATAAACACTTCTGCCTTACTAGTCAGCAAAATATTGGTAAACAGCTGTTTACAAAAATGCCCCGGAAATACACTACTGAAAATTCAGGTGCATTGATTATATTTTCAATCTACTGCTGCTTTACACACAAGCCCAGGAAAGTATGAGGTAGTTACTTAATGGGGTCAGATTGGGGACAAAGAGGGAGCGCTAGTGAGAGAGGTCATGCAGAGATGGGGGGTGGAAAGGACATAGCCAGGCAAAGACAGGGGAGAGACAACACAGACAGAGTGAAATTGGAGGGAGCAGAGCATGATGAAAAGAGACAAGCCAACTGAAAACACAAAGGAAACTAAAGAACAATTTATGCCCTGCCCTTCATCTGTGCAATAACACAGTGATTACTAGGACAGCTTGGGTAGCTTTGCAGCTCTGTTGGCACTGCTTAGTTAATGGTTAACAGATAGTACTTAAAGAAGCAGGGAGAACTACAATATATATATATATATATATATATATATATATATATAAATCAGCACTAAATCAAACAATCAAATACATAAACTAACTGTCTTACCTTTTTTGTTGGGGCACTCCCATTCACTTGGGAGGGTGACAGGGTGTTAGTGCTGCTAGAAGGAGGCGCAGGTGAAGCCGGTGAGGGGGTTTTAGCAGATAGGGTCGATGAAGAGGATGAAGGTGGCAGTCTGTTCACACTAGGACTCTTTTCCCTCTCTTTTTCCCGGCCCTGTGAAGGATTCTGGTTCTGAGTGTGCGGCCCATCCCTTGTAACACCAGTACGACTTCCACGAGCACCATTTCCTCCACGACTAGTGTGCTTCACAGTAGCTCTGAACGCTGGTCGGCACACATAATTCTCCAAAATTTTGGGGGGTTTCTTTGTGCGTTTTGCTTGAAGGCCAATCTTGAGTTTGACATTGCCTTCTGATAGGCTGCTTTCTTTGATAGAGAAATGGGACTGGTCATCGCTGGCACTTCCTGGTCCACCTGCACCTCCTGTGCCAGCAGGAACAGCAGAAGTTCCTTCTTTTTCTCTGTCCCGCTTCTTCTCATCCTCATCTTCTTTCTTTCCACCCCCTGCTGCTTCCTTCTCTCGCTCTCCTGTGAGAGCACCAGAGTGAAGGGGAGGTGGAGTCGCAGTTCTCCCCTGAATCTTCTGATCCATCACAACTTTAGAGGTTGTGTATGTATGTTTGAGAGAGGATGTTGTGGATACCAGTTTTGTATGGGATGGGGATGGGGTGAAGGGGGAAAAGGGAGAGGGAGGGATTAACAGTGAGGGCAAAGCTCTCCTTGCTATTAGCAGCTTCTCTCCCTTCTTGAGTGTCCAGCCCTCTTTCTCCGTCCTTCAACTGCAGATGTAAAAACAGGTACAGGAAAAAAAAAGTGTATTAACAAACATTGACAGTTTTAAGGACTACCCTACATACACAAACTATAAAATGTTTTAGAAAGAATTATGAGGTGAAACTTATGAAGGGCAACCATTTTTTATTATCTACTTGGTGAGACACTGTCCTTCATCTTGTATGTGTGACTTTTTATAGTGTGCTCTCCTTGTAACCTACAAGAATCTATGACCCATTTAAAAAGCTGAAGTTTTTCTACCTCAGAAAGGTAAACTTTGGCACAAATTCCCTTGTGATTAACAAACCCCACCGGTTTGAAGTTAACAGTTAATCCCAAAGCACTGCCACATCCTCAGAAATGTCGCAGGAAAAAACGTTAAATGATAAAATGCTTGAATACCCCGTTAGCTGTGATAGCAAACGGCTCATACCCTGTGTAAGCACAGCAACAGAGAACAGAATGCTCTTAATTGTGCTCCGTAGAGGACAGGCCAATTCAATGGAGTTGTCTACAGCTCCCAATGGCCACTGAGTGATTTAATGCGGCTTCGCCCCCGAGCAGGTGCTTTCTCTGGCTGAAGTCATTTGGAGGCAATTCAGAACTGTGACCTCAGCACATTAGGTCCTCTGGGGATAGATAGACGATCCGGCTGCCTTTCCCAGCTCTGCCAGCAGCAACCAGAGTGAGTGACTGAGCATCAACATGCCAGTGGTTTTCCTGTGCTCTGCATTAATGGACAACATTAAAGAAGCTACTTAATGGAGCCTGAGCAAAGTCATACAAGTTGTCACGTTGGTCTGCTCACATCTCATTGCAAAAAGGTATAAAAAAGGAACTTGCTCTATGTATAGTAGCACACAGTGTTTGCTTTGGATTTGAACAGTAGAAACAGTAGATTGTTTTATTTCTGGCCCACACTGTCAGTATGGTGCAACTTCAGGAACCTTGGCTAATGTTATACTGATGCCCTCCTTTTCGTGTTGACTTCAGTTCCTTTATTTTGCCTCAAAACTGCGGACTCCCCATTGCCACACTCAGATCCCACCTACTTCTTTTCTTTAACAATCCATCAATCTCTGCATTCTTTAGCAGTTTAAGCTATTGCCATACTGCTCTACCTCTACTTTGAGTGAAGGGCCCTGGAAACAGCAAACTAAATCTAGTGTTCCTACTTTAATCAAAAACACATTTCACCCATCACCCACACAACTGACTCTTTTCCCCACACCCTTCTTACATATAGAGACAAATGTACATCTCATTCTTTTATACTAAGCGCTAGCAATAATACAATAAGGGCTCCTACTCCCTGACAGCAGCTATGCCACAAATAAACCACTTTGGTTGCTAACATAAGTAAACTGACAAGATTCGAGAAAAAGTCCCTTCTTGCATATTCAATAAGCTAAGCCTGGTTGTTTCCTAACTTTTTCTTTGAATAATCTGTTGCTAAACAGAAAAACTGTCCAATTTGGCATTTGAAGATCTTAACATTAAAGCCGTATCATATTTAAATGTGGCATTGAGGTACTTTTGAACTTGAGAACAATCATATTGCTGAACTCTGCAATAACTAAGGCAGTGGTTTTTGCTTTTCAGAACAAGTGTTGATTTAAATAAGAGAAATGCTTTTAAAAAGATAACAGAAATCTAAAACTAGAATGATTAAATGAATTCCCAAGAATCCACGATTAATAACACAGAAGAAATGATAAATAAATCAATAAAATGTGGGGTCAAAGCAGAGCATGGAGGAACGTAGTAAACAACTTCCCCCTCCCATTCCTTTCCTCCCCTTACTCCTAACCTTCCTGCTTTCACTCCCTCCTCACTTTTGCACACGTTGTTTATAACTGCTGATTTCCCTTTGGCCACAGCAATAGTATCCAATCCACCCACCCCCACATCATTCACAGGAGGGCTGGCGTGTGCCCCTGGAGCTCCCTGTCATTTCCAGTGCTTTTTTTTTTACTGCATCGATATTAACGCGGGGCTGTGCTAGGGAGGGGGAAAGCAACCAAATTCCTTCACTACTACGACTGGTGTGTACCATCTAACAACGGTAGCGCTATCTAACTGAGACTGGTTAAAACGTTTATAACCTGAAGAAATAAACAGTTGGACCAGATGATGCAATACAGCGGAATAAAATGACAGGTGTCAGTCAGGCAACAATCGCTTTCTGAAGCGGTTTATTAAAGAGCTTGTGTAGCGAACAATACGTGTGTATGCACTTTAAATGATTGTGTTTGTCCGTATTTATCAAAAGAACCAAACCATCGAAGGACTAAACAAGCAAGATAACATTAACATTCAGTTTCCTGTACAGTCAACACGGCCCCTCATGGGAATGAGCCCATGAGCAAGCGAACCGACCCCCCCTTCATTTCCAATGCAGCTACTTTATTAGTTAGTCATACTCATAAGCTGTGGGAATCATATGAAAAACCCAGCTTTGGAGTCGTGGGGTACATTTAAAGCACCCGGAGAAATACATGTGAGTGGACAGAGCAAGTTTAAGTGATTTATTCTCAACAGCAGCTTATTAAATAGAATAAAAGATGTATAATTTTTACTCACCTCTGAAATTTTCCACAAACAGTGATCACATTATTTGGCTCTGTCTCGGCTTCATGTGCATCAACGTGCTGGCTACATTTTTAAAAAATCTTCCGACAGCTGAAATACCAAAACCCAAACAAGGACATATTTTAATCAAATCGTTGCTGCTTTCAATATTAAAATCTAAACCATGTGCCAAGAGCGACAACCAAAGAGATAGTCAAAATTTATATATTGCCCCTCGTGTTCAAGCTACTGCTTATATTAGTGTTATTATCAGTGCAAAATAAGTTAATTTCTTGACACAAAATTAAAACTGCCATCTAAACAAGCAACTTATGACGCTATATCTTGATTTTATTGCTAATCTTGTTCGTTCAAAAATATAAACTAAGTTGCAATGGTGGAAGCAATACCAACGTGCCCCCACCCCCTTCCCCCCCAATATATATTTCCATAATACTTAGTGCTGTAGCGGCTTATTAAAGTACACAGAGATCATTATTACACGAAAAAATGTTTGTGTTTGATAACACAATA
The DNA here is from genome assembly GCA_037177335.1 of Kiunga ballochi. Taxonomy (NCBI): domain Eukaryota; kingdom Metazoa; phylum Chordata; class Actinopteri; order Atheriniformes; family Pseudomugilidae; genus Kiunga; species Kiunga ballochi. The sequence continues at coordinate 15,100,888 of JBAMIG010000018.1, forward strand.
GTAACTTGCACCTATCTAAAAAAAAGAGAGCCCCGGAGTACGATATATATCAATGGCACTGGCAGCAGCTAACTAGCCATCTATCAGTAGCTTGTTAAAGGACGATTAAGACTATTTTTTGCTAAGCATGGCCTGTACTTACATTGTTCATGAGCAGATAATAATAAGCAAACGCATTCAGCTTTTAAACTATTTGAACAAACCACAAGAAAACGACACAACTCAGGGCAAGTGATGTACATAATCTTGCATCCCCGTCACATTCTCGTTGGCACTCGTGTTACTACATCTCGGCTACGACGGCTAACGATGCACTAGCAAGTGAGCTAAACCAGCAAATGTCTCCAACGTAGTTTCAAAGACATACGCACAATTGAATCGATAGGGAAACACACCCAGAAATTGTAGCGAAATTATATTCCAGTGGCAAAAAATAACAGATGCAGCGCCGTGTAGGTTATTAAAAAAACACTGTCAACAAAATGGCGGCTGCGTTGAATCAACAGAGACCCGAAATGGATCTCCTCCTATTTCTTCTTGCTCGCAGTTAAAATCCTTCTTTCCTTACAGCAACTAGTATCCGTAAAAATCCCGAAATGATCTGAAATCCACAACGACTCGCCGTTAGCTTGGCATGGATGTATCAGCACGGGCCTCTCTCGTTAATCGGGCCTCCATGTCTGCTCTGCCTGTACTGTCAGTACAACACGGGCATTCTCAGTCCCACAGAGGGAGGAGGGAGCGAAGAGGGCGGAGGGGGAGAGGAGACGAGGTGAGGGAAGGAGAGGAGTGGAAATGTCGGTTGTGCGCGGTTCCTGCGGTCCCTGGTCACTGACAAAAATGTCTGCGCCTCATTATTTCTCTATTTTCGGTTACCGCGGGGAGCTGTCTTTCGGCCTGGTTCAGGGCGTGTTTGATGGCATGCAACACTTAAATATCAGGCTCGCGGTGCCATAACGTTACAGTACATAAACAGTGCAGGCAGAAGGGAACCGGACAACATAACCTATAAACAAATCATTGGACTTCCTCAGTTGGAGCTTAAGCTTATGCTTGACTAATCGAGGTAACCTAAATAGCAACATTTTAACGACGGACTGATAAAAAAAAAATGTAAAAAAAAAAAAAAAAAAGGCTGTTAATGTCTAGCGGATTAGGTGTTTAGGTTCCATTTACTTGGATCCTTTTAAAAAGATATAGAACAAAAAAACACGATTACAGAAAAGAAAGAGAAAAAAGCAATTTGAGCATAG
>JBAMIG010000018.1:15102240-15124586 GCA_037177335.1 Kiunga ballochi
AGAGTGAACCAGTTGGGACAAAGGGAAAGTGAAAGGGGGGGGGCAGGGTGTGAACAAAGGGAGGGAGCAAAGAGGGAAATGGAAAAAAAAGGTGGGGAAAAAAAAAAAGTTGAAAAAAAAAGGGAAAAAAAAAAAAAAAAAAGGCTGTTAATGTATAGCGGATTAGGTGATTAGGTTACATTTAATTGGATCCTTTTAAAAAGATATAGAACAAAAAAGCACGATTACAGAAAAGAAAGAGAAAAAACTAATTTGAGCATAGTTTTATTAGATGTGATTCAATAGCGCTGTAATACATGTAAAATAATAGCACCAGAAAAAAAGCATAGCAAACTATTTTAAGGTATGAATTGGATAAATGCATCCTGTTTATTTGGACTTAAATTATGAAATAAAGGTGGAAATGTCAATTTTGGACTTTTATGCAGTGTGTTAATCTTTTCTGATTTAATCTAAACCAAACTTTCTTTGTTTTGATAGTGCGGAAGGCCTCTAAACACACATCTCCTGTTGGTCTGAAAGGAAAATAATAACTCTGGCTTTAGGAATCACTCAGATGTTCACAATGTTATGAAAACACTCCAATATCTCCTATATCTATTTGCTCAAATTTGACAATTTTTAAAGTTTCATCCAAGATATCCTTTACAAGTTCCACAGAAAGATGTTGTTAGCTTGGCTAATGTTCATATGCATGGCCCTGAATAATACAATCATATTCTCATTGGCATCCAGACTCTGGAAACAGGTAGAGTGAGCATGGTGTGTGCTTTTTTCCTTTATTTGAGAAAAAAATCAGACTGACATACATTTTTTTTATTTAATACATAACAAAAAACTTTCTAACTTGATTTACAATGCAGTAAAATTAACTACCACGTTAGCCCGACTGATTAAACAGATGACCCTGAGGTTATTATATATTTAGTGAAAAAGAAAAATAGACTGAAGGTTATAGGATTAAGCATAAATAGCAGCATTGCATTGGTAAAATAACTAAATAAACTGTCACACCAAGACAATAGTGGAAAAAGCATTTCTCAATAACAATGAGATGCCGTTGTCTTGACAGACACTGACACTTCAGTGGCTGGAGTTTATGAAATCAAAGTCTATCATTAAGAAAACAACCTGAGAAGGTAGCATAGCGAGAAGGACACTGAACCTCTGCATCTTCTCAGCAAACTGCCACATCCATCAGCAGGTGCTTTGGCATAAAACAGAGTTGATGCTTCAGAAAAGAAAATCTTCCTGCAGATATGCACGATTCACTTAAGAGCTGAAGCCATAAGTGATGATTGTTATGCATGTCTTTTTTTTAGTGCAAGAAGGGTGTCTCTTTTTGTTTTGAATATGGTAAAAGAGGTGGAGTGTTGGTTCATTTATCAGCTTGCCTGCCTCTCCTGTTGGTTCATTTATCAGCTTGCCTGCCTCTCCTGTTGCTCTTGCCTGATGGAGCGCACTTCTGGGGGCTCCAGTGTTGGCGGAAGGCTGTTGTCAATGCCGTTAAGACTTTTGCGACACACTGGGCAAGTATCATGCTGTGATGGGAAAAAAAAACTTTCAATCAATAAGCTGGTTTCTACATCTAAATAAGGGGTTAACAAATCCCCCTGATCTTTCAAACAGCGCTGCAAACCAATGAGCACAACCAGCGCCTCATGCTTACCAGCTCCAGCCAGGGAACTATACATTCACTGTGGAAGTAATGGAGGCAGGGAAGCTTCCTGACAGATTCTCTTAATAAATACTCCTCTCTACAAACTGGACACTCTAGTCTGCAGTCTGAGAAAGAGTAAAAAGAAACAGAAAGTATGAGTGAACGTATAGAAAACAGAGATCCCGTTTATTTGTGCAAATCTAATTTAGTCATCACTTTTATTAAAGTCAAGCAATAGAGGGAAGAAAAGATGCTGAAGAGGGAAATAAAGATAAAGAGGAAGGATGGAAGGATTGATAGATGGGGGAGAATTTAATATAGCTGGATGGAAATACAAGTTGAAAGGCAGACGATATATGAATAATGTGAAGATAAAAAGAGGAGGGGGAGGAAAGTTGTAAATAGGGTTGTTCAAAAAGACATGGCAATAGAGAGGTAGGAATTAAACTGAAATAGGAAGAAGGGAAAAGATGAGAAAAGTGGGAAGCACAACATGAGTGATGGATGAGGGAAAATAGAAGGAAAGGAAGGAAATGGGGTGGAAAAAAGAACATATAATTAACAGGCTGTAAGCTAGCAGTGCACATTTTAATCTGAAAGCCAAAGGGATCATATGGTACGGCAGATCTCCCACCTGTCTGTTCTTGAGAGATGCAAACTGTTGGCAGGGATGAAATCCTCTCTTTTTCCGCTGGGGGTGGACCTGTACTCTCCAGCTGTCCCAACAACTGATCAAGAAGACATGTCAGTGTTTTATGAATGCATGTTTAACAAACAGCTTTTGGTGGATGTCAACATTTGTGATATCACAGTGATCCCTGATAGCTCTTGACACCACTGACCTCTGTGATGACTGCATCGAGACCTCCATGACCCCACGCATAATCTCCAGGGCTTGAGTGCAACTGTAGCATGGCGGAGCTGGAGGTTAAGCAGGAGGAGGGAAGAGAGCCAGAAGAGGGATGGTTTTTTACACATAATCGGGAAGAAATGAAAAGCGAATGATTTGAAATGAAAACTCAAAGAAGTCCTAACAGTGCAGGCGATGCGCCACCAGGGCTTCCACTGTTGGCAAACAGGCCAGCCAAGAACTGCTGTACGATCCTTTGAAAGAGCAAAAAACAGGCAACACACGTGTCTGATTTAGAAACAAACTGAAAAATGATGTTTATGAGCAAAACACCCTTCCACTGCTGGCCTTTGTTCAGACCTGGATGACCTGTCGGGTGCCGACCCCTGCTCTCCGGCCCCTGTGGGCTCTGGTGACGCCGAGGAGGGACTTGCAGATACTTGCTCACTGTCTTCATGGTTTGGCATGGAGGAGGGTGGATGCGAGAGCAGAGCGGAGCGCTCCATGAACACTAGCTGCCATAACTTGGAGAGAGACAGAAGAAGTAAGAGAAAAGCCACAGAGACAGAACTTATGAAGATACCTCTCATTAGGACTAACGTCTGAGATCAAGGAGTTTGAATCTTCACTGGCAATCGAGTGTGGGTTGTTTGGCAGAAGGCTAGATGACCAAAATAAAGGAAGATTAATAGATTTGTCAGATATGAATGAAAACACAACTATACATTTAAAAAGGTTACATTCAAACACCAACACTCAGCTGTACCTGGAGTCTTCTGTTACTTCCTCAATGAAGCCAGAATCACATCGGAAGCAGACAAAATCCTTCAGCAGGAAAAAAGTAATGATCTTTAGCACATGACTGAATATCTGATCATATTCACTAGCTATGGGATGTTATCTGCAGCTGTATTTGCGATCTGAAAGCAGTTTTTGATACTACATCATCCTCTCCAACAGATTATCTTCTCTTAGCATCATCCACACCCCACTCAGATGGTTCAAGTCCTATCTCACCTATCTCACTCAGTTCATATCATTCTCCTCCCAGATCTCTCCTCTCACTACAATATTCCCCAGGGCTAGGTCCCCTTATCTTTATCACATCCTCCCCTTAGCCAGATCTTCCAGAAAAGCTATGTTCAGTTTCATTGCTCTGCTGATGACACCCAGCTGTACATCTCAGGTAAACCAAACGCCTCATTACTAACTCTCATTTTCCAGCTCTATACGATCTGCATGAGGACTGCTTAAATGTCACAGTGTTCTGAGATCCACCTGTTATATTCATATGCAGAGGTCACAGTATGTTTTGGATACTGAATCAACAACAAAGTCTTGGTTTTCCTCCAACTTTCTCAAACGTAACAGTAATAAAACAGAGTTTATTCTCATCAGCACTCCTTCAACCTTTTCCGAAAGCTTTTCTCTCTCCATGGATAACTCCCCTGAGGTTAAAAGTCTGGGAGTCATCCTCGATAGCACCTTATCTTTTCAAGCCCACATTAATAACATAACTCAGTCATACTATTCATAATATAAATTGCTTTTGCCCCTCACTCGCCCCTCACTCCACTCCCTTTCTAGTCCAGTCTGGTGATGTAATTCCCCTCTTTTTGGTCGACCATGCAAATCACTCCATACATTTCAACTTGTCCAATTCTGATGCCCAGATTATCACTAAAAGCCTGTCTTATTCCCACATCACCACTGTCCTGTAAGAGCTTCCCTGGCCCAGTGTCCCATCCCACCACCCATACCTGCTCTACTTCCAAACTCCCCCTGACCTACCGTCTCCTTCTTGCTTTTAAATCTAAATCTAAATCTCTCTCATCCCTGGCTTTAAACTGTTTCATTTTAATTATTTGTGTATTGACTCCTTGTAAATTGTAAAGTGAGCTTTGGTTTCCTGAAAAGTGATTTAAATAAAATTGATTATTATTATTATTATTATTATCATCTTTGAATTTCTTTCATAAGTTTAATTTTCCTGCTAAAGTATCAAAACCCAATGAAGCCATCTTTGTAACTTGCTTTTATTACTGTCCATTTTTATCTTAATTGTTCAGTTTTTTAATGCTGTGTCTTTTTATTCTTTTTTGTTGTGGAAAACAATTTATTTGAATATAAATCCATGTTTTCTCTGTTAATGACAGATATTACAAATGTATGTGTTTGTTAGAGCCAATATTATACATGTGGCTAACCAGTGTATGAAATAAGGGAACCATCAGGATGAGGAAAGTAATGAGAGGCAGACCTTTATTTTAAAAGCGAAACGTCAGGACACCCTACAGATTTCAGTAAGTTTATATCTTGTTAAAGGATAATCCTACGCTAATTAAACTGGTACATGTATAGCAATATAAATTTAGTAAATGTTTGTATAAACAGCTAGAAACACAAGCTGATGATGAAGAAAGTGGCTATGTCTCACGCCTTAACTCAGCTGAGGACCTGTATGGCATCCTCTGGCAGAGGATGAAGGAACACAAGGTTTATAACATTGATCGAGTCTGTGACATGATTGTGGAGGACTGGAAGTACATCCAAGTGAAAATCTGTGCACCTCTGGTGAACTCCAAGATTGTATTTTGAGGAGACAAGCAATAAAAATATACTTAAATGAACAAATGAAAACAGAAACACAGCAAGGAAACCAATTATTGCCGCTCCTCATCTCTGTGCACCTGGTCTGTGTCTTAACACAAATCGTCTAAATAATCTTTCAAGCTACTTTAAAATTATGCAAAAATTAACGTATTTACAGGGTTTAGTTTTGAACAATGGAAAGGGTTTGAGACACTCAAGAATACCAGTGTCACACACTGATTTCAACCAAAGTTAACAGTGATACTAAACATTAGCCTATGGTTAGTGATATCACCTGATAGCACATTAAATTTCCCCTCCCCCAAATATCCTGGATAAAGCAACTTAACAACCAATAATTGGAAAATCTAAAGTTTATTTTCCACAGTATTGCCCTTAAATTCCAGTGCATAAACATGCTGGCCATTAGAGTATGGGAAACATGATAGAGGGCAACGGATATTTTTAATGTATTAATAGTGAATGAGCTCAAGAAACCTCCTCGCCAAATTAATCAACGTTTTAGTCTTTCAGGTGGGGACAGAGAACAAATAATCTAAACCAAACAGATGAACACCGTTTATCTGATGTGGTTTGTATGAAGTCCCGCATGAGGTGGCACCAACGCGCTCAGCCCCTTTTGCGTTTCTCACGCGCAGCCGTGTTTCTAAATATGGCAACGCGAGTTGCCAAATTGTACACGCTCATTCAAATCTAAGCGTTTAGAGCCTGCCGTGCGCACATGGACAACCTTATATTAGCATTTATAACCTCTGAGTGCTTCAATAGATTTTGGTTATTAGAGTTCCAGAGTTACACGAATGAGCTTAGTGTTAGTTTTCACAGAGGGCGCCATGATAATGGTCATTCCTCTTTGAATAGGATTATGGACGGGTCCCCTGCCAACACACGTGAAACTTTAAACACTCCAGAGACTCACCGGGAGTTTGGGGTTTGTCTCACATTTACAGCAATGACAGTAAAAGCGGTGGTGGGGTGTATCCGCAGCCTCCGCCATCTTCGCGGTGAGGAGCAGTCCCTGACGTAGCTGTGGCAGCCCATAAAAGTCTCAGCCGCTTGTCAGAGAGCGGTCCATAAAGGTTAAACAAGTCAGGGAACCTGACAGAGCACGCGTTAAACGATGTTCAGGTTGATAGTTCACACCAAGGATTTGCATTTTCTTTCAAGTTTGTAAGGTATCGCCAAAGGATAATGATTTTTTTCATAATAAACGGCGCAGGTTAGAAAAAAAAAGATACCTAAAATGACGGATTTGATCAATATCAGTGCTAGCTTAGCATTGTTTAGTTTATCTAGTTTCCTAGCAACGCTATTCCCGCAACAGTTCCAGCATTCCCAAGCTATGGTCCCAAGGAGATGCACTACACTTTAGCGATGATATAGGCTACCAAATTCACAAATAAAACAAAAAGATAGACAATTAGTAGAAAAAACATAAGACTGTGAAAACATGACAATATATTTTTATTAAAACCAAGACAGTGAAATAATGTGAACAACCACAAGCAGCATGAACAAAACATTAGAACCAGAAATAATAATAACAATAAAAAAGCAGTTCTTTATCTTTACAGTTTGAGAAGTTATGGCAATACAACAAATAGGTGTTCCCATTATTAATACATATTAGATTTTACACAAAAGCAACAAAAAATAGTGAAGTTGAGTTTCTTAGTTATGCATCAGATGTTAAAGTGGCAATATTTTGGTATACAGTCCCATTCTTTTACTTAGCTTCTGACGTGGGTCTTCACAAACACAACCCGTGTTTGTCCTCCCCCATTTGGCACACAGCAATTTCAGTGTGGTCACTTTTTTTCTTGAACAACCTTGTTTTCTCCTACATTTCACACCATCTTAAGGTTTTCCTGAATGAAATTTTCTGACTTGTTAACTTGGTTTGGCAAAGTTGCTAACTTGTCCTGTACACTTTTAGAAATACAACAACCTTCACATCTAACTCATGCAAGTCTCCTTTATTTTACTCAGCCAGGGGATCCTTATATAAGCTTGTCTCCCCTAATCTGATTCTCCGTCAAACAGATCCTCTACACTTCACTCTTCCTGCCCCATTGATTCCTCCCTTATCGAGGTGCAGTGAAGGCCCCCTGGGCAGCAGAGGCAGCTGCCTGGCGTACAGCCTGATTGGACATGACTCCGGTGGCGAACTCAGCCTGAGCTTTCTGAAAGCTGGCATCGGTTTGCCTGTACAGACTGTGGATCTGGAGTGGGGGGAAGAGCAGAGCACATAGACACCTGATATGTGCAGCAATTCATCATCATATTATGAACACTGTAAGGGTGAAAATGATACCCACAACCTGATATTGTGGCTTTTATTTGAGTGGTTTATCTATTAAATGTTTGATAGAAAGTGAGGTGACAGGCCAAAGCAGTGAGTCTTTGTAATGGCCAGCTGGTAAAGGTAAAAAAGAAATATACATCAATTTAAAAAAAAGTTAAAGAAAAACCTGATTCTGACTTCTCAGTAAAGGGGATTCATTAGATTATGTCTGATTAATTTAACTGTTTCTTACAAGTGGTAGTTACAACCACAATCCATGTTTATAATCTTTATTTTCTGTTTATTAGATTCTAATAAAACAGTGTACAAGTAACAGCTATAAACACAAAGCCTTCAGTTTTCTAAAGGGAGCACTGTGTTACAAAGTTATCCCGATCCATAATAATAATATCATTTAATCTGATGGAAACACTTTGAAGTTGCTTATGTCCAAGCATACAAGCAAGGAGAAATATTGAAGCCAGAACAGTTGAAACAATTGAACTGGTAGCAAATTAAACCGCTTTATATAATATGAAGCACTTTGTGCTGCCTCTGGGATGAAAAGTGCTTTAAATATAAAGTTTGATTTGATGTCATTGTATATTTTGTTAGTGATGTACAGGTAGTGCTTCTATTATTACTGGATTTCTCTGGGGAACACAGAGCGTGCACAAAAATGAACATTATCAACAATCAAACAACACTTGACAGCGTTGTATATTTAAGTCTGTTTGCTCCACAGCAGACACGTTGTCATAAATATAACCTATCTTCATCCTTCACTCTGTAAAATGTGTAAACTTCTTGTAAACAAATAAACTCACCTTCTTCAGCATGACGACCCCCATAGCAGCCTGGGCAGTAAAGAAGATGGCGTTTATCATCATGATCACACCGACACCAACGTTTTGCTTCAGCGCAGACAGGCTCACGATCCAGCCACTGAGAGAAAAAGGTGAAGAAGATATCAGCAAATAAGGAAAATGTCACATCATCACCTTTTGCACCTGAAATTAATGTCTGTAGATATGTTAAATGGACCCTTAATCTTTATTTCACACTTTTTTCTTATAATGTTGGCAGTAAGGTTAAACTAAAACATGGTGTACCAAGATAGCTTCAATTCAATACAGTTTTATGGGATAAAACCAGCTTCCAGGTTGCTCTATGGAAATATTGCATCTCAAACTACAGATAAAAAGATATTACCTTGTGTGCCTTCAATCCCAATTGTTTAGATAATTCCATTACTACTGATAATTAATTAATTATTGATGCAATCTACTTAAAATGTATGTGTAAAATTAGTCTTATAGTCTCCTGTAGGAATAACATCACACAGATATTACACAACAGTGTCTAATGTTTCAGGTTTTATATCAAGAGACACAAATCACAGAGTCATTAGGTCCATTTATGTCCAGATGAGACTTTTTTTTCCTAAAGGAGGTAAAAAAAAAAAAAAAAAAAAAACTTTTTTTTTTTTTTACTGTCATACCTGAATCCCCATCCAGGAATGCCAATGGTCATGATAACATAGACACACACTTGGGCAAAGAAAATGAAGAAGAAGGCAAAGAAGTTGAAGGAGCTGTCACTCCTATAAGTGAGAAAAATTATCATTATTAGGCTACCATACAAATATAATGATGATAATAATTAATTTTAAAAAATACCAAAGCTACACAGACTGCACACCTGAAGGCTTTGTACACAGGCCGATACCAACAGATAAAGGAGCATGGAGTGAAGAGGAGAGCCCAGAGAATGGCAAGGCCTAAACCAACACCCCCAGAGCTGTCTATACAGAACATGGCCAGGGAGGAGATCAGGTTGAAGAGGAGCGTGCCGGTGCAGACTAGCCATTCGTAAAGGGAGGTTTGACAAACAGAGACACAGTAAAGGGAGTGAATGAACAACAATAATAAAGCAACAGTGCAGTCTGAGTTCAGGGTTCAACATTAAAACCAAACAACCCCCGCATGCCAACAAAAACAAGTCAGTTTGTTCATTTAGCTGATGTACAAAGATACTATTTTTACCTTGTTTAAAAATCTTCTGTACAATTAAAGATGAGAAACCTGTTTGCACTGAACAATAAGATCTTTTAAAAGTCAGAACCAAAACACAATGTTAATAATAGACAGCACTGATGATTCTGTCATTTTACCCATGTTCATATTACAAATACATTTTTCCAGAGTACTTAACCCATTTTCTTTTAATAAAATAGATCCATTCTTGTCTACATACCTCAAGTAAGCGCCTCCCAAAATCCTAAAACTAGCAGTGAGGTGTCAGAAACTTTGTACAAACACTCTGGCTCCTCACTAATATAGCAGGAAACAAACTGGTATCAGCTATTACTGCCTAAACCACAAGAGTAGGAAAATAAAAACATTTTCCCACCACATATAAAAACAGATGTTGTTTCCTCATTTTGTATTTTTATTATTACCGTTCTTAGATCTGTTACTATACGTTACAGAAATGGACATTTTTTAATTATCCAACCATTTGATCAAATTATATGTTGTTGTCTGAGTGTAATGTCATTGTATGTTATAGGCTAATTTAATGCTCGGTTCGCATCTTAAATAAATAGATTTACATCAAATTAGAGTTAGTTTTACTTTTCCCAGTCAGATAAAGAAAAATAGCCCATGTTTCATTAGGATGCCCTCTGTAGCGTTGGAGGTACAGGGACTTACACAGCCAGAAGTAGTACATGATGGTGACAGTACGCTGAAAGCGCTGACTGATCTCCAAATTTATGTCCTGGTAGAAGCAGGGTCCCACAGGGCAGAATGAAGGCAGTGGAGGCCAGTTATTCTGTCGAGCTGATGAAGAAATATTCAGTATCTCAGTATTTGTTTGTGAATACAAATTGATTAGGGGTGTGTATTGACAAGAATACAGCAATATGACATGTATCATAATACAAGGGTAACGATGCAATATTTAGTCATTCCATACACAACACAATCAATTTGCATAATATTAATATTCTGTTTACACAATTTATTGGTAAGAAAACTGAAATATATATATTAAATAATAATAAACCGTCTTTACGTACAAGATTTTTAAAAAATCTGCTTCATTAGTAAAAATAAGCTGCGTTATATTATCACATAAAAAATATTTTGATATATACACCCTTACAACAGATGTACTCAAAGGCATTATTTAATGAAAAAAATTAAATAAATAAAAAAAATCAAATAAAAAAATTTTAACTGACAAATAATGAGCAGGGTACTGGTGACTTAATGGTTAGAGTGGTGGACTTAGGCTTGGGAGATCTAGGTTTTCAGAATGGACACAAAATGAACCACCGGGCTCCTAAAACCCACACTTAATGCCTCATAACGCTACCCAGGTGCTGTTTTATGGCACCCAACTGCTTGGATAGATTAAAAGCAAAGACAGAAATGATTATTACTATTCATCACCGGGTATATCAATCAATAAAGAGCTCTAAACTATACATCTTCACATCACTTAAATTTCCCATGACTAGTCCTCCCAGAGCTTCCCCAACTCCTTTAATTTCCTTTTCCTTACTGGCTCCAGGTCCGAGGCTGTGTGACTCGAGCTCCCGCTCTCTCCTCTCCAGCTCCTGCGCCTTCTTCTCCAGCTCCTCCTGCTTCCTCAGGAGCTCAGCTGTGGTAGCATTGACGGTCGGCTTATCGTGAGACAGAAGGAAAATCAGATATGTTTATTGGCTGTCAAAACGAATACTGCAATTTAATAATAAATAAATTGATTATGTAAAAAGCACGTAGTATAAAATGAGCTTTAAAAATATTGGAAAATATAAAGCATTTGCATTTAGGTGATGTGCAAAATGGAGCTGGAAATCCAACATCAGCACCTACTGAGAGGCTTGCATTGCTAAATAATTTAAATAGTGGATCTAGCTCTAAACAAGAGAATTTAAGGGCTGATTTACAACACATAATAAATAAAAATCTGTTGTCATCACAACAGGAATACCTGAGAGTTATAGGAGCCATAGTTGCGAGGCTCGGTGGGAGTTGTTCTGCTGGGTGGCGTCTGTGCAGGCGCAGCTGGAGCAGAGGGAGAAGTGGCTTCATATGGAGGCGGAGGCTGAAAAATATTTTCATATTTAGAAAAGAAAACGCAAAAAAAAAAAAAGATACATCAATTAGATTAACTGATAATCTGACAAAGAAGGAGATTTCACTGACATTTGATGAACTTCGTTAGTCATCTTAAAAGATGTTTTAATTAAAATGATTTGATTTAGAACAAAGAGAAAACGTGCAACCCAGCCAAAATGGGAACCAGTGTCCTGAAGGACAGTGTATGTTTAGCATTTAATCACTGTTTAAAACATGTACCACAGCCAGACCAACACCTGAGTGAATCCATATCACGTTAAACTGAATTATCCAGGAATCTGCACCACAAAACATCTACTAAAAATAATTCAAGTATTTGCTTACAGTGCAGTTTCTGCTGCTGCAGCAATTTCTTCATCTGACAGGAAGTGCAGAACAAGAATCCAAGTTTCTTCCTAGCAGCCAAACTCATGTGATATGTTTCATAACTTCAACCAGGAATATTATTTAATAACTAGAAATCTGGCTCCAAAGTTATGTATTCTAGGACAATTTAGGTATATTATAATGTAATTAGGCGAATAATATTTTTTTGAAAATCCTTATAATTGGATTAAACTGGATTACGGGGGCTGAAATAGCAAAAGGGTCACTGAAAGTTTGCTGTTTAATCTGGTTTAAGTCATTTTGATAAAAAATTACAGTACATGCCATTTAACAAGGACACACCTTCAAAACTTAATCTAGTCTGCCAGGCCTACGCTGAGCTGCATGCATGTTTAACTTGCTATGTGAATTCAAACTGACTAAATAAGTGTAGTGAAACTTGGTGACTTCTCCTGCAATAGTACTTTATAAGCAGAATAAAGACAAGCTTTATGCAATAAGTTAAAATGTTGGCATGGCTCCAAATATATGCTTACAGTAGCAGTAAAATTAATAAAATAAAGAATACTTGCTTAAGCTTTTTTTTTTTTGCCCCAAACAAGGGGAAGAGACAGGAAGTCACTGGAGGTCAAGCAACATGTTTATACCCCGAGGAGGAGCCTGTTCCTCAGTTACTGGCGAATGTAAACAAGCACTCTCAATCCTGCTCACCCCAGTTGTGTTGTCAAATGGATTGTACAGGTCCAGTATAGCATATCCTGTGTTGCTGCTATGCTGAGTTACTGCAGGGTCCTACCAGACAAACAAATTGATTAAATTATCACAGTAATATATCTCATTTGGTCTGCTGCAACATCAGTCTGCATTTGGTCAAACTAAATGGCTTTGAGCTTCATAATTGGTTACTGTGACAATGGGCAGAGACTAAAGATGGTAGAGTTACACGCATGTGACATAATGAGCGGCCACAGACTGATGTTGCACATGCATTTTTCATCTGTCAAGAACACCATGTCGACTACACAACCCGTCATTTCCACCCACCTGAAAAGGGTTTTGGTCTTCCATCGGCTCTGGAAAGCTGGTGTATTTTGACATGTCAGTGACAGCTAATGTAGAGGAGCCACCACCTGCTGCGGATATAAACGTTAGATAAATTAAAGCTGTAATAAGTCCTCTTATGACTATCAGGTTTAATGCTATATTGGTTTCTGTTTCTAACGAAGAGTTTGTCCAGCAAGCTAGCTAAAGGCCTCTTCGGTTAGCATCTCTCCGCAGTTTAATTAACTTTCAGATTCAGACAGACTAATAATTGAACCCACAAATCTCCTATATTATCTACGAACTGATTTCTAATGCTAAACAGCTATGTCACGTCACCGTGTCGCATAGCAGGACCGCTAGTTTCTTCTACGGCTGGAAAACATCAGTGGAACAGGAAGTAAGGAGCCAGAATGCGTCATGTGACTTCTACTGCGGCATAGTCACGTGGGCAAGCTCAAGGGCGGGAAATCAGGATAAAAATGTTAACTTAATCTACTATGGTGTTTATTTTAGGTATACATTATTGCCTTACATATTTATTTATTTTTGCTAGCTGCAGTTTATTTGATATAGCCAAATAAAGTACTTTTTATTCAAATTAACTTGTTAAGTTACTTATTATTTAGACTTTACAGAATTTAAACACACACACACACACACAACCAAAACAGCAATATAAAAACTTGTATTAAACATGTTTTATGGAGCAACCATCTGTATCTTAAATGCAACATGGTCGTAAGTTTGATAAACCTTTTATAAAAATGACAATTTGCATTTTCATCAAATCATATATGCATTATTCATATTATCCAGTCAATCACATGTTAGACTTAAATTTATAATATAATTTTAAGCAAATGACAAAATGTTTTGACTTAAATTAACAGAAAATAAATTTGATTTCTACCATGTAAAAAATTATTGTCAGATTGATTGGTCACTAAAAAAATCTACCTTGGTACGGACATTTATCTCTATGTTGGTCCTTCAAGATGGTGACCTATCTAAGATGCACACTACTTTTTTATTAATTGTTTGGAAAGGCTACACAGCAGAAGGTGTTTTTATGCAGCTGCCTTTGACTCATCAAAACTCAATGCAACTCATGAACATAACAGTTTCCATGCTTAGAGATCATCTAAGGCTTTAATATTGATAACAAAAAAAGGTCATTATCATTTTTTCCAGTAGATGTCACACTTGGACATTTTGAACTCAGTTGAAGGTAATTCTTGGGATGAAGTTGGGATTGGAACCTCTGTGATTTATGTAATAAAATCAATAGTTAATTTAATAATAGATTTAATTAATATCATTTACATGTATTTTATATCTTTAATATAATCAAAGGTACATATTTGACATATTTTAATGTAATCATTTCACATTTCTTTTGAAAAGGTAGTTGTTTTCATGAACCTTTGATGCAATATGTTGAAGAATCATCAAAAGTGCATCCCATCTGACCCCAGCTTGTGTGCAAAAGGCATTTTTTCAGAACTACTTTACAGGTTTAACTTTTCATAGATGACCCCACAGCCACAGGCTAAGTAGCAGCAGATAGGATTACATCCGCAGCGCCACTAGTTTATACATTTCATGCCCCATTGCGTCTGTAAAATCCAGCTTGGTTTCTTTTCATTCTCCTCTCCTACAAGTCACATGGCATCACATGGGTGAAGACAGTCATGAGATTTTATTACTAACGTACCAACCAGCTGTCTGCCTCTCATACATATGGCATGATGTTTGACCAGTTTGTAATTATGATGTATATTTATTGTTCTAATTTTTTATCGTCTGCATATCCTATATATTACCTAAGCGTTTATGAATTAACACGTATTGATAAAACATTGATTGCAGAAGTTGATTTCACTGAGTTTTCATGTCTAAATAAATTATTTTGGTGAGTCAGAATCAATGAGAAGCACACTGAGGGGTAACAATATGGCAGATAGGTAGATCTGAGGAAGGGAAAAGTTGCAAATAGGTAAATGAAATTACTTTTTCTGTGAAAAATTTTTGCAAGAGTTTTTTTTTGCCCTGAGAATACCACTGATGTGCATTCTTAATTTGATTTGCATCCATCTTTATGGACTTGTGTTGTCTGGATGTACGTGCTTATGGACCTCACTTCATCTGTCCGACATGTCCTCAGCATCTGTGTGTCTGTCAGCTGACTCATGTGACTCATCGTTTCCTTTAATGGGCCCTGTCATTATTAGTCCAGATGGCCCCAAATCAAACCTTGGACTCTGGTGCCTCTGTGATCCTAAAACCGCAGCATTCCTCCTCAGCCAATCAAGCAATGCAATGCTCCATGACATCACTGCCTGAGGAATGAACTGGCATAACAGTTCTGTGTGGAAAATGACCCGCCTAAGGAGGGACTGCTTTATACTGTTCCAGTGAGGCTTACAATCATTTATCAAGAGTCAGTTAGACAAAATCTTGTCTCGGTCATTTAGATGCATCTGAATGTGTGTGAGATGCCAATTTTCTTGTGTTGAACAAACATCAGGGAACTTTCCATCCCCTCCAGAGTGCAGTTACAGTACGATGAGTACTTACACAACCTCATGGGCTTCACTTACTGTTATTGAAAACATATTTTTCTTCTGAACGTTGAATTTTATGAGCACTATTTTCTCTTTCTTCCAATCATCCAGATAAAGGATGACTTTGTGGTTACTGACCAGTATCTATGGTTTCAACTTTTTACTAATCCACATTTTTTTTGGCATATTTTACCACTTTATATCAAGATAACTGTTATGTTTTACAACGCAACGTTGACATTGGACGAAAAAAATAACAGAAACACTGACACAAATCCAGCCACTTCCTGCTTTTCCGGTTCATGAGTTCTTACAACAAAACGGCTTAAATGGTTTGTTTGTACAACATTTAAGAGGCTAATTTACCTAATATTTCTTTTCTGCATCATTAACCATCTCACATCCCCCTGAATGTATATAGAGATACCTAGAAAGGATGCCGTAATAGTAGTTTTTTTTATTTAATTTAATTTATTTAAGCTAAATGTTAAAAGAAAACAGAAAATTACATTTATGTCTTCTTCAAGGCAGATGCAAATAATTTAATGATGTTACCAAGAACGTTTACTGTGAAGGTGTCCACGTGCTTCAGCTGCTTGCTTTGCACTTTGTATGTTTATATACTGGGAAGCACTAACGAGATGAGCTGTCATGGGAAAATCTGGAAAAGCCATTGGCTGGTGGTGAACCGTAACAGGACTCTATTCAGGAAGTGCCTAAAACACCCAAAAGGTCCATTTTTCACAGCAAAGAGTTTTCGCTGGTGAAATAGTCCCACATATCTGAACTGAAGGTTAAATGACAGCACAGTCTTTGTCTATATTATGTTTGCATCCACAATGTTTAAATCTGTACCTGTTTTTTTGTACCTGTGTGGAGAACACACCTTGAGTAAAGGAGGTTTTATAAGCACTTTCTTAAGAGGTGAAACCTCTCCTGATACCATGAAATTATTCTCCTACTCCTTTTCCTTTTCCACTCCTTATTCCACCCCATGTCCGTGCCAAGTCTTCATACAACAGGGTTTTTTTTTTTAAACTGAACCGTTTTCAGGGGTTTTTTCACTAATCAGTTGCATATTGCAGTGAGTTATGATGATAGAGAGCAAAGAAAGGACAAGGTACTGGACTGCAAATGTAGAGCTTCAGGGGGAAATGGGTGGAGAAACATCAGGACAATAAGAATGGCCGACAGTAATGTAAAGTGATATGCAAAAAGGCAGCAAGGGAATGGGAGGAGGCGACTTAAACAATATAAACTGGAACCAAGAATCAGCAAGCAGTATTTCATATAAACAGTTTAATAACGTCTTTAAAAAAACCATAATGCACCTATATGGAATGTGTAACATAAGTAAAATAATACATACAAAGTCAGTTTTGATGTTAAAGGCAATGTCTTTTCTACACAGTTCCACGTTTGAGCTCTGACTGGGAGGAAGATGAAGACAAAGAGAATAAATGTAAACCATGCACGAAGCACAAAACCAAAGTATTACGTGACTAAAATGCCTTCATTCTCTTTCATAAACTCTGGTGCAGACAACATCCCCGGCAGTCATTGTCTGAAAGAAAACAGAGAAACAAAGCAAAACATGGATTAAACTCTCTGGACATTCAACATAGGAAAGCAGATAGAATTTTAGTCATAACCATGCTTTTTAATCAAGCTAGCTGGTCTCTGTGATGATTCTGACTTTCTTTGATCCTGCACATCATCACATTGGGTTGCCTTGTGTACAATATAAATACATTTGTCTTGTAATGCCATAAACATAAAACAGCTGCTCTATTCCTGTGATTATAGGAACGTAAAAACAGGAAAAGACAAGAGCCAGCACACTTTGAAAACATAGGAAAGTGGGATCTTAGGAACTTTTTAACCAATGATTTTGTGCAAACTGACTGTATAGAATAACCCTCTTATGACAATAACATTTAACACTATATTGGTTTCTGTTTCTAACAAAGAGAGTTTGTCCAGCAAGCTAGCTAAAGGCAAGCACAGTATCATAGTCCAGAACAGAAAATGATACTTTACCAGTATGAGTTCTCCATCATTGGTCAGTTCACGGGTCCATGCTGTCTTAGGTCCCTCGCCTTTCTGTAAAGTCTGTTCACAGCTGATCTTTCTGTCTGTTTCCCACTTAGGAAGACTCTGCAAGAATTCAAATGAGACGCATAACTTAGGTTACTGAAGTGCTTCACACAATGAAGGTTTAGCAAACGTTTGGGTTTGGTTGTAGCTGGAGCCAAGAGTGAAGACCATTGCATGTCAGAACATTTTTATGGCCTGTTGGGAAATATGTATGCCATTCATTCAGCATGAAGAAATTAGGAACAGATCACTGCATTATCACCCAGGCTGACTGCAGAGCTTTGCTGAAATTGCTTCCATATGTTGCTTTTTGCGCAGAAACTCGGCCAGACTCTGGTATGCATATACTGACATAATACAGGGATGGTTTATGAGAAGCAAAGAGGTGCGTACTGTGCAAGGTCGTCCATCCACTGTGGCTTCATTGAACGACTGTCCCACAGTAAAGGAAACATTAGTGGTGCGGATGCTGGTAGATGTCTTAATGGACAGACTCTCTCCCTGCTGGGTGATTTCCACTGCTGGACTGGAGGCTGCTGCCACTGCAATCTTCCTCAGGAACACATTCACACCTGACCACACAAAGAGAAGTGATGTCAAACTGGCAACTGTGGTCTGTAATGAATGAAATAAAATCACAGCTGTGCATACCAGTGGTTTTGGCATGTTATTGTGGTAGAAAATCCATGAATCTGTCTGTATTTTTGTTTTTTCTGCAGCACATTTAACAGCTTTGTGTGGTGTTGCTGCCGTTAGTAAAACATTTTTTTTACTCGCTTGATGCTCTGTGAAACTGTCGTCTCATATTTGAGTCGACAAACGTTTTGTAAGGGTATAAAATTCACACAATCTTTTGAGCCTTCAGAGCTTCGTTGCATCTGCAGCATTTCCACACAACTTTGCTGAGAATAAAAAGCCAATGAGAAAATCACTGTGATGTATTTAAACTCAGTGGCATAGTTCAGAAAACTATTAATATTATAACAATTTATTCATAACATTTTGGTTTAATGAGAAATACAACTTGTGTGTGTGACCATACTAAGCTGAGACAGCAGTAGAGCCATATTTTACCCCCAAATGAACCACAAACCTCTCCTGAAGCTGGTATAAAGCTGGTTTATTGCTCAAACTTGATATTAAACAAGTTGATGTTTTAACATTGTTTGAATGAACCTATAAGAGCTTTGGATAAAAGTCTTTGTTAGGGTTTAATTTTTAATTTACAAGGTTAAAGACAAGCTTTCTGACAGCATTAAAACATGCAATAACTTCATCAAAGCTTCATGAAAGCTCTAAAGTGTTTTATTTCCCTTTTTGCCAGCATCAGAAATATAAACAAGATCTCTAAAGTTAAGAAACCATAAAGATGTTTTCAGAAAATGGTGCAACACAAACATTCTAACAGGGCAAGAGGGGTTTTGTTTATGAGACCAATTTGCACATGACATAAATGTCGTTATCAGAGGGGGTGTGCAGAACCCTGACCCTGCTGGGTTGATGCATTTTGCAGTCACCACGGGCAGTATAACTGCTGAACTGCAATCCTCCTTGCAGAAATTATACAAAAGAACAGAAACAAGTATGTCTTTGCACTACAACAGTTGTGTGCAACTGCAGCCAAATACAACTTGCCTCTTAGTTAGCCAAAGCAGACCCGCCCCTACGAGATTCTGCACATAAAATCAAAGGGTTTCTTAGATGAAAACACAACAAAGCAACAGTTTCACAGGAATAGTCATTTAATGAATCTAACAAACCAAACTAGAACTGTGTGAAGAAGTAGTGCATTGGTTTGTAGCGGTGGGGCTGTTGTGCATTTGTTGCGCTTTGCTGTTCTGATGTAAGGTACAGATGTGAAAAAGGGTCAGAGTTGATGCACCTCTAAGCTGGCAGTCACAGAGCTGAACTGAGGCTTGAGAGGAAAGGAATGACATCAGACACCATCCTCTCCTTCAAAGCCAGCTTTCTTTGTGAAAGCTTCCACTAATTCAGCATTACGACCCTTCTTTGCAGCATAACAGGCATCAGCTTTGCAAAACTAATAGTTAAACATAGAGGTGTTTTAAAGGCGGCACACTGTGTCTTCTTCTTTTATTGAAAAAAATGTATGTACGAAAGAAATATTAAAATCCGATAATCACCAAAGTATTTTAGAGTGATTTGAACCAATGTTATAAGGCATGGCTTTCCTAGCTTAGTCTCTTCAGGTCCACTTACCTGCTGGTTTTAGTTCCCCTTCTCCAAAACATACGACTTAAATTAAATGCTCATTTTTATTCCGTTTAAAAGGGAGTTTTTTTTCTTTCCATGGTCACCTCATGCATGCTCATGATGAGGGAGTGGCCTAAAGAAAATATTTGATGCGATCTGTTGGCTTTCCCTAATTAAGATTTTGATATGTGTGTAAAGTGCCCTGCATGATGCTGTTGTTAAATGATGCTCGACAAATAAAGCTGAATCAAGTATAGTTGTGCAAAACTCAATAAGCTCCTGGATCCATTTAATAAGAATCAGGTGTGCTGGAGCAGGAAAACAACTCAAACCCACTGGGCTGTGGCCCCTGAGGCACCAGGTAAAATAGGCCTGACATAGGATCCATAAGGAGGACTGAGGCTCAGAAAATGCATCTAAAATATTTATATTTATATATATCCTGAAAGTTTGCAGAGGTCATGTTTTGTAGTTTTTTTTTAAACTTTCTAAACTAAAAGTTTAGAGGACTTGGCTGTGTGCACATTTTGTTGTAAATCTGGAGTAATTTTGGTTCCCCTCAGTGTTGCTCAGGATAATTCAGTCAGATTAAACAAACGCTCCTTCCATTGCCCTCACTTTCAGCTACCAACAGGTTTGTGCATGGATGGCCCACTCAGTGACCCATTCATGGATTTGCAATTGAGAAAGAGAAAAGTCCTCTCACCTTTAACCTCTAGCCGGTTTGAATGAAGTGACTGCACCAGCGTGTGAGTGCTGCAAAGCACCCATTTGAAATCAAATAGCCGACCCTTAAATTTCACTAATTATTCATTGGATTCGTTCCACAGACACCGAGAAAACTCAGACATCTGATTCAGTTCAGATCCTATTTGCCCATACTTTAGTATAAACAGAGACAACACACACACACTACATAACTCCACTCACACACAGATTAGGTTGGGGAGGCAGTATAGGAAAGTGAGTCTCAGAGTTGGCTGGCTGCTGGGGCCCATGTCAAGGCTTAGTTCCGTTTACACTGGCTGTAATTACAACCGCATGAGAAGGACCACGCTTTAGATGAGTCTGATCTAACATTTGTCCACAGGCTGTTTGCCTCCAGATTTTTAATGGATGCCTCAGATATCCCCCAACATGCTCCCTCTCTCACAATATCTATCTATCCATCTATCTAAACAATGGGTGTATGATTAATGGATGCAAAATTAACAGAAAAAAGTTGCTTGTGAAACTTGTTCATGCTGTTAAAACAAAAAACAAAACAAACACAAAAAAACACAAAAACAAGCCAAATATTAAAACAATGGGTCTGCATGGAAAAAGTCTGTAGTTAATTTACTCACCCAGTGCTTTTAGGAGCTCCTCAAAGTTTTCTGAAGACTTCATTTTCCATTTTCCTGAGAAATCTGTGACTTTTCTCTCCATTTTGATGCAGATTGGAAGTTCTGGTTGCAAACTGTGTGAGCAGTATGTGTCTGTCCCGGTTTGTGAAAGCGTCTCCTCTGCTTGCATCTGCGCCTCCATTCATTGGCTGACACCTCGTCTGGAGCTGATGCTGGTCCCTGGTGGGGAGGGACTTTTCCCCACTGCAGCTCTCCACCTCTGGCAGCGTGGTGAAACATTTGGATACGAGCTGGAAAATGCATTTCCAGGCAGGCCTTTCATGTTGTTGAACTATCGAGAAATATGGCTTGCCTGTTTGTTTTAGTCGCAACGAGGCGTTTTTCAGTAAGTAAAAGCAAAAGTTAAGTCCAAACTGAACTTGTGGGAAGAATTATACTGAGTTACAAAGTGGAAAAACGGAGAAAGTGTAAAAGAAAAAAACAGCAATGGGTCAGAAGACTTAGGCTTTGTATCACTTTTAATAATATGTTTCTCAAAAAGAAGAGTTCATTCATGCCATTAATGCTGTAACTTAGCCTACCATTCCAGGAAGAAGAGAGATAAAATAGATCAACTGGGGCTTATCAATCAGTTGTCTATTAATTATTTAAAATTAGGTATGTCTAATAAAAATAATGTGATCAGCATAGGAATTATTACATTATTTTTATTAACAAAACCTTAAACAATATGCAGAAGCAGCATGTGAACATGAGCTGTTAATCATCTGCTTGTAGAGCCATTTATTGCAGCAATGACAAGAAGTCATGATTTTGTGTATTTCTGCATCATTGTGGAGCAAATTTGACTCATTTTTCTTTACATTGTTGCATTTCCTGAAAGTTTCTGAGTATTCATTTTAGCACTGTTCTCACAAGGTGCTATCTCAGAATTCAGTGTTTTTGTAATGCATCATTGGTTTCTTTCTGTTTCCTCGTGTTGTAGACTTGCTGCTATGCTTGTTATTATCGTCTTGTTGTGTGACCCTTACTTACTAGAATTCAATAAAATTCAGAAGATAGTTTACAAAAATAAAATCAAGTTCATTGAGCTTTGCTGAAATGTAGAAGCTCCTTATTAATCAATCTATCTATCTATCTATCTATCTATCTATCTATCTATCTATCTATCTATCTATCTATCTATCTATCTATCT
>JBAMIG010000018.1:15140502-15154992 GCA_037177335.1 Kiunga ballochi
ACTTGCTCATCTGCTGCTTCTGTCTCAACTGCAAGGGTGAATTTGTGCGGCCTTAATAATCGTACTAATTCAATCGGCCAAAATGAGAAGATTTATTACCATTTCTATTTGTAGGTTTGAGCCAGTTTGTGACCCGGAAAGTGTGAATGAACTGAGTGATCATTGAATGGTTGTACTCACTTTTATTGCCAGCAGTATTGACATGAATAGTATGTGTTGAGTAATTTTGACTGGACAGTAAATTTAGATCGCTATTTAAACTGTGCGTTGATTACTTTTTATGTAATTAAAGAGTCCTTTCTTCAAAATCGTCCCAAAATGTGAGAGTGTTCTCACTTCTGGGAGATACTGTATAACACAATAGCGACTTGATTTACTATTCAAACTTTTCAACTTCTGTCTTTCCTTAAAATAAGTAAGGAGTGTTGCTTAGAGATCATTTCAACCTATTGGATGATAAATTTGGAATATGCATCCAGCAACACTTGTAATGCTTCTCCCCAACCATCTCTATATTCCTCACTGAATACAGGAGTTTATGATCTACTTGGGCTTTTTTATTTTATTTATTTAAAACAGCCTTTCATAAAACATTACTTACATTTGCTAAAGATGTGGCCTTTGTCTGTCTTTTAACAACTTTACACAATAACTTCATTTTTATTTATTTTAAACATTTTTTTCTGAGATCTAAATTAGATTTCACTCAATTTTGAGACTGGCATTGATTCTTTGTCATTGCTTTGTCATCTTCAGTATACATGTATACATCTGATTAAACGGGCACAGGTGATTTATTTGCATTTGCCAGAAACAAAATGACTACTTCCTACTTTTCTCTGGTTTGTCTATGGGTCACAGACTGAGGGATGTCCTTGAAAGTCTTATGGCAACAGGGAGAGTTTTTCCTGTTGAGCTTTCTGGGGTATTTTTAAAGGGAATGAATGCATTTAATGTGTGCAAACTGCAGTCCCACCAATTTTATTGAGATCTATAAATTGTTGTCATGCACATTATAGATATACAAGTCATTATAGAGGCATGGAAAATAAAATAAGTCCTTTCTTTAGCACACGTCTGCATGTTGCTCTGCTGATTCTTGCTTTCTTTTTCTGTTCTGCTGTTTTTTCAAATGGACATTTTTACAAGCACATAGTACATGCCTAATATGGGGATTCAGTCTGAGTGAGTAACTGATTTAATTAATGTAAAAAAAAAAACAGTTTCAGAATTACCATAAAGTCTTTATTATACAGCACCTTTCATACAAAAGCAAGTTCATGTGCTTTACATAATAATCACATAGTATCACCTTATTCTTTGCATTTAGCATCTTGTCTCTGTCTTTTTAACAAAAACACCCATTTAAAAATGTAACAGGCAGTTAACATCTGAGGATAAACATCTGGCTTAACACAAAATCAGTAAAACATATCTTGGGATCCAGTTCAGTAGTGACAGGTTACAAACCCCTGGTCTCTAATGCAATAACATATACGGTTAGGTGAGTCATCACTTGCTGCTGGAATTAAGCTGTGCATATATTCACAGTTAGAAATGCTGCTATCTATGAAAGAGACAAGACTATTTCAGTCCACAAACTCTTGTAGAGATACTGCCACCATCAGGAGAATTATTTCCACAGTGGATTTTACCTGATAAGAAAAGATCTTGTTACAAAGAAACCACAGATGCAGTCATGTTGCATGTCTCTATGTGAAATATGGGACCAGGCCATCGGTTATGCAGACTGTTGTCTGAAACCCCTTTTAAAGTTCAGAGAAGGAAAAAGAATAAAATAATTCATTTAGATGATATAAATAATGTTATTTATCAACAAGGTTTACATAATTGTGACAGCTGTAACCACTACCAAATAATCCATCTTCATTCCTGCTGAGTTTCTGGTAATATACAGTACCAGTCAAAAGTTGGGACACACTTTCTTATTGGATTTAATCGTGAAGTGTGTCCAAACTTTTGACTGGAATATGTATCCGTTTGGTTTCTATTATTCTTTACTTTCTGCTCCAGCTGATGGGAACAGCAGCTGTTGCAGATTCTTAATGAATCCTTACTGTAGTTGATGATGACGGCCCTCATTCTTCATATAAAAGAATCCATTTATGCTTGCGCAAATGTATCTTTGTGTTGCTTTCAGTGGAGTGAGAAATATTTAGTATTTTATCAATCCAGACAAACTTGTATGCTGTACTTCAAAAACCTAACAGCGTGTCGCTTTCAGAGATGAATTCTTACTGGTTAAAATGTAGCTTGAGCTAGGATACACTGCCATCAACACATTTCCTAGGTTAATCTTAAATCTTCAACATTTAGTTCTAGTTTATCTGAAGATCTTTGTTTACTTTAACACTGGGTCGGCGTCCATATCCTTACTGATTCATTCAGATGGACGATTCAGTGTTTTTTCTATTATCGAGCAAGCACATTTGTTTATTAGTAATGAAATGAGCACAGAAACTTTTTATATTAATTTCTGCCACACATCCTGTTATTTTTTATTTTATCTATTTAATTGTAAATTTAACACTTTTATTTGACAAGGTTTAAGGGACATTGCTCTAGTTCAGTTTTTGGTGATTCAGTTTGTTTTTATAGGTAATTTGATTATATCACATGCTGGAAATATAAAAAATAATTTAACCTACATTTGGTTGCATTCCTGTGCGGACCAGAGTTTCTCCATCATCCTCTGTCATATCATAGTATTCTAGTAGGGTTACTTATTTAGATTTTTGGGTTTAGCTCTGACCATTTGCTCTATATGGCTTAATTAATTTCCCTCTGGACCAATTCACTGCTTTCTAGTTGATTTTAGCTCATTAATATGACGCTTGTGCAATAATCACAGTGTGTTTTAGTTTGAGTTGAGTGGCCCTAAAATATTACACTTAAATCAGTTTTATTTAGGTGGTGACTTTGCAAACGCAGTGTTGGAGTATTGAAATGCATCTCGAAGTAATGAATAAACTTTATTTGTTTTGTTAATGGTCTTTATTAATCACACAGAGAGTTTGTTTTCTGTTGTCACAAAGATGCTGCTTCATAATGCTTGGTTTTCAATAGAAAATATGACCTTACTCGATATAATAAAGGGACTTGTTGCAGCAGCAGCAACAATATGGATTTAGTCTTTGGTTTTAAATGAAATCAGATAGACTGGGGGATTAATGTGCAGATATCTGTTTCTGTCTGAACTTTACCATTAAATTCAGAAAGTATGTCCAAACTTTTGATTGATATTGTTTTCTGTGACCTTCTTGTTGAAAATGATTTTTAAGATGTCTTAACAGAGAAACAGCTTTTGATGTTTTACATTTATGTTGTAATGTGATTCTGATTGGTATTTTCTACAATTAAATATGTTTCCTCTGTTGTTTTTAAGCTCTTAGATCCAACCTGGCTACAATTGTTTGGCTTTATTCCTAATTTTTTCCCCCATATATTTATGTTTGTTTTATTATTTCATGATTTTAGCACCATATACAGTATTCGTTTCCAGAAAGGGTTTTCTGGGAACTGGTGCACGGTGTCACTAAAACCAGGCGTACAACATTGATTTTTATACTGATGTTATGCAGGCACCAGTATCAAATTCATTGTATTGATACTCTGTATGTAATTAAAAAATAGGATGTTTAGAGGCTTTTAAAGCAAACATGTAAATATTCTGATGGTTGTAAGTTATCATTTGTAAGTATTTGTAATTTTTGTAACTATTATTAGTTTAGTAATAATTTGTAACTTTGATAAAATAGTGATTAACTTGAATTGACTTGAAAAGATTGAGATACATGATAATGTGTAAAAAAGCATGTAATACACTCCAGCTGCTTTACACTAGGATAAACATTTTCTAATCACTCACGCCTCTGAGTGATGGCTTAAGCAGAAATACACTTATGATAAAGGAACACCAGCAAAAATCTTCTATAACTACATATCCAAATGGTTCTACATTAATATAAAGCTATGTTTAACTTTGATTTGCTATCAATAAATAAATTAATAAATATTGGTAAAATATTAACAAAATGACACTAAACTATTCATATTTTGACACAAATATTTATGCTTTAACTTAGCTTTTAGCCATTTATCAACATTTACATTATATTTTACATCCTCAAATACCTTTTCTTCTGGACTTTGTTTGCATGTTTAATGACAGTCAGGACTATCTTATAAACTGTAAAAGTCACAGTTTGATGGATCGTAATATTTTGTATGAATGATGTTGACAGATCACTGTTATATTCAGTTTAATGAGAGTCTGAGGTAATCTGGACCATAAACTAAGAACTTTCTCTGTTCCAACAGCTGATCCTTCACACAGACTTAACCTGTTGTACCTTGCCAACGATGTCATTCAGAACTGCAAAAGGAAAAATGCCATTGTGTACCGCACGGCGTTCGCTGAGGTGCTTTCAGACGCTTTCCTGCTGGTCAAGTAAGTACTTTGTAGAGAATTGGTCCTCAGATTGGATGTTTCATGTTCATGTGGCGTTAATTTTGTTTATTTAAATATACATCTCTCACATAAACAAAGCCACATCATTTACATCCCAGTTCTATTGTTTGTTTTATTTATGTATTTATTTTTACCAAATGTTCTTCTTCCAGCCACGAGAGTGACTCAAAAGTGATTAAGTCAGTGGAGAGGATTCTGTCCATCTGGGAGGAGAGGGATGTGTATTCAGGGACACTTATTGCTGAACTTAGAAGCATCCTAGTCAAAGAAGATTCTCCACCTGTGGAGCAAAAAAGTGAGTGCTTTATTTGTTTTTGACATTTTCATGAAAACATCCAACGCTCAGCTTTGCTTCATTAGGTGCAGCGTGATGCTAAATCACCTTTTAGCGTTATTTTACACAACTCTTACAACATTTGCCCCTTTTGAAAAATGGGGAGGTTTTCATATTAATCTGTGCTAAACATGTAA
Source organism: Kiunga ballochi (assembly GCA_037177335.1). NCBI lineage: Eukaryota > Metazoa > Chordata > Actinopteri > Atheriniformes > Pseudomugilidae > Kiunga > Kiunga ballochi. The sequence continues at coordinate 15,145,466 of JBAMIG010000018.1, forward strand.
ATGTGGATTCTTATTATTTTAAATATTATTTTTATTCTTATCTGATTCTTTTAAAGCTCCTGTTGAGTCTAAAGCTGATCTGCGATCCAAAGTTGTTGCTGAGTTTGTGGTAAGCATGACTTTAAGTACACTCTAACTACACTGAAACATTTACACAGTAGCAGAGAAACCATCTTTTCTTCTTTCATGCAAATATTGTTTTGATCTTACATGATTGACTATCTCTCTTCTTCAGCCTCAGGCACTAATGGAGCAGCTTTCCAAGTACAAGAAATCTCTGGAGGAGGTTGATCTTAGAGAGAAACAACTGGCTGCTATGAGGGTTGACATCTTCAGTTCTGATGCACTCAAGAAACTAAAAGGTGCCTGATGCAGTCAACCTTTTACTGCTGTACTAACGTGATGGGCTTTAGGCATGAGTATAGTATTTGTCTGTTTTCCAATAAGTTTTTGGTTTTTACAGATAAAGCGGGAGGAAAGAAGTTCTCCCGGGACTTTGAGGAGGGAAGTGCACAGCTGCACGAGTTTGTCAAATTCTTTGAGAAACAAAGTAAAATAGGTCCTCCGTTCCTGGAAGCTCTCAGCAATGCAGATATCTTCTATGAGATGCAGTACAAGGAGGTGAAGATTGTTGCTAATGTAAGTATGAAAATAATTACATTTCACATGTTTTCTTGACCAACTATGATGTAAAACTGTTTAAACGGTTTGGTGCTCAGTTTCAAAGGAAACCACATATGAAACATATTTGAGAGCATAAATTTTCCTCTCGTGATTTTACTTATTAAAGTTAATTTACTGAATATTCTGTCTAAAAAAATCTTCAGATCCAACTTCCAGCTCAGTTCTCTGTTGTAGGATTTTACAGAGTGCACTAAAATAAATTATTTTGTTATGAAATCTAATCCGGTATGCCATCTTAGTTTTCAGATCTCTAATAGCAGAATGATTTCACACAGATTGATCAGAGTAATAAACTGTTTTAGAGACAGACAAGTTACCTTCTACTTATGTGTAAAGTCTGATTTTCATTAGAATAAAAACTCCAATGAGCTGTGAACCGTGTTTTATTCTATAAAGTGTAGAAGTGGGATACAGCATAAAGCTACAGAGAAGGTCTGGTCTGACTTCTAAGTAGTTTAGCCTCGGACTAAATACTGTAGATTGCCAAGATACATATTCCTACCTACTTTCCACATTCATGTGTTGCTTCGTTCCCAACAGCAAATTAGTTTCTAACGCAAAATATTTGTCTGTCTTCCCTTTATAAGTTAAGCTACATGTTTTTCTGCCAGTTGCTGCCTGAAACCGCTTGAGTTGTTTAGGTTTCAGTGCACTTCTTGATGATGTGATAATGTTTTCCTACAAGGCCCGGCTCGGCTTGTTGCAATAACCAATAAGTCAATTAATTCTGTGGTAAGAAAAAATGAGTGCAATAAGTTTGTCGGCTGCAATAATTTTCATTTGTCTTCGTCTCTCTCTCTCTCTCCGTCTCCCTCTCTCTCTCTCTCTCTCTCTCTCTCTCTCTCTCTCACTCACCTACTCACTAACTCAAGTTATAAAACTAATGACTGTGGTAACCCTGTGTAAGCTAGTAAGCTGCATCTGTTTTCAGACAGCATCAACTAATCATGGCAATACAGCAGACTGCACTGCAGACTACAGTATCTGCACTCAAAACACATCCATCCTCTGCAGTTTTCCTAGCTGGGGAAAGAAAGGCCTCAACAAATGGGCAATCCCCGTCTTCCTGAAAGTCCACGATCACTGTTTTTGCAAACAGGCCAGTGCTAAACGGTGCACACTCACAGACAGGGTGTTGTTTAATGTCAGTAAGGTGATGCAACCCTTTAATATAGTTAAAAAGCCTGGATTTTAGAAAACGCAGCATACATTTGAAAGCCACTCCAAAATGCCTGAACAAACATACAATACATGTCAAAATTCCACAACTTTACAATAACATGAAAAATGACATGTTAAGAGATCAGATGCCGTTTTGCTTTGACACTTCTGATATGTGTTTAAACCAGAACTGTGTATATATAAGTTGTACTGAATCATAAATCACATTTATCCTTAAGGCTAACTACCAAAACGTTGGGACGTAACTGTGTCGTTAACAAGCTTCACATTGTTCTGGCTGGTGATGCTGGTCAGGTTTTTTCCAGCCCACAGGTCCCACATTTATAAAATAACCCAATCTGCCGCTCTGAAATACATGGTACCGGTAATTCTCCTAAGTGAAGGTTGATTTTATTCGGCCTGAAAAAATATGCTTGAGAACAAAGTAAACCTGAGAACAAGCATCGCATATTCAGGACTTCTTGCCTTCAGCCTGCAATGAACTTTCAGTCCCACACTCCACATTTTTCTTACTGCTGCTTCATTGCTGTTTATAACTGCGTACTGTATTTCAGTCAAATGTTATCAGTGGTACTGGGGCAAAATAAAGTTGTTACAAACTTAGAGCATCGTCTTGCAGCAGACAGTGTGTATTATCAGAGTATGTATGTTGTGCCTGACTATAACTTGCAAGAACAACAAAACTATATCTTTTTTTTAAAGTGCAACTTATTGTTTGGACAATATATATGGTAAATATTGTGACAGTCTCGGTCAGCTCGTTGTAAAGTACAGCCTTTCTTCATAACCCTCTTTACAAAATAGTTACACATTATCTGAGCCAGAACATTAGAAATTTAGAACAGCATGAAATCCTGTGTGGTAAAAATGGATTGAAACAAGCAAACTATTTTTTAGTTAAGTGTCTGAACAATAGTTTGCTTAGTGAGGTGATTTAATATGAAAGAATGATGTGAGACTTCAGGAGAGGCTGAAAAATCTGTTATTTCTAGTGATAAATGCAAGTTACATATTGTTTTTGTATCTACAGCAAATCAGAATGTGTGATGATGGTGTATTTATGTTGCAGAAGGTGCACACGGTCAACAATAAAGATCTAACCTGTACCTGAAAGATGGAAGAAAAAACAGGAATTCATTGGGTTTTTTTTTTGTTTGTTTTGAAATTAAAATAGATTGTATTTCTTTGTGAATAGTTCATCAGGGGTGTCCAAAGTCAGTCCTTTAGGGCTACCGTCCTGCAGGTTTGTGATGTTTCATGCTGCACCACACCTGGTTTGAATTAATAGGACAATATGTTTGGGCAGCACATGACAACAAGCTGTTGAAGACAACATTTTAATTTAAATCAGGTATGTTGGACAATGTAAACCACTAAAACATTCAGATTTATGAACCAGAACTGGACAGCCCTGATTTTAATCCCATAATTAATACACAACACAAAATGTTACAACTGAACATGTGTCGAATCGTCTTGAATTTTTTTGCCAATAATTTAAAAACAAAACAACAAAAGAAAGAGAAAAGTTGCAAAAGAAGCAAAAATGCTAAACATAACCTTTAAGTTTACATGACAGGGTATAAAAGAAAATAGGTACATTTTCAGAGGTTTATCATTTTGTCCATAAATAAATGAACAAAAGGCATCAGATTTTTATCTCTGGATGAAATGACATAAAGGCCAGTGGGGAAATGATCTTTATTTCTGGCCCCTCCTGCATTTAATAGTAGCAAAACAAGTAAGGAAATTTGTGTTTTGGATGATTATATCTTGTAGGCTAATAATTCTTCTTGGCAACAAATCTTATACAGTTGTAAAGCCTTTAGTTTCTTTTTTAAGTTGGTACATTTATAAAAAAAAAAACTAATTTGTGGGAGGAGAAGTTAAGTTGAGTTTTGCAAATAAATACAAGCCTAATCTGTTAATTATCATGTTTGGAGCCTCTGGTGGCTCAGAGACCCGGCTGCTGTGTTTGTGCTCTGAAAGTTTCCACAGGTAGACCAGCAGATCACATCCACTCTGACCACTCTGATTATCTTAGTGCTCTCCTAGTGTGCTTTCAAATAGCATGCGAACATAGCAGGAAATTAAAATGGACAGAAACGCTTGTATTCCAAAACCAGCACCTATGATGGTGTGATGCTTCTATCAGTAACGGAGAAAAAGTCAATGACAAACAGCAGGACGGAAAGTTTCTCTAGCTGTAAACCATTCAGGACTTTGAAAAAGCTTGCTGTTAAACATCCATCTTACTTATGGGGTAAAGAAAAGCCCTTTTGTTTTGAACATTTTTTTGCATTTACCAAAAATTAGCAATTCTCAATTTGACATTTATGTTTCAGTAAAATTTAGTTTGAAAATCATCATAATTTCATTTAGACTTTTTCTGACATGAGTTCATGTCATATGTTTAGACACATGTAAACAAAAAAGGAGGCAATATATGTCTGCATGAAAAAGTGATGAATTAATATTTAATATTTATGCTCTGAATCACGAGGTTGCTAAATAATAATGTGTTCTCCTTAGGCTTACCAAACATTTGCAAATCGGGTGTCCCACCTGAAGCGTAAGCTGGATGCTCTGAAGGCTGCCTTACCAGACCTGGATGAGTCACCCATCCCTTCGCCATCTGCAGATGCACCATCTCCTACGGGGTCAGAGTCCCCTTTTCACGGCCTGGAAATCGCCCATCCTGATCCAGATCTTGATGGTTCTGCTATGGATGATGAAGCAGAGCCTCCGGCTCCAAGCCCTCTATCCTCGCCAGGAGGAAGCCCCAAACACATGCAGAATCTTGGGGAGAACGACAATCGGGAAGTAGAGGATATGGAGCTCTCTGATGAAGAAATGGAGAGTGGCAGAATCATAGGTGAGCTTATTTTTTTGTTGTTGTGGAAATTTGTAGTGCTGGCACACATTTTCCTATCAAATTCAGCAGCATCGTGAGGCATATATAGTGGCAAGGAAAATTAAAATTGATTGATTTAAAATTTGTCACATGTACCTGCATTATTATTCTTCAGAAGTCACAATGCTTGCTTCATTTCAATTCAGTTGAGGAGCAGATTGAATCTGTTCCCCTACCAGAGACGTCCACTGCAGTCCCAGCAAAAAGTGAACCATCAGTGGCCACAAAGGCGCCTGTCCTAAAGGTCTCACCCCCTGTTGCTCCTACAACTGTTCTGGAAAGTGTTGACATGGGTAAAATTGGCTCCATCCTCAACAGTTTTAGCTCAGTCATGAAGCAAACAGGTGAGTGCTGGTGGCTATTTGGAAATCATACTAACTTCTCTGGCAAACAGCATGTATTCAGGGAGCTGATGTGGTTTTTATGGCTAAGTTGGGTGTTTTTGTCATCTGCTGTGAAAAAAACTAACATTGCAAAGTTTTATTAAAACGTGTCTCCAGCATGAAAATGAAGTCTGAATTATTTATTTTGACTGTGAGCAATTAAAGATTATATTTATTAGTGAGGCTGTTAACAAGGATTAGACAGAAAATATTTTATAGGAATTCAAAGGACAAATTTTCTGTTTCAGCACCGGGAGTGGTAAGTCCTCACACAACTCCCCCTGTGAAGTCCACACCTGCCCCCTCACTGGCCACACCAGACCCCAGCTCACTGGTTAGCATCCTCTCCAAGGTGGATGTGAGTCCTGCAGACCTCCTTAGTGCTCTATCAAAAGTCAAAGGCAAAAGCAGCCTTGAGGGTGAGAACAAAGATTATTTTATTGGCTTAAAAGCAACATTTTTATGCATTATTATTATTTTTATTATACGATAAAAGTAACCTTCTTAAAACACTGTTATTCAATTTTCCTTTTTGTCACCTAGGCATCACCTCTCTCCTGAGCAGCTCAGCTGCAACTGTTGTCCCAGACACCTCCAGTACAGGCAAGGTTACTCCCTCTCCCTCATCCACATCTGCATCCGCAGTACCCTTTCAGAGCTCTTCTCTCTCCTTTGTAGCGCCTGTGCCTTCCTTAACAAGCTCTATTGTACCACAAAGCTCAAGTGCTCAAGCATCTCCCCAGACTTCCAATAAAGCCTCTGCTTTGGTCCAAGCTCTCCATAGAGACATGGACTTGACTACAGAATCTGAACAGTCTGTTTCATCTACAAGCTTAGAGTCTAAAATTCACAGTTTCCTCCAGGGAAACCCTGCTTTCAGTACATTCGACCTGGGTTTTTCTACAAACCAGCCTTCTCTGGGAGGCGAGCATTTCAGCCCAGTAGCTGGTGCAGACACACAGGATGGGACCCCTGTGCGGGACGAGGGGGGAGGAACCCCAACACAAGATGAGATCATGGATGAGCCAGTGGTTGTCCCATTTGCTTCCAACATAAATCAGGTGTCTGCAGGTGAAACTGCTAAAACCTTTGTGAAGAGCACTCTACCGAACTCCATCACTCCCCAGCAGCAAGCTCACTTACAGCAAGGTGCGACTCAGAATGGGCAGGCACACCAGCCAAACCCGCATAGTGTACAGGAGATGTCAGAGCATGGGATCACTACACCAGCGGCACATTACCAGCCAATATCTGCACACACAGGGGGACCCCTGCCTGGAGAAAGACCTCCAAACAGTACCAGTAACACACATACAGTTAGTGGCTATCAGGGGACAAATGACAGAAGTTGGTATGGTGACAGTTACCCACTTGGGAACACTCAGCAGTCCGGCGGCTACAACACGCCGGCACTGGGAGGAGCTAGAGAGGACGGGACGTTGGGACTTTACTCATACCCAGCAGGGCAAACTCAGGAACCACAAGAGTTTGCTTCTCAGCAGCAGGGAGGGAATGCAGCCCCTTCTTTTTTTGGAGGTCTGCTTCCTCCGGTCCCAAAGTTACCACCTCCTCCTCCTACTTTTGACACCCCGCCACCTTCACTGAACAGTTCGATGATTCCTCCAGAGCAGCAGCCAGGACCCAGCATGGATGTTGGAAACAGACGGGACAGCCTCATCAGTGGCATGGTGGTCCATGACCATCAGCACAAGTCTCTGCTGGCTCCAAATGATTTGCCCTTTGACACTGATCCACGTAATCTACGTCCCCCTGAGTTTTTACCCCCTCACCTCCACGACCAGCGTTACCGGGAAGATGTCGGTTGTTACCATGACGAGCAAGTTGATGCCCATCCCTTCATTGAAGATCGTTTCTACCCCCCAAATGATTCCTATTTCAGACCAGGCAGTCCTCCAAATCTTTACCCTCGAGTTCGGGGACACATGTCTCCCCCGCTTTCACCCTCAGGTGATTCTTTCTACGCCCATAGCTACCAACAGCGAAGCCCCCCTCCTATGCAGTTCACACCAAGACGACCACCACCTCATGAAATCCGCCATCCCGGTATGCGACTGCCACACCGGCCCCCTCACCCGCCACACCACCAACACCCCAGAGGACCACCTCGTCCACCATTCCCCCATTTTCTTGGTCCAGATCCAAGGTTAAGAGGCAAACGTCCAGGCTTAAGAGGAGGAGGTCCAATTTTCCCCCCTAAAAGACCCTTTCTACCCCCCCGATACTGACGAACTATTGGACCTTGTGCTCTAAACTGACTGTATGATAAGAAGAAAGGGCAGACTAGCTGCTTCATGACTGTCGAAGTTTGCACTCTTCTGCAAGAAGCCTTTAAAAATCAGTAACTAAACAAGAGTCCAAATACAAGAGAAAATCTTGACATGGGCATCAGAGGACAGTTCCTCAGAAGTTACCAGAAGAATACAGGATGTTTAGAGGGTTGAGGACAACCAGAGACGACACCGAGAGACAAAAAGCCCACGGAGGCTCTGAGAAGGCCGAAGAGTGAAGACCGAAGAATAAAGAAAATAAGAGGTGGATATATAAATTTGCTTTTTGTGTTATTTGCCCGAGTATAAAGCATTAAATGTCAATAAGGATCCGTTTGCTGTAGGTCAGTGTAAGTGCATGAAAGTCAGGTGTGCACGCAGTCAAATGTTAAAGTCACCAACCGTTCCTAAATGTTTGTTTTCTTTTTTCAATCCAAAGTTTAATTTGAAGATATTTATTTTTGCTACAAAGGTAACAAAATGTTTCTACTGATTAGTTTCATGCTGAGCAGTTTTGACTTCTCCTCTTCCACATCAGTATTCACACATCCATTGATTACTTTGGATTTGGGATAAGAAAATTGGAGTGTGATGAAGAATCTCTGTTGTTTTTACAGCAGCATTTTTTGGTCCATTATTTCTCATTGTCCCAGCCTCGAATGTCCCATTTGTGAGGCGACGGCGTCTCCACCAGTGCACAACATGTCTCTGATGATACTTTTCCGTCTCGTTGAGTTCCTTAAAGAAAGTCACAAGTCTAGATAAATTGAGAGCGAGAAAGAGGTGTGAGGTTTTTTTTTTTTTTTGTTACCTAGTCTCTGACGTCGGAGCAGAAGTATATTTCTGGAAGAGATGAAGATTTTCGTCTTCAGTTTTATTTCCTTGTATTGACTAATAAAAATCTGAGTTTGAAAAGTGTGTTGTTTACTTTCTTTCCTGTGACCTTTGAACTGTTGCATCACTGCCCTGAGCTGTTTTGCTTTTTGTCAAATACAGGCTTTACATTTCAGGTCTCTTATAAAAAAAAAAAAAACAACCTTAAAAACGGTGATCTCAAACTCTCATCTGCGGGTTTTAGAGACTTCCCTGCTTCAACACTTGACTCATTAACTGGTCCTTGTGCAGAATTTTACAACAAGCTGTTTATTTCTTGTAAACCAGTTGTGTTGAATTTGGGAGGCCTTTAAAACCTATACAATAACTTTTAAGAACGCGTGCTTTAAGAAGTTATCCACAAACGCAGCGAGTCCTCTTAGCAGCCGGCCACGTTATTTCCATCTATTAAAATGTTGTATTTGTCTGTTTGGCAAATACATAAAATGCATTGATTTTTGCATCGTTGCTATAGTGTTTCTCGGTTCTGATCTGTAGGAAACCATCTTGCAGGTTTTAGATGTTTCTGTACTTTAATACACCTGGTTGAAATAAATGGCTTATTAATAAGCTTATAAATACTTTAGTGAGGAGGCCTAATTATCATGATGAGGTGTATTAGAGCAGGAAAACATGTAAAACCAGGGTTAATGCATAGTGGGCTAAAGAAGGCAACTATTCCTTATGTTGACTGAGCTTTCTTTTTTAGGAAAAGTTGGTCAGATTTGTAGAATTTATTTGTTTATTTAGTGGCATACATACTCTGAATATGTTTTAAACACATTGGATATTCAGCTCATTTATGCGGAAGCTCTGAGCACCTTTCCAGAACATGAAATACTTTGCTGGAGAAATGTCAGTAAAATACAGTGGATTGCTTCCCTTATGGCATACCATAGTACCTCTAGAGCATTTCATTAAAATATAAAAGTATGAGGATGAAATTGATATGAGGTAGTCGGATAAATATCAAAAGTCACGTGTGTTTTTTGTTTTTACTTTAGCGTTACATGAATTAAATCTAATGGCAAAATAAATCTCAAACTAGTGTGGAGGTCTGAGCTTTACTTCCTGTTTTGTCACAATAAGACACAATTGATGGACTTTTAATTTGTTACTGGCACTTTTCTGGAGGATATCCATAGTGGTTGTTTTGGGAAATATTTGACCCTACTAGGCGAGTTTTCCGAAGGAATGTCAAGA